>OX578278.1:9799899-10147882 GCA_951217055.1 Gerris lacustris | reverse complement strand
CTCAATTGAGAGAAGCAGATTGTTAAATATTTACATAATATACATATAGTTGTTACATTGCGTAGTATGGTCAATGGTCACCCACTTCTCAGTCTTAAATGAACGTATTTAGTGTTCTATGTGTATTTTATAAATATCTTATATAATATACTATGTATATAGTTCAAACAAAGAATTAATAAACAGCATTATTATTATGTTTATTAACTTTTGTAGTGAACAAAAAGTAATTATATTCAAAACGTCATATTTAAAAAATGGAAGCTATAATGCTGGGCTTTAAAACGTGTTTCAATTTATAAAGACATAACAAAAAAAAACAGGTTCATCGAAGCATTAAAACCAGGCCTTCTGTTTTATACCTATGCAGGGAACTAATAGCCCTGGGGAGTGAAGAGGGGGGGGGGGGGGCAACGTAGGCATCGAACAAACCAAGTTTTACGACTCTATAGGGCAGCAAGTTTAGTAGCGCGTATCAGGACGCTTCTTCCAGCCTCATCCTATTACAAACTCCATAAACTCCAAGGGAAGTAAAATTTGATTTTAATGTGTCTGTAGAGATAAAGGGGACGAAGAATGGATGGTAAATTGGTTGTATGATAAATAAAACTGTCTGCACATAGTTCCAACCCTCTGGTAGTTGCAGAAATAAACTGTCTGCACTTAGTTCCAACCCTCTGGTAGTTGCAGCACAACTAGATAGAAAACTGTCTGAACATAGTTCCAACCCTCTGGTAGTTGCAGCACAACTAGAAAGAAAACTGTCTGAACATAGTTCCAACCCTCTGGTAGTTGCAGCACAACTAGATAGAAAACTGTCTGAACATAGTTCCAACCCTCTGGTAGTTGCAGCACAACTAGATAGAAAACTGTCTGAACATAGTTCCAACCCTCTGGTAGTTGCAGCACAACTAGAAAGAAAACTGTCTGAACATAGTTCCAACCCTCTGGTAGTTGCAGCACAACTAGATAGAAAACTGTCTGAACATAGTTCCAACCCTCTGGTAGTTGCAGCACAACTAGAAAGAAAACTGTCTGAACATAGTTCCAACCCTCTGGTAGTTGCAGCACAACTAGATAGAAAACTGTCTGAACATAGTTCCAACCCTCTGGTAGTTGCAGCACAACTAGATAGAAAACTGTCTGAACATAGTTCCAACCCTCTGGTAGTTGCAGCACAACTAGATAGAAAACTGTCTGAACATAGTTCCAACCCTCTGGTAGTTGCAGCACAACTAGATAGAAAACTGTCTGAACATAGTTCCAACCCTCTGGTAGTTGCAGCACAACTAGATAGAAAACTGTCTGAACATAGTTCCAACCCTCTGGTAGTTGCAGCACAACTAGATAGAAAACTGTCTGAACATAGTTCCAACCCTCTGGTAGTTGCAGCACAACTAGAAAGAAAACTGTCTGAACATAGTTCCAACCCTCTGGTAGTTGCAGCACAACTAGAAAGAAAACTGTCTGAACTATGTTCAGACAGTAGTTGCAGAAATAAACTGTCTGAATATAAAAATAGTTCCAACCACCGATTATAATCGGTGGGTGGAACATAATCGGTGGCTTTGTGTAGAGACTAAATAGAGGCTTCATGATATAGGCCGGAGGGAGTGGGGAGTGGCACCAGCTACCCCCTCTCCTAGAATACAAACAAGCTATAAAATACAAGACCTTTCTCAGAGTAAAGGGGTAGTGATATGACAGGAGACCGGTATTTAAAAGGTGTATATATTATAATTTGAAAACTGACAACTTTGGAAACCGGAACGAAGGTTTCAATTTTTGAATTCTAGTGGTGTATTCTAGTGTATCACTACTTTGATATGGGGTGTGGGGGGGTTGTAATTTGTGCCTTTTTTCACGGTAAGGTTTTTGCTGAGGATTTATTTTATACACAATATAACATAAATATAATATACATTTATTAAAAAGAATGGTAATAGAAAAAGAGTCACTGAATATCCAAAATACTGTTTTACTCTGCGAATAAACTGTACAGCTTGTTATTGCACTACAACAAAGACATTACAAGCTTTGTTAAAAGCTCCTCTGTGCCTACTGCTCTTTACTTTCTGCTCTTTATATCCTGCTCTTTACATCTTGCTCTTGACTTAGCTCTGCATCAAAGAAGGAGCAGCTCGAGTCAATTATAAAAGTTAATATATATTTTACAAGGGTATTCTTGCAGAAACAACGCACCTTTAAAATGAATGAATTTTCATCTTCAACTTATATTATTTTCTTTTTGAGAAACAAATATCTTTCTTTTTTGTTTGTTTATTTATTTCTTTGTAAAAAAAATTGCATTTATTCATTTATAAATAATTATCGTAAGTACCTTTTCTAGAACTCCGTGTTTCTTTTATTATTATTTATTTTTTATTTTCTTCTTTTGGATATGCTCAAAACCTTTAGATATTACATAAAAATGACATATTATGTCACTTTATAATTAAGGTAGCTATTTCACCGAAAAGGCAGAAGACAGACGACAAATGACAGGAGACATGTCTCTTCTCTGAACCGATCCATAACATTATTATTACAAACTAATATTGTTTTCACACCAAAGAGACACGGACTCATGCCTCCCCAGTGAGAAAGATCTTGTTGGTGACAGGAGACAGGAGACAATGTCTCTTTACTGAACCGATCCATAACATTATTATTACAAACTAATATTGTTTTCACACCAAAGAGACACAGACTCATGCCTCCCCAGTGAGAAAGATCTTGTTGGTGACAGGAGACCGTAGACATGTCTCTTCACTGAACCGATCCATAACATTATTATTACAAACTAATATTGTTTTCACACCAAAGAGACACAGACTCATGCCTCCCCAGTGAGAAAGATCTTGTTGGTGACAGGAGACAGGAGACATGTCTCTTCTCTGAACCGATCCATTATATTATTATTACAAACAAATATTGTTTTCACACCAAAGAGACCCAGACTCATGCCTCCCCAGTGAGAAAGATCTTGTTGGTGACTAGAGACCGTAGACATGTCTCTTCACTGAACCGATCCATAACATTATTATTACAAACAAATATTGTTTTCACACCAAAGAGACCCAGACTCATGCCTCCCCAGTGAGAAAGATCTTGTTGGTGACTAGAGACCGTAGACATGTCTCTTCACTGAACCGATCCATTACATTATTATTACAAACAAATATTGTTTTCACAGCAAAGAGACACAGACTCATGCCTCCCCAGTGAGAAACGGCCAGTGAGAAACGGCTTTGATTGTATAGAGTTTAGAGTCGACGGGAGTTAGAAGGCTTGGTATTAACCCAAACTTTCTTCCGTAGGTTCAAGGCGTTTTTAAAACTGTGTTGCAGATAATAAAGTCATTACTTAGTGCAACTTCTAGCGTCTGCAGATGTCAGTACGTTTAGTCTTGGGTGTGATCGTTTTAAAAACACAATAAACGGATAATTGAAATTTCGGTTTCGGATTTAGGTGAAAACAATACTTTTATTTTAAGGTAGGGAAAAGTAAAAACATATAAAATAGTTGAAAATAGATAGACGAAAAACAATTCTTATATTTATGTAATGTTATTTTTATTACCCAAAAAAGAAGTATACAATTATTATATTTATTTCATAACCCACATATTATATACTTTAATCACATATTTAGATATTTTAATTTGTTACTAGTATAATTTAATAGTTAATAGTAAATTTCTTACTAAAGGTCGACCAAGAAGTCATGAACACGAGAGAAACTGAAAGCTTAGCTTCGTTTAAAGACGGAGCTTCCGAGTATTGCCGAAGTCAGTACAGTCGGGTGCTAAGACAATACCCATTTCTAGTTTGTATGACATGCGCAGTTATGTCAAATCTCACGAATAACAACAGGAAGGTTTCCAATCTGTTAGGTTTCCTGTTTTGTTTGTTTTTATACAGTACGAATTATAGTCACAACTATCCTAAACGATTTGTGTACGATCCACAAATCCACGGGATGATGCAAATGCAAAGGACGCTACAAATAACGGGGTTGGAACAAACTTAATATGTATTTGTTATTATAAAAATTATTGCTCTCCATGACAATTAATATCTGTATGGATAGGTACTTCAGTTGTTGAACTGCCACTCCCGCCAATGTTGTTGTGTTTAAAATACAAATACACATTGTAAACTATTTCACGTCCTTGACTTGACTGTGAAGAGTCTTTCTTCCTAATTTTGAATTCGTGTTATTATCCATGTTTTTATTAATATCAGGAAATTTAATTTACCAAAGAGAAAATTGCCAAAAACAAGCCGAGAGAGGTAATAGTAAAAAAATAATTCACAAAAAAGTAACAACTAAAATCCAGAAATAATAAAAGTAACAATTAAAACAGAATTAAAAAAAGTAACAAATCAAACTCAGAAATAAAGAGGAAGAAAAAAATTGATTAAGAAAGAAGAAAATAGATTTAGATTTAATAGTATATTATGTTACAAGGCTGTGAAGTGAGTTTTTTCTTTACCGCGGCAATTACATTTACTGTCGAGCGAAGCGAGACAGTAAATATTGCCAAGGTAAAGAAAAAACACTTCAAAGTCGCGTAGCATATGCTATTTTTTCCGAGGTAGCAGACAATGAAAAAACATTAAATATTAATCACTAATCAATATATAATAATAACCAATATTAGTACATACTTAAGACTTAAAAAAAGAAACCTTAAAATGAGGTTACACTATAAGAAAAGATAAACAAAGCGCATTGACATCTAGCGGATTTTTATCGTACTAGAAGCATTTCTACAAAGACTGCAGCACTACTAGCGGAAGTTTTGACAACTACCCGCCGTAAAGAAAAAATCTTTTAGTGCCTAGGACGTAAAAGATTTTTTCTTTACAGCTAGGAGTAATGAAAAGATTTTTTAAGTCCACGTAATGAAAAAATGGATTTTAGCTATGTTTTTTAGGCTCTAAAGTTACTATTTCACAGCCTACCACGGAAAAAGAATATTATTATAAATAATCAATAAATAATAATATAAAGATATTATCGTATATTATTAGTGATTTCTTATCAGGTACAGTGTTGCCTGTTGCAAAAAATATTTAAAAAATATAGTAGAAGTTATCAAAAATAAAATTATTAATAACAAATGAACAACACTGTGTTTTTTGACAATGGTCTATTTTATTAAAAATTGACTATACATGACACCAAAAAACGACACTAACGCACTCCTCATACTTCCATGACTTCTTGGTCGACCTTTAGGATATATTATTTCAAGGAAAATCTTTTCTACGTGTAGGTATAAATAAGTAATTCCAATAAGGGTTGTTTTGTAGGACAATTTTTCCAGATCTCAGATTGACCCTATTTTTATGCATTATTTCACTTTATACTGCTTGTAACCGTTTCACACCACTATTATAACCTTTAAAATAAACCCTTGTATTATTGATAAGATAAATATAAAATTTATATGCACAACAAAATAAAATAAAGCATAAAAGGTTTCAATTTGTTAGATATCGAATGAAATCAATTGAACGAATGCCATTAAAGGACGGAACAATCAACCTCCTTCAACAATAATTTAAAAGAGCGATAAAAAGTTGATCAAATATGTCTAGAATATGAAACTGGAATAATTAATGTTAGGTTTTTGTTTTTTTCTAAAAATGTATATACATATAAGCCAAATTAAAATAAAATCATTATTTGTATAGTTTAAGCAAGCGTCTAACTATCAATATATAATATAAGAAAAAAGTTGATCATGATGAGTTTATAGTGAAAGAGTATGTTTGTTAAAGAGTTTGGATTGAAATAGGAATGTTTTCTACCTACCCGGCCAATTAATTTAAAATATATTTCTTCCCTACTTTACAGCTTCTGCTTGTATCAGGGTGAAATTTTACATGATTATATTTTATTTATTTACAAAACAAAGTGACATTTTTGACATATATAACAAAAATAATCAAAACAAGTCAAGTAACAGGCTTCCTTAATAACACTTTTTCCCGTCTTTTGAAGCTTACGTTTACGCGAGCGTTGCGCGTGAACGCTTGGGCGGATAATGTTTTCCGACGAACTCAGCCTGGGCATTAGTAAACGGAACATGTGCACCAAATTTCATCTAACTCGGTGAGCTTTTACTCAAGTTATCGTCATCTGTAGATTTCGTGACAGATTTTGCGTGACGGTGATTTTGGTCGTTTTTTTCGGATTCACTCCCGGGCTCCAGAACGTGCCATAAGGAACTTCGTTCCAAAAATGAGACCGGTTGAAGGCGACCATAGCCCATATCTATTTTTTGTGGGCAATGTGATTTTCATGATCCTGAGTGTACAAAATAAGTCAGTAAACCAAAAATCAAGTTGATGTTCGTTTTTTACTTGCTAAGTGACCATTTTGATTTAAAGAAATATTTGAATAACTAACCGATTTTGGTTAACTAAATAATTATGTACTCCGGATTATGAAATTACATGACCGCTCTCCTCCAGTCTTAATTATTAACATCCTATGGCCAAGCTATGTCCAGCAGACGAACTTAGCCGACCACATCTTCTTAATGGGCATCAAATGATTTACTTGTACACACAAAATTCTGGTGTGTGTATATATATATATATATATATATATATATATATATATATATATATATATATATATATATATATATATATATATATATATATATATATATATATATATATATATATATATATATATAAATGTATTATTAATATTGATGAAACACCGTTTTCGCATTCTTGAAATTGAATATTTCCAATGCCGCCCCCCGTTAAGGGCAGGATTAAATTTCCCAGAAGTCCTTGTAGGTCCCTACTTTGTTCGTCAAAATAGTTAAGGAGGCGGAAACCCTTTTTTGGTAGGACCTTTATATCAGATTGGCAAAAGCCACTAGGGACCTTCCCTGTTCAACTCAGGACCCAATAATAGAAGCAAAAAAGGTTAGAGAACGGAATTTATAGGATCCACGAATTCTGAATAGGATGAAAGGTAAGGTTGTTATTGAGCAATGAAACGAACCAATAAGAAGATAAGAGCATTTTCATTGGTCCTCATAAATAGCCAATTAATGATGTTTTAAAGTGTTTTTATACATGGAATTTAAAAACTATTAAAGAATATCAAAGGCTGTTATTAGCAAATAAAGATTAGATATGTAACAATGAATAGGTAAAATTTTCTCCATTTCTCTTTCTTAAAAATGCAGTAACGGACTATTAGGAGAATAATTATAACGTACGTTTAGGGGCTAACGATGGCCGTTTTAATGGAAGTTCGGTTTATAACAAATAATCATTTCAAATAATAATGCAGAAGTGCATCAATGAAAGTACAGTGGGTAGTTAGCTATAAAAATATAGACTGTCAATTGGTGTGGCACATAGCTTCCTCGCATCCTGTCACGTACTTTATTGATTTTGTGCTTTTACAAGGCATTTTTGCTACTTTGTTTAATTGTTCCCCCGTTTTTTAATCAATCTTTTTGCTTTCTCATATAAAAAGAGAAAGTATTGTGATGGGGCGAAAATTTGATTTTGAGATTTTGATGGATTTACACGTTTTGAGGTCCCCTGAGTCTAAAAAAGTGGTTTTTAAAAAATGTCTGTCTGTCGTCTGTCGTCTGTCTGTCGTCTGTCATCAGTGCAGACGCCTGGAGCCGAAACTCCTCGACCGATTTTCATGAAATTTGGCATACATATTTAGAAAAATCATACCCCGAGGCGAAATCGAGAAATCAATTTTAGCCCCAAATTTGGGGGCGCTACCCCCCAAAAACTCTGAAAAAAAATTATTTCTCGAAAACGGTTCCGACGATTTTGATTAAACAATTCTAAAATGTAGTCCATTTAAATACGAATCTAACGATATAAGCCGTTTTCCCGGGAAAAATCTAGTTCCTGAGAAAATAGCTTAAACCGCGGACGGAGAGAGCCCGGGTTCGACTCCCCGCGCAGGGGAAGTTATTTTTATGATAAATATTCATGAAATGTTCAATAATAATTAAATATACATACAAAACTAATAAATGGGATACACTGGGCTAAGTATTTATGAACTTTTATATGAGAAAGTTTGTCTGAGTTGTCTCGGACCGATTTTTTGGTTTTAATATTGTGCCTTATATCATATTAAAGGCCTTGATATTTACATTAAAGCTAATATATTTGTTTATTTTTTTAAAAATTATGTACACGCATTATTGTGGCGATTTATAATTTTGTTGTAGGTTGAAGGGTTTAAATAATTATTTGTTATTAGGATTTTTATTTATATTTATTTATTAGTTAAATTAATGCCCTTTTGTATTTTTTGTTTTTTAAAAATATAATTTTGGTACATCAAAGTACAGGGGTACAAATGTCAAAGATAATCTTTTATAATGTGATGTATATCGTTGAAAAGCTCTTGAATAATTGATTAATTATTGATATGTTCTATTTTGTGTTATTTTTATTTTTGAGGGGGGTAAAATTGAAAAAAAAAAAAAAACTGTTTATATAGCGGTTTCTACGACTTGGTTGCTGTGTTATTTGTTTATTAAATTTAATATATGTGCGCTAACTTTTGGCGCATATTGGGGGCTTTGTTTCTCTAAAAATGTTGGTTAGAACCAACGTTATTAAATATTTACTGGAACAGTCCATGCTGTTCCAACTTTTGATCAAGAGCGCAGGGAAGCTATGTGCCGCACCAATTGGCAGAGTATTTTACAATCTTACATTGTGTACAAAATGTAATAATAAATATAAGGGGACAAAGAAAACAATAGATAATCTGGGACTATCTGCTGGTTACTTTCGATAAACTATAAAAGTTTCATACAAATGAGATAAGTACTTTTGAATCTATTATATAAGTGTAAATAGTTTCAAGATAAAAAGAACTTTTTATACACTACGTTTTTAAATTTTCTGTCATAAATCATAAATTTGAAACCTGCCAAAATGAAGATCGTAAATATGGGTCATGTCAAAACAAATAAAATAACTTGCGGTTTTTTTCCAAATTAACTTTCCATACAGCAAAATTTGCTGAAAACGAATTAAATTCTTCTGAAAGATGGCTAAAAGGGTTAAAATAATGCATTGTCATGGTGTTTTGAGACATTCGAAAAGTTTCAAATGTCTAGCTACTCGGGAATTTGGTTAAAAATCGATTGAAATTGCAAGATTTGTACTGGACAAACAAACAAACAAACAAGAAAGCAAGCTAATAAAAACGTAGTAAAAATCCAACAATCTTAGATAAAGTACGGTACGCAACTCGTGCGAAAACTGCATTTGGCATTTGCTCGTGTGGTTTTACTACCCTCGCTGTCACTCGGGTGCAAACTCGCATGCAAAATGCTACTTTCCGCACTAGACACGTAATGTACTATTACTCGTTTTCCTCAACTGTTAAATTTTCAAAATTTCATCAAAATCGGGAAAAAATTGATTTCAAAATATGATTCTCTTCTTTTTTTTTAATTAAAAAATGTTAATGCACAGATAAGAGATCAATAATGTTGCCTGGTGTCTAAAACGCATTTTATTAGACAAAAAAAAATGTTTTCATAATGACCAAATGCTTCCGTTACTTATGCTAAGCTCAGAAGAAATAAATAAATAATAGTAAAACTTAAGGATTACATTTTTAAAGGTCTAGAAACTGTCTTTTTTTATATCAACAGTTTTTGGATAATTGAAATCACCCTTTATATGGGTAAAATTTATCCCATATAACAGAGATTTTGTTGAGAAAATTGTATATAATTATTTAAAAATATGACGCCAAAAAATCTTTCTATCTACTTAATTTACGTGTGTGCAACACTTGAGTTTAAAAAGTTAGTGTAAGATTTTTTTTTTTTTAATTTTTGAAATTGAATAGTAGGGTAACACTGTAAAATGTTAGAGTGAGAGTGGATGCTGTCAGTGTGTAGAGCTCGTAGTAGCGTGAGAATCGTGAAAAAGAGGATCGATACACTCCCTCGACTCAGTCTGGTTGCCTAGCTACCAGTCTGAGAAGCAAGACAAACCAAAATACACTAGAACCGGTGCTAGACTCAGTGTAAACATACCTCTGTACTGTTGTCTGTATGTCAACATAACGGTATGCTGTTTAGTTTTCACCCTAATATCAGGTTTACCTGTCAAGGTTTCTAAATCAATAAGTTAACAAGTGCAACTAGACGTAGAGCTATAAATCAACTATTTTACTCAGATACAGAACTAGATTTTAACTATTTCACCTAGATTTTAACTCGTTAAACTAGACAAAGAGCTGGAAGTCAAGAATTTCTACTAAACACAGATTTTAACTATTCCACCTAGATTTTAACTATTCCACCTAGATTTTAACTCGTTAAACTAGACAAAGAGCTGGAAGTCAAGAATTTCTACTAAACACAGATTTTAACTATTCCACCTAGATTTTAACTATTCCACCTAGATTTTAACTCGTTAAACTAGACAAAGAGCTGGAAGTCAAGAATTTCTACTAAACACAAAGCTAGATTTTAACTACTTCAACTAGACATAGAGCTAGAAATTAACTACTTCTACTAGACTCAGGGCTATAAATCAACTACCTCCCCCAGACATAGAGCTAGATTTTAACTCGTTGAACTAGACAAAGAGCTAGAAATCTACTATTTTAACTAAACACAAAGCTAGAAACAATTTCAACTAGACACAGAGCTAGATTTTAACTACTTCAACTAGACTCAGGGCTAGATTTTTAACTCGTTGAACTGAACAAAGAGCTAGAAGTCAACTACTTCTACTAGACACAGCTAGAAGTCAACTACTTCATCTCGACTCTAGACACAGAGTTAGAAATTAGCTACTGCAACTAGACTCAGGGTTATAAATCAAACATACCCATAATAGAGCTGTATTTAATTAATAAAAACACATAATCCAGGAAGACCTAGAATTCCATTATAACTTCATCCATGGAACTTTGATTACATAGAAATTGAAAATAGCGAGAATCAGTCAAAAATCAAATTCGAAGTTGTCGATTTATCGACGGTTTAAGTTTAGTTTGCAATGATTCGCCAAGTCTTTAGAAACACCGAGGACTGGCCGCGCTGAGACATGCTCTTGCTGGCTCGACAGTCTTATTGGCTAAAAGTTAGGCATGCGTTCCTGTAGTGTCCACGGATTTCTTAGGCTAAAAACACACGAGGCGGTTTCCGTCGAGTCGGCTGCCGAGTCGGCAACAGCGCGTCTCAATTCACACGAGGCGGTCCCGCCGAGTCTGCAGCCGATTCGGCGAGCCGACTCGTTATTTATTTAATAAATTAAATTCTCCATAATATTCCATCATAATATTATACTTGTACAAATATATATGAAAAATACATGTATGTATAATAAAACAGACAAAAATACGTATATGAAATAAATAAAAAAGAAAAACATGTACATGGTAAAAAAAAAAAAAAAGGTACACTCCCAAGAAAGCTAAGAAGGCTTATGTTTCTCTGGCTTATGTTTTGAAAAAGAATAAATTCTTTTAAAGAAAAAACTGAAATTAATGAAAACACTTAAAATAATAATAAAATAATGTAATAATAGAAATGAGAAAGTAAAAGTAACTTCAAAGAAAATTTGAAGTAAGTTTAAAATTAAAATGCCAGTTGCCTTCTACCGTGGTCCAGAGTGCTAATAACTATGGATCCTGATGAGGAGTTTTTAGTTATTTTAGGCTTAGCATACTTAACGTCAAGAAGGAGAAAAAAAAGAAAAATATGGGTTCACCAGATAGTTAAAGATAGAAATGAAAGAAGTTTATTTTACTTTTTATACCGGCCCTAAATACTTACGTATTTGGATGAAAAACAGCGACAAAAACGAGTGGTTTGGCTGCCGACTGCTTTGCCGAGTGTAGTTAAAGGCACGTGTGAACTGTTGTATTGGACACAATGAAATGATAAGACGCGACAATAAAACCGAGGCGGTGTCGAGAGAAAACGAGGCAACGCTCGGCTGCCGAGCGGTTCTTCTGTACGTGTGTTTTAACTGATAAGAATCCATGCCTCCAGAGGACGAGTCGGCCGTCGACTGGGCAGCCGACTCGGCGGCAACCGCCTCGTGTGTTTTTAGCCTTACTCTCCTTTCTTTATCTAAACGCACATAACTATAACATTCTCAAGTGATTTTCCACAAGGAGGGGAGGGGTGGAGGGATATCTCTAACCTTCTTTATCAAACAGTTTAGTATAAATATTTCACGCTGAACTGGTTTGTTTAATATTATAGAGAGATATATAAAATTCAAACGTCATGACTGGCTGACTCATCATGATGTCTGGAACCATTGGACCTATAATTATAAAATTGAAGGTAGATTTCTCATAGTACCTAGGTGCTATATTTATAAAATCAACCATCTTGTTCAAGATAGCAGCTATTTTTATGAAAATTTGACTAGAAACTGCAATAGAATCTCAATTTTTTTTATTTAAGCTTCCTTTTATGACGTAAACAACTTACGTAAAAATAATTTCAATACATATTATATCAATCACCATTATCATAAGTTATCACACTAACGTAATTTCATATTTATCACAACTTATCGACATTCCCAAGTAGAGTAGATTCTACGGTGCATATTTTATGAATTTTATCAAACACTCTACTGTCCTATTTTCAGTTTAGACTCAGGATTAAGTCTCGTAGATTAAAACTTAGTTAACAAAACTATTTATTTATTTGTATAAAGACACAGTGTTGTTTGTTGCTAAAGTTTCTTTTCTTATCAAGAAAAAGAAGAAGCAGTTTAAAATTTATTTGAATCTAGATAAAGATATAGAGAAGTTTTAGTCTAATAAACTGTCCAACTATTTAAGATTAAAGAAAGTTTTATATTCAATGAAAGCAACATTTTAAAGCTAACTTTTAACTTTTAAATAGTGATGAAGAATAGAAATAAAAGGCAATAGAATAGAAATAAAAGGTCTATAGAATAGAAATAAAAGGCAATAGAATAGAAATAAAAGGTCTATAGAATAGAAATAAAAGGTCTATAGAATAGAAATAAAAGGTCTATAGAATAGAAATAAAAGGTCTATAGAATAGAAATAAAAGGTCTATAGAATAGAAATAAAAGGTCTATAGAATAGAAATAAAAGGTCTATAGAATAGAAATAAAAGGCAATAGAAATAAAAACAGTGAAGTAAAAGGCGTCTCAAAGGAAACTTTAAAATTATTATTGAATATTTTATCAAAACTTTTTTTTTAATGTAAAAATAATCCTACTTATTAGGGAATTAAACCGCGGCCGTCCAGTCTTTTACTGCACAATTCTGTAAGTACAATTCTCAGTTACTGCAATTCTCTTGTTGATTATACCGATTTTCCAATTTGTTAACCCTTTGGATCAGGCAAAAAAAAAAAAAAAAATTACTGTGGATTGGTGGTGTCGGCGGTTTACCACCTGATCATCTCTACTCGTGTGTTTTGGATAACATGTCTCCAGTTTTTTTTATTGTGGCTCATAGAAGCAATTTCTAAGAGCGGGTTTTTGTCAAAATACTCATTATACTACCAGTTTTGATTTAATATTGAGTTTTTATAATAAATAATTAGCGCTCTCGAGTTATTTGCAGATTTTTAGCTTGAGCTGTGAAAATTTAATAAATTACGTTGTCTTAGAGATTTGGAGGTTCATTCCGTTAACCACCTACTTTAAAGTGGTAAAGAATGTAAACCACCAAACCTTACAGACAATATAATTTTTGTCAAGGTCATCAGAAGTACAAATCCCTAATTGATTAGTGGCATCTCCTAGAAACCACCAAAAAACATTGATTTTTTTTTTTTTTTTTTTTTATGGGAGGGGGGCTAGAATTTTCTCAAAAATTATTTTCTGGGACCATTCTTGATCCCTCAGATAAGATTTGTGACTCAAATTTTAGAAATAAGAAAAAAACCCATTCGGGGCAAAAGGGGGTGGTTTGCTAGGCACCAATCCTTAAAGGGTTAAGTTGTTAAACGTTTTAATAATTAATTTAAATTGATTAAAATGGAACTTTTTTTTATTTTTTTCAAAATTTACAGTGAAATAATTCTACAACCATCTTCAACAGTTTTCCAAAAAACGAAATATTTTTTTGGATTACAATTAAAAAAACTTAATATTTAATAGATATTAATATTTAGTATAGATTGCAATTTTAATTTCCCTAAATTTAGACTTAAAAAATCACGTCTTTATTTTTTTACCAAAAAAACAACAACAATTAATTAAGCGAAATTAGTTGTGATATTAATTTTTCCCCCACAAATTTATAAAGTTAATTTCGTTAATAATCAATTAACTTTCTTGTAATATACCGTATTGCTTATTAGTAAGTTTTCAATTTTCGTTCCTAAAGAAAAAACAAGATTTTCTTATAACCGAGTTTGGTAACTTTGTTGGCTAACAGACATTATCTTCTATTAGAAAATTGTAATCTTCTTGTTGAAATTTAATATTGAACAAAACTTAATTATTTTCTGCGGAGAAAAGCGTTATTTCCCAATTAAAACTCATATATTAGTTTTCCATTTAATTTAAATTCACAGGGGAAATTTAATCTTGTTGAAAAAAGTGTTTTGTTGACTAGATCAAGTTGTTAAACTTAGTAAGCGGTTTGGAAATAACTTTATATCTTCACTTTACTTAAATTACCTTGTATTTGGATTTTCTTATCGTTATTTTTGACGTCGTACTTTCCTTATAACATCTCTCGTTCCTAAAAAAGATCAGGTGTGGAGCTAATAACAGTATAAAAAATCGGTCCGAGAAAACTCAGACAAACTTTCTCATATACGAGTTCATAATTACTTAGCCCATTTTTTTTCCATTTATTAGTTTTCTTAGGTACATTTAATTATTATTGAACATTTCATCGAAATTTTTCATAAAAATAACTTCTCATCGGCGGGGAATCGAACCCGGTGTCTCTCCGTCCGCGTTTAAAGCCATTTTCTCAGGAACTAGATTTTTCCCGGGAAAACGGCTTATATGGTTAGATTCGTATGTAAATAGACTAGATTTTAGTATTCTTTTAATCAAAATCATCGGAACTGTTTTCGAGAAATATTTTTTTTCCACGTTTATTCCGAGTGTTTGGAGGGTAGCACCCCCTAATTTTGTGCTACAATGTATTATTCAATTTCTCCTTGTGGTATGATTTTTCTGAACATGCATGCAAAATTTTGGCATAATCTGTTTAGTACGTTAGGCTCCAGGCGTCTGCACAGACCACAAACCAGACAGACAAAACCACTTTTTTGGACTCAGGGGACCTTACAACGGGTAAATCCATCAAAATCGAATATTCACCATCACAATACTTTCTCTTTATATGAGAAAGTAAAAAATGTGGCTTACCAGTAGTACACTCACATTGCAAATACTGCCTGATACCGGTTGCTCATTCCGGATTTAGATGAAACGCTGAAAAAAGCAAGATTCGACATGACACGCGCCACCTCTGTCCATGTAAGTAAATAGTATAGTATTACACTCGCATTTCAACTACTACTCTAATAACGGTGGCGCACTCTGGATTTAGCCACAGCGCTGAAAGAAGCTCTGATTCCAAGCGAAATACAAACATGGCGCATCTTTGGCCAATGTGAAGATCCATAAAGTAAATAGTATAGTACACTCGCATTGAAACTACTACTCTAATACCAGTGCCGCACTCTGGATTTAGCCGCAGCGCTGAAAGAAGCTCTCATTAACAACGAAACGCGCCATCTTTGGCCAATCTGAAGATCCATAAAGTAAATAGTATAGTATTACACTCACATTGAAACTACTACCCTAATACCGGTGCCGCACTCTGGATTTAGCCGCAGCGCTAAATCCTAAAAACGCTTTTGAAAAAGAAGAAGAAACGGTATTGGAATTTGCCGCATGTCTAAAGAAATTGACAACTAACTATAATTTTTTCTCTGCTTATGTAAGTAGTGACTTTAACGTCTAAACGTAAATACCTTTAAATTATGTACATTAGTGCCTAAATAAATGTAAACAAATTTAATATCTGGATTAAAATTGCCTGAATGTATCATTTTTACAATCTGTATCACAGTCTGTATCACAGTAACTGAATGAAAACACCTCTTAAATTTTCATTCTCTGGTAAATAAAATTTAAAAGAAATATAACTAAGAAAAACAATTTAATTAACACTCTCAATACTTTCTCATTTCAGTAAGAAGAAAAGATTTTTATGAGTCTAGTTGGAAGTGTTATTATGTTTGTAGTTGTACTACAAGAGTTATAAGTGTAAAAAAACTTTCAAGTTTTAAAGTTTTTTCTTTAGTTCGTTGAAGTTAGAGAAACTACAGAGAAGTCGTACATCTCTAAACTCAAACTATCTCTGAACTTAAACTATCTCTAACTTGAGTTCAACTATTCTAGTTTAACATTCTTTCTAATCCTTTCAAATAACTTCTGTCTGTCATTAGGCAATAATTTAGAGATAAAATTAATATTGTTTTAATTTTCTACCTAACTTTTGAAAGAAAAATCAGATTAAGTTTTCTTTACGCTTTTCATAAATATTGTTGATTCGATTGTTCTTCGAACAATGATTTCTGAACTCTTTGATGTTAAATGATTTTTAATTTGTTCTTTAATGAATCGACCTTTGAAATATTGCTCACGTTGAAAGATCTGTGTAGTAAACTCACACTAACACCATCCAAGTAGTAACCACACCCAATGCTGACTGAGGAATAAGGATAGTCAACCGATAGATCGGATAGCCAAGGGGGCTTTAAGGATAGCCAACCGTTCTCCCCTAGACGCTATACTTACACTCCTCCTTGAACTTGAAACTATGTAAAAACAGTGTAAAATCTATGTAAAAACATAGATCTATGTAAAAAACGATGTAAAAATATGAGAGGTCCCAGTAGCTTGAGTACTAGTGCAGTTGGCTTTCAATCATTAAAGTTAAGCAGCATCGGGCATGGTCAATACTTGGATGGGTGACTGCCACCTCTGACTATAGCTCTGGGTTCGATTACCAGAACAGGCCCCATTAATGTCCACCCAGCATTGTTAAACAAATGGGAAGCTGATCGGAAGATTTAGCGCCACCAGGTTTCGGCCAGGAAAACCACTGTCGACACTCTCAAGGTGGTTTGAGGTGGTTAAAGGTGGTTAGAGGGGGTTAGAGGTGATAGAGGTGGTTAGAGGTGTTTAGAGGTGATAGAGGTGGTTAGAGGTGATAGAGGTGGTTAGAGGTGGTTAGAGGTGATAGAGGTGGTTAGAGGTGGTTAGAGGTGATAGAGGTGGTTTGATAAAAAATGTACCAAACATAACCACAATGTTGTGAAGATATGGTTTACCTTGCAACACTTCAGTCATGAGTGAAGGGCTTAGTTGTCCATTATCAATCCAGTATTGGCATTGACAAAAGACTCCCCGGGCTTGATCAAAGGACCCATACTTCGTGGTGTATGTCTTCGGGGGTAAGCACTGTGGATTTTGTTGCTGAAAAAAAGTAAAAACATAGCCAAACCTTATCTTTCATTACGTATTTCGTTTAAGTACATATATGAGATTTCTCGATTTCTCCTCTAGGTATGATCTTTTACCCAATCTGCAGTTGAAGGTGGGATTAGGATTCCACGAACATTGTAAACCGAATGAGGTCACTACTCTATTATACTCATGTACACACGCTTAGCTCATTTGGACACTGTGATTTTATCGTCATTTATTCAATTATTAATGGTTGAGCGAAAAAATTGCAAACGTCGCGTGCAATGTATTTGTCAATTAATTAAAGCTACCAATAAACATGGCGGAAACAAAATTGTGACAACTGTTTGCAAGATAGTCGACAACTAACAAACTACTGTTGTTTACAGTTATACAACTTTAATTAATTGTCATCTTGTATTCATGTGATCAACATTATCGCGTGTCTAAACTGCATTAACAACATCCAGCAGAATTAATGGTATTAGTGAATTCGATACGGAAAACACGGATACGTAAAATTTGCCGGGAAATAATTCTGTAGTCGAAAGTAAAAAGGCGATAAGTACAAAAATGTCAAACAAATTTTGAGGTAATTCTAGCCTGATTTGTTAATGAAATATCGAGTTTAATACACAAGGGTTAAGTTTGTAAAATGTAGAGCCAAGTATAAAGAGTTTCAGTAAATGTAACGCCTTTGTACATTCTCTGATGAGATATCTGATTTTAGTATAAAGAGCATAAGTTTTTGGGAGCTATGTATGTCATTCAACACCTTCATGCTATAACAAGATACATCAAACTAGGGTGGTTGATTATTAATATATACTTAATATAGAATTGAAATAACAGTTATTCTAGCTTATTAATGCTGATAATACACTATTAATGAACAACATACAAATTATTATAAACTATCTTAAATTTTACGAATTTTGGTCCAAAGGAGTTAAGTCAGTCAACAATGTGTTCCAAAGGGATTAAGTCAGGATTTTTTTTCCAAACTTTTGATAATACGTAGATGTGGTTTGAAGGAATAATGATCTAAGCTTGTGGATCCTAGACAGTTTACATTGAAGAAGATTAGAATTGCATAATATAATCTGTAAGTATTTACAATTTGTTTAGAGAATTGTTCAAAGTTTGTTTTTGCTCTCGTGAAAAGTTGCGTGGACTTTCTGGATGGACGCCTTTCTGGTTTTGACTAAAGAATTAATTGATATAAAATTTCATCAGCTCTTCATCAGTTCTATGTAGATCTCATCTATAGTTAACGGCTCTTTCGAGATTCTCTTAACACTACAAGATTCAGTTAGGTTTAGTGTTCCAGACTTCTATGTTTAATTGTTTCACGCTTCAGTTAGGGTTTAGTTGCTTTAGGCGGCTTTCACACTGCCCGCGAGACCGAGCGAGGGCAGGCCGAGCGTTTTTGTATTCACACTGAGCGCAAGACCGAGCCGATCGGCCGATTATCTACCAGTCCACGTAAAACCATTTACAATTCATTTTCGGAGGCCAAAACACTTACCTAACATAAACGCACGAAACAAATCTCCCGGGTCGGCTCGGTCTCGCTCGGCGTTTAATGTGAATAGCCCCATGCTAATACATGTGTTTGTTTCTCAAGCGGAATCGGCCTCGCCGGTCTCGCGGGTAGTGTGAAAGCCGCCTTAGGCTTCGATCTAAAGTTAGGTTTAGTTGTACCAGTCGTTAATATCAAGTTAGGTTTAGTTGTTTCAGACTTCAATGTTTAATAGTGTAACGCTTCAATCTAAAGTTATGGATAGATGTTCCAGTCTTCAATCTCAATTTAGGTTTAGTTGTTCCAGACTTCTATGTTTAATTGTATCACACTTCATTCTCAAGTTAGGTTTAGTTATTTCAGACTTCTTTCTTGTGTTATAGGGTTAGTTATTTCAAACTTCTTTCTTGTGTTATAGGGTTAGTTATTTCAAACTTCTTTCTTGAGGTAGGTTTAGTTGTTCCAGACTTCTATGTTTATTTATTGTTTCACGCTTAATTCTTAAGTTGAAGTTTAGTTGTTCCAGTCTTCAATCTCAAGTTAGGTTTAGTTGTTCCAGACTTCTATGCTCAAATGTTCCAGTCTTCAATCTCAAGTTAGGTTTAGTTATTTTAGACTTCTATGCTCAAATGTTCCAGTCTTCAATCTCAAGTTAGGTTTAGTTGTTCCAGACTTCTATGCTCAAATGTTCCAGTCTTCAATCTCAAGTTAGGTTTAGTTATTTTAGACTTCTATGCTCAAATGTTCCAGTCTTCAATCTCAAGTTAGGTTTAGTTTTTTTAGACTTCTATGCTCAAATGTTCCAGTCTTCAATCTCAAGTTAGGTTTAGTTTTTTTAGACTTCTATGCTCAAATGTTCCAGTCTTCAATCTCAAGTTAGGTTTAGTTGTTCCAGACTTCTATGCTCAAATGTTCCAGTCTTCAATCTCAAGTTAGGTTTAGTTATTTTAGACTTCTATGCTCAAATGTTCCAGTCTTCAATCTCAAGTCAGGTTTAGTTGTTCCAGACTTCTATGTTCAGATGATCCAGTCTTCAATCTCAAGTTAGGATTAGTTGTTCCAGACTTCTATGTTCAGATGTTCCAGTCTTCAATCTCAAGTCAGGTATAGTTGTTCCAGACTTCTATGTTCAGATGTTCCAGTCTTCAATCTCAAGTTAGGATTAGTTGTTCCAGACTTCTATGTTCAGATGATCCAGTCTTCAATCTCAAGTTAGGATTAGTTGTTCCAGACTTCTATGTTCAGATATTCCAGTCTTCAATCTCAAGTCAGGTTTAGTTGTTCCAGACTTCTATGTTCAGATGTTCTAGTCTTCAATCTCAAGTTAGGCTTTAGTTAGTTCAGACTTCTTTCTTGAGTTAGGTTTTTTGTTCGGGACTTCATCCTTCATTTTGTTGTGTATTAATCCAGGCTCCATTCTTAACGTCTTAACTTAATATTTAGTTATTGCACCTTTTAGAGTAGAGTAAAAGCCATTTATAATTAAATTCTTGGGATAATACATATTATACCCTCTGGTTAGCCACTAAATTTGAAAATTTATCAAAAGTTGAATTTTAATTCGACGTTACAAGGTATGAAGAAGTTAAAACAATAAAATATCTAGATTCGATTGCAAAACAGCGCTTTAACCTCTATCTCATAATTCAATTCTTTATATAAAACAGCAAAAATACTGCTTTATACAATTTTTATATCTTTATCAATTTTATAGTGTCCTTGAATAAATAATCTGAGAGAAAGTGGATTCTGCCATCAAACAAGATCACTTGATTACAATCTTCAAACAGAAATTTCCGAAATCACATAAAAAATAAAATCTTCTCCTACTACATTTAACGAAAAAAAAAAAAAAAAAAAAAAAAAAAAAAAAAAAAAATAGGAAATGAACAGTTTGAAATAGATCCCGGGAAAAAATCCCTACACAGCGGGATCCCCTTTTTTTTATAACGCTATAAAACCCTTACAGTTTCCATCCCTCTGATCCCTTACCAAGCATTGAAAATCCCTTTTTCAAATATTCTACAATTTTCTTCAAATGTTTTCTCTTCGAATTTTTGTTTTAGTGTTTTCTCTGTTTTACAGTTTGGTTTTTTATGTCTCTTTCGTGGACCAAGATAAATTTATTTTATTTTTTAGCCATTTGTTTCTTCCTCACATCCGTATATGTATAGAGAGAAAGTATTGCGATGGCACAAAACATTCTGTTTTTAACATCATTTGAGTGGTTTTTAGCATGACGTCTGTCTGTTTATTTCTGTCTGTCTGTCTGTGTTTCGCATAACTCCCAGTTCAAAGTTGCAGCGTTGAAACTTGGTATACTAAAATCAGCAACTATTTCATCAATATCAGCAAATAAAGTTTCGATAGAAACTGTTTAACTAAAGAACAAAGTGCAAAAAGTTTGATGAAAATAAACTGAATAGTTCAAGAGTTATAAACTTTAATATTTTTTATCTACGATTGATACGAAATATAAACATTATATCTTTGTTTAGATGCGTAGAAAGTGATTATTTACGTACTTGTATTCATTGCGCATGCGCGTCTTATAGTTCTGAATAATTCCTCTTCTTTACCACGCTAGTGCGGTAAAGAAGAGGAATTCTTCAGCTTTACGCACGATTAGTGAGGTTGTTTACATTTAACAAAACTAATTTGGTGTTCATTTATTAAAGTAACTGTTTATATCGAGTTTTTAGTGAAAAACAATGAGTGAATCAAGTGACTTTGACGAAAATGTGGAGAATAATAATCCTCCAGAAATAATTAATTCGGCAATAAATACAACTAATGAATTAATGCCATCTTTATCAAGAGAGAGATACGAACTTATATACAGCAAGTTTATTTGTTTCTGTATTTATTATTTAAATCTAACAATCGTAGATAAAGTACGGTACGCAACTCGTGCTAAAACGGCATTTTGCATTGCTCGAGTGGTGTCTCTACGGTGAAGACTTGCCTCGAAATGATTTGGTATTGCTTACCTTAGGCAACCGCATTTATTCCAATCAAATTAAATGTTTGTTTTGATTTGCTGGTCTTTAAATAGATATAAATAGAATAGTGGGCAAACTCCACACTCGCATGCAAAATGCTACTTTCCGCACTCGACGCGTAATGTACTATTAAATGGGTACATTAATTCATTTACGAGAGAAAAAAAATTAAATATATAAATTTAGATAAAGTTATTATATCTATTTAAAGACCAACAAATCAAAACAAACATTTCATTTGATTGGAATAAATGCGGTTGCCTAAGGTAAGCAATACCAAATCATTTCGAGGCAAGTCTTCATCGTAGAGAGACACCACTCGATTATATATAAATGATTCCTATGTTTATGGTCTGTGCGGAAGCGAGGAGCATAAACAGCTGAACCAATTTTGATGTAATTTGATGAACGTCACATCATTTATACAATGGAGTAGTGTGATTGTATAAATGATTTATTATTTTATAAGGAAGTCAGATAACTTGGTCATATACACTCAATTAAATGGGTATATTATTTTGATATAGGAAAGGGTTTGTTTATGGAAATATTTATTATTATATATTTAATCAGCTGTCTAGTCGGTTGTTATTTATATGCAATAAGTAATAACATGTTAATAATTCTCAGGAATAATAGATTGATGTCGCAGGTTGAATCTGATATTTTACACAAATCAGTTATACGAGTATAGTCAAAGTAATAAACAATACATTTGTAAATTAAACCGTTATTTTTTAACTCATTATAGTCCGCAGAAGATAGCGTGCGATAAAAGTGTCTGACTAACATCAAGCTAGAATTTTGTGGACAATGTGATTTTCATGATCCTGTGTACGTAATTATGTGATCAATTTGATTTGGAGTAATATTTTACTAACTAACCAATAGAATCCAATAGTATGTCACTTGAGAGAGATCCTTTTTACGAGTCAATTACACATTAGATAATGTTTTCTTTATTTGACAAAGAATGACAGAAACGTTAAAATAATATAAACAAAAATAAACTAAAATATAATAATTCAGAAAATAAACTAAATTAATTATTTGTGCGGATGGCACAGGACTCCCCCTCCCGGAATTGGATATTTTTCCTTGGCTGGAAAGCTGGTTTTAGTCGATCCAAGCTGATTCGTTCTGATTTTCCATTCCTTAGAATTTCGAAAGTTTTTTCATGTTTTTTCTGTACCAGGAACGGTCCATCGTATGGAGGGGTTAGAGTAGGCTTCAAACCTTCTCGTCTTACGAACACATGTGTGCACGTTTTCATTTCGGTAGGGATAAAGGAATTTCTTGTCCTGGCATTAATTTTGGGTCTTATTTTCTCGAAAGTACGTTTTAATCTCAGTACGAATGGTGTTTCTGAGAAATCTTCCTTACTCTCACTCTTGAGCATTTCTCCAGGGATTGCTATAGCTTCGCCGTATAGCAGCTCTGCTGGACTGTATGGACTGTCCTGCACGGTTGAAGCTCGTAGCCCTAGGAGTACAGTTGGTAGGATTTCTGCCCATCGTTCCGTTTGGTGGCAACGGATAGCTTCTTTTAGACAACGGTGCCAACGTTCTACCTTACCATTAGCTTGTGGATGGTACGCAGATGTGAGGTAATGTTGTATACCGAGTAAGGAGTTTAATTTTTTGAATATGCTTGATGTGAATTGTCGGCCTCGGTCAGATGTTATTATGGCTGGCACTCCGTATCTGGCTACCCACTGCTCATAAAAAGTGTTTGCTACCGTTTCTGCCGAGATATCTTTGACTGGGATAGCTTCTGGCCACGACGTTGCTCGATCTATGATGGTTAAACAGTATCGATACCCGTGGTTTGGTGGAAGTGGTCCCACTAAGTCTATATGTACATGATTCAGTCTTGCTGATGGTGGGAATGACTGTAGTGGAAACTTAGTATGTCGGGTGATTTTAGCTTTCTGACACGGTAAACATTCTTTTGCCCAATCTCTGCAGTCTTTTGAAATTGAGGGCCAGACAAATCGTTGAATCATACTTTTAGTAGTTCTACGAACGCTCGGGTGGGATAGCCCATGAATTTTTTCGAATAATTGCCGTCGAAATGCTTGCGGAATGAATGGTCTATTTCTTTCGTCACAGTAAAGTTGGTAATTGTGGCCTGGTACTGGCGTGAGATGTAGGGTAAGAGTCATGTTAGGGTCCTGTAATATTCTTTTAAGCTCTTCATCCTTCTCTTGTGCCCGTGCAACTTCAGCAAAGTCTACTTTTTCGCCGACTGCTGAGAGGGCTTCTAATCTTGAGAGATGATCAGCCACTACGTTGTCTTGCCCCGAGATGTGCTGGATGTCACACGTGAACTCTGAGATGAAGCTAAGCTGTCGCGCTTGTCGCTGCGATGCAGTGTCGTGCTTCTTTGAGAATGCAAAAGTTAGTGGCCGATGATCTGTCAAGATCGTTAGCTTGCGTCCTTCAATAAGGTGAGCAAAGTTCTTAACTGAAAGGTAGATGGCTAATAACTCGCGGTCGTACGTGCTGTATCTAGCTTGCGTGGGGTTTAATTTTTGTGAGAAAAAGCCGATTGGTCTACATTCTTTACCGATATGTTGTTCTATTGCTCCTCCGACTCCAGTTGATGATGCGTCGACTTTAAGTATATAAAAGGCTTCAGGCGATGATGATGGATGCGCGAGACGTACTGCCTCTGAAAGCTTGTCTTTGCAGCGTTGAAATGCTTCCTTGGTTTCGTCAGTCCATGGTACTTTAACATTTGTACCTTTGCCTTTCTGACCTTTTAAGAATGATGTTAAAGAAGCTTGAGCTGTGGCAGCACCAGGGATGAAACGGCGGTAAAAGTTTAACATCCCCAAGAATCTTCTTAATTCTTTGATTGTGTTGGGCAGCTGGAAATTTTTTATCACCTCAGTGCGTTTAGAATTAGGTTGTACTCCTTCGGATGAAACTTCGTAGCCTAAAAACTCTACTTTTGACTGTCCAAACTCACATTTTGCTACATTTAAACTTAGTCCATGTTTGGTCATGCGCTCGAAAACTGTTCGGAGATGTTCCAGGTGTTCCTCAGGTGATTTTGATGATATAAGGACATCATCTATGAAGACAAAAACAAAAGACAGATCTCCAAAAACTTCCTGTGCAAACCTTTGGAACGTTTGTCCTGCGTTGCGAAGTCCGAAGCTCATACGTACGAACTCGAAAAGTCCAAAAGGAGTCGTTACGGCAGTCTTTTCGATGTCGGCAGGTTCGACTGGTATCTGATGGTAAGCCTTGACTAAATCCAGTTTGGAATAGAGCGTTGATCCACTGAGGTGATGGTTGAAGTCGTGGACGTGAAGTAGTGGGTACCGATCAGGAATGGTCACAGCGTTCAACCTTCTATAGTCCCCACATGGCCTCCATGATCCATCTTTTTTAGGCACCATGTGTAGAGGACTGCTCCAATGGGATTTAGACGGACGACAGATACCTGCTTCCATCATAGTTCGGAATTCTTCCTTCGCTATCTTAAGTTGTGGAGGTGTTAATCTTCTTGGTTTAGAAAATACTGGTGGACCTGTAATTAATATATGGTGAGTTGTTTTGTGCTTAATATCTTCTGTGAATGGTGATGGACGAGTTATCTCTGAATATTGTGATAGTAATTCAGTATATTTACATTTTTGGACTACGGTGGTTACTTTTATGTCGTCAGTTGATTTGAAAATACGAGTGATAACGGATAGTTGAGTATTCCCGTCAATTAGTCTATGTTTATTTACATCAACAAGGAGATTGAATTTACGGAGAAAATCAGCCCCGATAATTGGTCTTTCAACTGTGGTTAGTATAAATGGCCAGTTGAACGAACGACGTAAACCTAGGTCTAACTTCAACCATTTTTCGCCATAGGTATTCATGGTGGACCCATTAGCTGCATACAGTTTAAAATCTGTTAGAGGACTTCTTTTGTGGCACTGATGAACTGGAAAAACGGATACATCAGCTCCAGTATCAACTAGGAAACTTATGTTTGTATTTTTATCGCGTACAAAAAGGCGGCTGCCTAATAATCTACCATGGCCACTCGCCGCTACGTGGTCCTGGTTTATTCGTTTCCCGAGTCGTTTGTGACGTTTTGTCGTTTCGTGGTTTTGAATCCACATGGCTTAGTGCACCTACGTGCTGCGTCACCAAAACGTCTGTGATAGTAACAAATGTCATTATTGTCTCTTGATTTAGATCGTGAACCTCTTTGGAATCGGGAACGAGAGTTAGAACGTCGAGACGGACCAGGTTTATTTAGAGCTTCGATTACTTTAGTGAGTTGAGCTATACATTGATTCAGATCGGTGGAATTATCAGTATTTGTATCCGGATTATTGATCTGATTGATAGTTGGCGTGGTACTAACTAGTTTGTCGGCCAACTCAGCTAGTTTATCTAAGTTACCTTCGGCTACGGTGAGAATAGCTTGGAAATTGTTAGGTAGTCGTTGCATCCAAAGAGTTTTGAGAACGCCCTCTGTGACATTGTTTGCTGCTAAGCTACGCATGTTACGTAGTAGAGATGATGGTTTTTGATCCCCTAGCTCGACTTCGTTTAGCAGTTTTTTTTAATTGTCTCTCTTCACTTTCGGAAAATACCGCTAATAATCTATTTTTTAAAGCTAGATATTTATCGACTAAAGGAGGATTATCTAAAATGTCACTCACCTGTACCAAGACTTCAGCATCTACTGCTCCAACAACTGAATAATACTTGGTGGCGTCTTGAGTTATTCCCGCTATGGTGAATTGGGCTTCTAACGGGTGAAACCATATTGAGGGATTGTCCTTCCAGAAAGGTGGTAATTTGACCGATACTCGATGAATTTCGTTAGTACCAGTTGCAGCAGGCTGGTTGGGATTAACGTCCGGATTCATATTTAGTAGTCAGATCACTGCTGTTTTTAAGTCAATCTAACGTCGGGGTCGCCACTGAGAGAGATCCTTTTTACGAGTCAATTACACATTAGATAATGTTTTCTTTATTTGACAAAGAATGACAGAAACGTTAAAATAATATAAACAAAAATAAACTAAAATATAATAATTCAGAAAATAAACTAAATTAATTATTTGTGCGGATGGCACATCACTAAATAAAGTGACAAACTACCATCAACTTATTAGGATCATGAAAATCACATTGTCCACTAAAAAGGGTGGGGGACATGGCCGCTCTCCACCGGTTTGTTTTATTTAAACGCCTATTGCCAAGCTATGTCCAGCAGGCAAACTTAGCCGACCAAACATTCTTAAAAGGCATCAAAATATTTTCTTATACCTACACAAAATTCTAGCTCGATGTTAGTCAGACACTTTTTTGCACGCTATGTCCTGGACTATTATGTTTACAAATAGTCTGAGACTCGGTAAGGCGTAGCATTTCCTTTGAAATTATCATTTTTTACATTTCTATTGAAAAACTTAAATCCTTGACCCGTGAATTAATTAAGGAAGATAATAGAGTGGATAAAGAATACAGGAAAAACAAATTCGTAAAAAAAAAACAAAAAAAAAGTCATTCTTAAATTTTTAATTTTATAATTTTGAAACTTTAAAGGTAAATTAATTAGAAAGTATTTTGCCGATTGAGCTGATGTCGCACTAATTATACCTGGTCATAGAAGGTAATTCCTCTATATTTCAACTTAATAACTGCCGCCATTTTGAAATGAAATTATTTAGTGAGGAAAAAATTTGAGACGCCCCACTTTTTTTTTTTTTACATATTGTATGTTGTTTGAATTTTACAAACAATATAATAAAAATAATAAGGTTATTTTGATTTTCTTTGTGACAAAGACACGAAATGTTGAAAATCATTATAATAACACAATACTTTTTTATCTCTTTTGAAATAGTCCTTTTTGATCTTTGATGTATTTATAATATATATATATATATATATATATATATATATATATATATATATATATATATATATATATATATATATATATATATATATATATATATATATAATCATTATATTATAAACAAACAAACAAGAAGGTTAAAAAGGATATGTTATTTAAGAAAGTCAGCAGAACAAAAGAGGAATTCCTTTAAAAGATCACAGAAAATATAAAGGGGGATAAGAGAAAAACGAAAGAAGTGAAAAATGTGTGTAGGAAAAAAAGGAAAAAAAAAAGGCGAGCAAATTTTTACGTTTCTCAAGGCAGTGTCGAGTGACAAAGAATAAGGGGGATTACCAAGAGAAGAGAAGGGGTCCAAGGTTGGCTCCTTCAACTACTCCCTATTATCAGTTTCTCGACCCTTATTTTTATTGACATCTCTTCAAGTAAGAACAAACCCTCTCTGTCCTTTATTTTCTTATTTGGTGTTTGTTCTTTTCTGTCCTTTATTATTGTATAGACAACATTGGTAAAGGGATATCTCTAGGGTGTGAACTGTATCCCTAAAAGTTATATGATTTGTTTAGGTTTGCAAATATATCATAAACAAAAGACAACCATGGACAAATGAAAGTGTTAAAACTATAATCCAAACATCATAAAATGTGAAAAGAATAATTTGAAACTCTTGGTTAGCATTCAACAAAAATAACTCAAAAAGATGTGCGGTTTGTGTTATCTTAATTTATAACTTTTTTACTCCCATATAAAGTGAAAGTATTGCGATGGAGCGAAAATTCGATTTTTATAGTTTGATGGATTTACACGTTTTGAGGATCCCTGAGTCCAAAAATGTCTGTCTTCTGTCTGTGCGGACGCCTGGAGCCTAAACTACTGGACCAATTTTGACACACATGTTCAGAAAAATCATACACCGAGAAAAAAATCGAGAAGTGAATTTTAGCTCAACATTTAGGGGTAGCGCCCCAAATTTGGGGCGCTACACTCCCAAAAACTCTGAAAATACGGGGCAAAAATTATTTCTCGAAAACGGTTCCGACGATTTTGATTAAAAAATTCTAAAATGTAGTCCATTAAAATACGAATCTAACGATATAAGCCGTTTATCCGGCAAAAATCTAGTTCCTGAGAAAATAGCTTTATACGCGGACGGAGAGAGGCCGTGTTCGATTCCCCACTGTGGAGAAGTTACTTTTATGATACATTTTGATGAATTTGCAATAATAATTAAATAAACCTACGAAAACTAATAAATATAATAATCTGGGCTAAGTAATTATGAACTCGTTTCCTCCTTTTATTGGGTCATATAGGATAAAAAGTTTCGAAGTTAACTCATTGGTTGTTGCATTGGCTATATTTCGCCCCCCTCCGGAACATAATCATGCCTATAAAACATCATTAATGTTCCTTTAACACTTGATATACATTTATTTCTTAAATTAAATAAAATATAAAACTAAATATCCTTAAAAACATTGATATTAAACGCAAAAGGAGTTTTTCGTTACCTAACCATAAAAAGGTTTAGTCACATTTATTCACCTTAGTTAGTTTCGTCATTTTTTTTTTTTATTAAAATAACTGAAACTGGAATTTTCTCACTCCTGGAATATCAGCCGACGTAAAGAGGACTTTTTAAATATTAAAGTACATCCTAAGCTACTCTGGTTATCAATGGTATTAAATTATTAACAAGCTTAAACGAAGATGTTATGGTAATATGTGCTTATGATACACACGATTTCTACATTAAGCAGTTTAAAACGCAAAAACATAAACACACATTTTCATCTTGATATAATAATAGCAATAGAAATAAAACAAACGAGAAGGTATAGTATATTTATATAATTTTATACTATTAAAATGTCCAGTGAGTGAGAAAGTGTATTATAAAAGAGGATAGACAAAAATGGAGGTTGAGGAGTAGTAGGTATTTGGGAGGTTTGTTTACTTACTGATTTGATTTGATAACTTTCCCCCACAAATTACTGTTAGTTTTTTTTTTCTTTTAGTTTATATTTCACTAATGACCTTTTTTTTTAAAACAGTATTCCCTTATAGTCCACAGGCCACCATAAGAAGTGAGTCGCTGATTGATAAAGTTTTCTTACCTTATGGAATCGCTTATTTATGCCTTGTCCACCGATGAATTGGGTGTATGGCAACTGGGTGCTGGGCCATTTCTTTTTTGTTGACATGCCAAACTTGCCCTTCTGCGGGAACATTGAAAAGAGATAGATAAAGTTTTGATTTTCACAGGATCGTTTAATTAAATTATTTACAAAACAGTGGTAAAGGTGGCCACCGATATGAGTGGGCCGTTTTCTTTTCAACGTCCCCGCAGAGCGATATGTTTGGGGCGGTGGACACCCCAAACGGCACACTCATATCGGTGGCCACCTTTACCACTGTTTTGTAAATAATTTAATTAAACGATCCTGTGAAAATCAAAACTTCATCTATCTATTTTCAATGTTCCCGCAGAAGGGCAAGTTTGGCATGTCAACAAAAAAGAAATGGCCCAGCACCCAGTTGCCATATACCCAATTCATCGGTGGACAAGGCATAAATAAGCGATTCCATAAGGTAAGAAAACTTTATCAATCAGCGACTCACTTCTTATGGCGGCCTGTGGACTATTAGAGTAGCCAATGAGCTACTCATGTAGAAAGTCATGAGTTCAATAATTATGGTTGGCTTTTTGAAGCGAGCGTAAGCGAGCTTCTTACATTCAACGAAATATGCATCTTGTCTGTCTGTCTGTAAGTAACGTTTACGCGTGTGACGATAACTTGAGTAAAAGTTGACCGATTTAGTTGAAATTTGGTATACATGATCCTCTTACTAATACTCAGGCTAAGTTCGTTGGACAGCGTGATCCGTCCAAGAGTTCGCGCGCAACGCTCGCGTAAACGAGAGGTACAAAAATTAAATTGGAATTTCAGGACGGGAAAAGATTCTATCATCACCTATTCGATGAGACGAACATTTTTTTCAAATAACATTTTTTAGTAAAACCAACAACGACACTGCTATGAATTAATAAAGATCGCTAAAACTATTAAAGCGGACCTAAACGTTTAAAATAGAGAAAACAACCTTTTTACCGATATCTTACGTTCTAACGTAACGATTTTAATAAAACTTCATAGACACCATTTGATGCACAATTAAAACAGGCATGAAAAATTTCAATTTGATACATGCAGTAGTTTGTTTGTAGCAAAGAGATACAAATTATAAATATTGAAATGGAGATGAAATGGTTAGAGGAATAGTAAGAATGCGGGGTGGTTCCCTTACTACTAGCCGCTGTACTACTACCAGACCCATTATCTATCAACTCATCATGATTCTCGATAATTTATTTTTTCAATATTCAATACATATTTATTACTATACGCTCGCTTCAATGATAGAGCCACGCGATGCCTAGTCTAAAATTTGTATCCAAAAACCGATACCGCATTAATTTAATATCCACGTTTTTTATCGGATACTTCTGTAAGGTTGTTTAATACGGCAAGTTATGCAACTCATGATCTCACTGATCATGTTTCATTATTAAAATGGTTTCAAATTTCAGCTTATCATTATTTAGTTTGGTAATAGGTTAAAAGCTATTTGGAATAAGTTAAATAAAGACTCCATTAACTAACCTGACGTTAACATGGGCGTTTTAGTCATTATTAATACCTATAAATACCTTAATATTGTTTTATATTAAAAAAACGTTATCAGAGTACTAAGTGATCGGAGGAAGGTATTTAAATTTATTACCATTAACTAACATTTATATAATACCACTCACCTCGAAATGATTTGTTAAAAGCAACCACATTCATACCAATAAAAATGAGAGTTTGTTTTGATTTGCTGGTCTTCAAAATACAGTCGAACCTCGCTTACACGACCCTCAATAACACGACAACCTCAATTACAAGTGCAATTTTTAAATCCCCTTGAGATTGCCATAACACATAATGTTAAATTAACCTCTATAACACGACTATTATTATCCAAACAACCTCTATAACACGGATTTTTTTCCAATTCACAACGTAACTCAGAACCTCTATAACAAGTCGTTTTGAGAAGTCAACCTCTAAAACGCGTCTCTATACAAGAAGTCCCTGGAACAAGTCTAGACTTAAAAACCCCGCCCATTAACCTCGATAACACGTCTGATAGCCAAAATAACCTTGATAACACGACCCTTAACAAAAAGAGCACCTTGATAACAAGACTGTTTCCCTAATCCCCTTGAGACACTTCTTATCGAGGTTCTACTGCAATAACTTTTCTAAATTAATTTACTTATTTTTTAAATATAATATTAAGCCCGTTGCCACGGGTTTAACGCCTCCAATAAAATTACTCGTATATTCCAATATTTCTTCTTTATTCTGTCCCATAAATCATTTTTATGATTAAAAAATCTTTCTATAAATTTCCTCATGAACTCAAATGTAAGCTATCAAATGTATTTGTTACCACTATTCCAACTGGAATAATTCCAAATCATCATTCCATTGATGGGAAAGAAAGAAAACGTAGAAAATCCTTGATGGATTTTCCAATAAAAAATGGATTGAACTGCTTCAGAGTCAATGGCTTTCCATTTCCAATAATTGATATTGTTGAACCGAGTGTGGAAAAAGATAATATCTCGGGCTGGCCGAAGAGCAGGGGATGCACTTTATCTCAATTTTACACTCGACCATTCAACTCAAAATAGAGTAAAATAAAGCCTCAACTTTACCAAGAATAGATTTATAAACCATAGATAGTTTTCCTTTTTAGAAATTTTAGAAGATTTTTTTTTTTTTTGTTCATTTATATTATACAGGGTGTTGTTCACAAAAGAATAAACGGGTTTTGAAAATTCGTACCTTGGAATGAAAGAAGATACAATGCAACACCACCTATCAGTAGCTTCCATACATTGTGTAGTTTCATTTGGTTACCGAGAGAATGCGCTGTCCCTCTCAATAAGCGAGAATGATAAGCTTTTGTTGTTTAGTTGTTATGAAAACGACATGGACGCCACAGCAAAAATAGTTTTGCGTTATGCAATTCAGTAGAAATGAATCAGCGATTAATGTTGAATGTGAATTTCGTCGGCAATTCAATGCTGTACTGTCCAATGAAACGAACCGTCGTAGGTACCGTCAATTTTGGGACAGTGGTTGTTTGTGACTTTTTTTGTTGTTTGACTTCTTGGCGGCATAGAAGCAACTACACTACCCACTGATCATTTTGGTATGTGTTACATTTTTGTATCTTATTTCGTTTTTAAAATAAAGCTATTTGAAACCCGTTTATATATATGTAACACCCTTTATATATATAATGTATAAAACTAGTCAATGTATATAAAGTATTTATTCACAATTAAGTATTACATAAGTCATTTCTTCTTAAGCACAAAAATAAAACACATAACCTATCACCATGTAACCTCTCAATATATGAGTTGGAGGCAGAGCCCCCTAGTTTTAAACCAAATAATAATAATAATAATAAACAAGTAAGGCTCGCTTCACGTGAGGCGATAATCGCCGGTTTCTGTACGATTAAGTTAAAATTATTAAGTGTTATAGTTGCATATTCTTTTTCTACACTTAAAGACCTTTAAATTGATGTGTAACATGTCATGGTGACCAAAACTTAGTTAGTTGCAAACAACTTTTGTTGTTAGTTAGTTTCCCGCCTTATTGGCCGCCATCTTGGAAATATTAAGTAAATACTCCAAAATGTCTCCAGTAGTAAAAAATGGCGAGATGCACCTGTGTGCCGAATTTCATGTTCCTAGCTATAGTAGTTATGTATTGAAACAAGCCAACAGACAGACAGACAGATAGACAGACAGACAGAGCCGTTATATAAGGTTTCTTTTCGTATTTTGTAAAGAAACATAAAAAAGAAGGTATACTTACTAAATAAAAACAATTGATAATAGAGATAACATTGGTAAGATATCAGGTGACAAAGCAGAAATTATATTACATTTATAAGAAAGTAAAAATATCGGTCGACAAACAAGGTTAAAACTTTCACATATAAAAATGTCTTATTTAATTAGGACAATAAAATGCTACTTGTTTCTGTTTCTCCTTCATCAACTCCGCTTCTGTAGTTCAACGCTATAATACGTGCTTGCCACGTAGAAGGTCCCATTTTCAATGCCCGACTCCAGGATAGTTTTTAATCAGCATCGTGATATAGGTAGCTACTACCTTGTCTCACGTGGTTTGAGGCATTTGTCTCAAGCTCAAGAGGTCACAGGTTCGAGACCCCTCTAGATCGGAATATGTTTTACGGGTTAGTTCAGGAATTAGTTCCTCTTTTGCCTGGGTCCTCGAGGGCGCCACTGTCTATTCTAAACCGGAAGAAGGAGGCTCTCCCCCAATCTAACCTAAGCAATGCTCGTACAAGAAGAGAGTTAACTATCTTCCTATTCATTATTTCTGAGTTAAAAGTGAAGTAGTGCCGTCCACCCAGCTGTGAATGGCAAATATACTATTTATTCGACTTATCGGTTCGGTGTAGACACACTTATCTCATGCCTTTTATTAAATATTTAATAAGTTTTATAAGCCTTTTAGCAGGCACCAAGCCGTCATCCCACGAATCATTAAAACATTCCTTATATTAAAATTATTAAACAAGTCTAAAACAAAACTCTAACCACCTCTAAATACCTCTAACCACCTCTAACCACCTCTAACCACCTCTAACCACCTCTAATTACACCGTCAATCATTTACTCACTTAAAAATAAAAATTATTAAACAAAAATACAAAAACGAAAAATTAAGTTTATGAAAGAAAATGATTTTTTAAACTTGCTATGCCAAATTAAGAGTGGGCGAAATTGGAAAAGTTAGAGAAACAGGAGAAAGATTGAAAAAGATGCCTGATATGCAAGCAGCGTGTAAAAATGACTTACACGACATCCAGGAGCTAGTTTAATTTCCTCAATGTAAACTTGTGATCAAAATTAACTTCAGACGAAAATCTCATGACCAAATATAGAACGATATATAGAAGACACGAACAGTACAAACTTACCACTACATAAAGGTTACTATACTACAAGCACAAGGGGGTCGTCTAAACATGTTAATATATCCTTAAATTTCACTCTGTAACCAGCTCGGGTGTAAACTGTACAACGTAGGTAAGCTTATGCTGCGCCTAGGGAACAATTTTAGGTACCTGGAAACAGCGGAGGGGGGGGGGGGGGTGTTTCCGGTGCCCGAGAGTCGACTTGCTAAATAAAAGAAAGGTGGACGCTATCGATCCCCTCCCCCACCCAAGGAATTTTTTTGGAGCCCCTCTGAAACCGGCATCCTTTAATCTGCCCGTTGGTAAATCTGGTCCTGCTAACTGTCATTGTGGTTATTGATTTATCACCCAAACTATTACTTCGTGTACTCAAAGTAATCTATAAGAACAGGACAGAATTGCACTTAAATTCAATTTACCATTAAGTATTGTACCTCCGGAAAGAATTACAACCTTAAACTGGGTCTATAACTAAAACTGGGTCTTATAACTAAAAGACTATTGAAGCTTCATTACTGTAATATGGAGCATTGCAAAGAGATTTTTATTTTTAAGAAAAATAGTTCAAATTATAAAGATTCTTTTACGAGTAGCCCTTCTACAGAGACGTTTGAAAAAGAACAAAAGCCTGCCAATTTGAGTGGCACATAGCTTCCTCGCTCCTATTTCGTATACTTAATGATTTTATCATTAAGTATATCAGAAACAGACGAAATAAAAGCGAGGGTTAGTGCTGGAAGTCGTTGTTTGTGGGCACTGAACTCTATCCTTAAGTCAAGTAGTGTATCTAGAGCAGCTAAAGTACGGATTTATCGAACTTTTATAAGACCCGTGGTAATGTATGGTTCGGAGGCATGGTGCTTGACCAAATATGTTATATGTTGAGAGTTTGGGAAAGGAAAGTTCTCCGAAAGATCTTTGGAGCAGTCTATGTGCGTGGGGTTTGGAGAATTAGGACTAACGAAGAGCTGCGCGCACTGTATAAAGAGCCAGCTATAGTGACAGATCTCAAAAGCAGCAGACTTCGTTGGCTTGGACCACGTTCATCGAATGAAAGAATAAAGGGCCGTGAAGGCAGTTTTTGACATTTTTATGTTTAGGCTATGGAACATACCTCAAAAAGCGTTACGTTACCTAAAAACTCAGAAAAGTGTGACAGGGATTCAGAAACCTATAGGAGGTTTGCAATCTAGTCTACAGCTGTAGGACCTTCCCCTACCGTGGACTCGAATGTAACCGAGGACGGGAAGTGTAGGTTCGGCTGCCTTCGGTTCTCCCCCACTCTATAGCCTGTAGCCCAACACTCTTCTACTCTACTACACTTAGTAAAGTCTAGTCTAGAGCAGCAGTTCTCTACCCTCGTACCCCTTTATGTGTAATTAACTGTGGGTATCCTCTAAAAACAACCCCTTATTTTTACAAATACTATTTACATTAGATGAAGTGTTGTTACACTACTGCTAATATTGCAACATCGTAGAAACAGCTGTAAATAGGTCATTTACTTTACTTACGCACATAAACTCGAAAAACGACACCAAAAAGCGTTACATAAAAATGTCTCACTGTCTTGCAGACTCGTATGCAAGTTTCTCAGAATCCTGGAGGACGAAGGATCCAAGGAGGACCCAGGCAAAGATGGCTCCAAGATGTTAAAGATGACTTCCGTCACTTAGGAGTCAGAAGATGGCGATCAGTGGCTCAAGAGAGGAAGATATGGGCTGATAGGACGGAGGCTCGGTCTCTACAAGGAATGTAACGCCATGGAGTAAGTAAGTAAGTAAGTAATGATTTTATACTTTTACAACCTTTTATTTTCAAATTTATTTAATATTCACCCGTTTTTTAAATCTATCAAAATTGATTCTTTACCGGAACTAAAGTATCAATTTAGCGAAATTTAAAGAGCGCAGACGGTTGAAATTAATCTGGGACTATCTGCGGGCTACGTTTGACAAACCATCTAAAACTCATAAAAACATATGAGTACTTTTGACGATATAGTAGTATATAAATGTATGTTTGTGTGCATGTGGTAGATAACGCAAAAAGACGCAAAAAGTTGAAACTTATATGGGACCAACAATGGCCTAATTATGATCAGCCATCCAAATTTTATAAAAATTGGACGAGTAGTATTTTTAGATATGATAGTTCGCAAAAATAAAACGACAGACAGACCGACTGACCGACAGACAGACACGGAACATTTTATCAGAGACCTAAAAATGTTTCGTTCTTTGGAACGATCTCAAAAGCAAAATCAATAGTGCTCTTTTTAATGATTATTGCCTCTACTCGCTTCTTTATCGATTAATTCGATTAATAATTATATAATTTCTCATGTACAGTTTGCAATTTGTAATTATCTTTATTTAATTACCAAAAAATATGTATAAAATCGTAAATTTGGATGATATGTAGGATATATATGAGCCATTTATGAACTACCATCCAAATTTCATTAAAATAATTAAGATATGCTGGTTCGCTAAAATTGAGCGACTAACAGACCGAATGACCGACAGACAGACACTGAACCAATAATGTTCCCTGATGTCTGAAAAGGATTTTAGTCTTGAAATTTTTGAAATTGGAGACTTAACAATTTTTCATTCTTGAGAACAATCAAGTAGCTTCCGTTACCTTCGGTAAGCTCGGAAGCAAATGAGGTGAAAATTAAATAATTTAGATATTAATGGGGCTGTAAATACATAGAATCATTAAAGTATACGTGTTAGGACATGAGGAAGAGGAAGCTATGTGCCGCACTAATTGGCAGACTATTTTTTGTTATCATTTTATTTCAACAGATCTAAATGCTAACTCGTTGTTTACTCTACCTGGACATCGTCCCAAATAAGATTCAGAGAAGACCAAAGTAAAGGGGGTGGGTTCGGTTTAAATATTCATCAGGCGTTAGAACACCCCCCCCCCTCTCTCTGGTGGATCCACCACGTCCTACAAACACGACCCCAAAACCCACGAGGGACTCCAATTAGACCTGGGGCAGCCCTGGGTCTTACCTTATCCTAAACTCCGGCACTGTAATAAATCCAATTATATTATTCAAGAGTCAACGCTAAGACAACCGTGGTAAATGGAAGCAAACAGCGGAATGGCAACTAGAGATAAAGCATTCAGAAAAGAAATAAAAGAACAAAATAACGAGAGTGAAAAAAAACCTTGTAACTTTAAATCACACGATTAGAAGGAGCAAATTGCTGAAGAAATTCTTCAGATCATCATATTATCTAAATAAATTTCTTTCTATAGTAAAATGTTGCAGAAAAACTTTAGCTTTTAGTTTTAAAGAATGCAGTAAATAATGATCACTTAGAAACTTAAGTGTTAACTTGTAAATATAATTTGTTTGCTTTTTTAAAACAGAGAATATAAAAAGATGAAAATTTTGTTGGAAAAAACACTTTCCAAAGAAAGACCATCAACCAACACAACACAGACGTGGCATGTCAGATTAAAATGTTAAAACTCCAGTACCTGCATACATTTCTAATTTTACTTAGTACATACTTCTCAGTTGTTGTTTCAAGTATATAGTAGCAATAATTACTTAATAATAACATTCCATATTCAATGTAAATAATATAAATGCATGAAAGTTCATATTGTAACTCCATGCAACTCTAATTTTTGGCCACTTGGCCATCAAAACTTACAGTAAAAAGTTAAGGAGAAAACACGACGGCAATCCGAATCATTTTCGATTTCTGTCTCTGAAATTAGAATTCTATTAATAAAAAGTCTTAGGCTAGTGACACACTTCGCCATTCGGGTGGCGCTACCCGGTCAGTAATGAGAATAGAATGCAACCTGCCACATGAGGTTACGCCACCCGCCGGGTGGCACTAACCGGTCGACCGTCCCAGGGTCTAGCCGGCCACCCGGTCAGCCCATTGTTTTCAATTGAGCCTGACAAACGTTGCCACCCAAATCCTTGCCACTCAGCCCCCACTCCTTCAATCAAATATAGGTGAAATCAAATCAGGGGCTGACTGCATCCCTCATATAAGTGTCTTTACTGGTCAAACTGTTGTTCAATATTATAAGCAATTCGTTGCAGGGTCCACGCGACATTCGGCAAAAAATTGAAAAATTGTTACTGTCCTCTTTGATACGGGGGTATACACTGTAAGAAACAAAGTAATATTATTTTGTCTGAAGTTATTGGATGAACCCAAAAACGCCTTTTTCCCCTTCTTCTTTCACGAAAATAATGATAAGCAAACACAGCTATCTCCTCCGGGCCCATTTCTCGACTGGTCGAATAAAGTAAAAACTCGGGTAGCGCAAGCAAGTGGCATCAACCAGGTGGCGCCACCCGGCTGGCGCTACCCGGGTGGCGAAGTGTGTCACTAACCTTAGAAATTATGGTTGTATGCATAATTTCTAACTAGAAATACATGTGCCATGTGCAGCTTGGAATCTAACAAAAAAGGAAGTGTATGTATTTTCACAAAGTACAGGAGAAGATAAAATAATAAAATTATGTAAGGGGGCTCTACCCCTACTTGCTTTACTCGCCCACACACTAAGGGGATCTGTTGATAAGAACTCCATATGTTGATGTGAGTAAAATCTCATATGCGAGAAACCACGTTACGAAGTTTAGTTGACTAGAATATCATGTACAACAGAGGACTGGCGAGAATGGCGCACGGAGACATGTTCTTGCTGCTTCGAAAGTTTGATTGGCTGAAAGTTACGCATGCGCTTCTATACAGTACAGGGAGGTCTTCCTTTCTTTCCATACCTGAATACTCAAACTATACCATTCTCAAGCCCCCCTTTCCTCAAGGGGGGTGGGGGTCTTTAGTTTTATGTTTTCTCGAGATATATCTAACCGTTTCTTATTTATATATTCTTTAGTAGCGCATCTAATGCACTAGATATTTCTAGGTTCGAAGAAATTCCTTTTTTTTATCTTTGCATTAAACTTCAACCTTGAAAACGTCGATATGGTTGAAATGTGTAAGACAGACGTTTTTTAAGCATTGGGAAATTCCTTGGAATTCTTTTATGTTCTGAAATGTCGGGTGCACAACGAGTAATTGAAGAAAACGTCAGTCTCTCCTAGTCAAACAAAGCTCTTTAACGAATAGCAAGGAGACCAAGAATCTAGATTATTTTGTAAATCTAAAGTTAAAAATAAATATCCTATTCTATAAGAGACATAATCCATTTTCTTTTCAGTTAATTTAATATTTTTTAAAAACTATTTAATGTGATTAGGGTTGAATTTTCTTCTTTTATAAAAGAAACCTGGCGCTCTTGAGAGAAATCATTACTTATTTTAATCATAAAACCCACTCAAACAACCAACCGAGTTGGGCATAAACTAAATTAATGTGCTTGTCACAAAACTCGTACCTGCCTTCGTCCGCGTTTTCTATTAGTTATTTGTTTCGAGTTCCATTTATTTCTAATTCAACATTTTATCAAAATTTATCATAAAAATCCCGTCAAGTACTTACCAGCAAGCTCCTAAAAGGGTTTCACTTTGGAGGAGCAATAAGGTGTGGGTAATATCCTTATGCATCTTAGATTTGCACTAATTTGGTTCTTTTGGGGGGTAAAATGGTCGTCATTGTGGAAACACGATATATATTATTTTGTGATCTACATTTTAATACCTTTAAAATGATACAACACTAAAAAATTAATAAAAAATAAAAATTTGGGTCACCTAAATTTTTTTAAAATTTTGACTTTTTAAATTAACTCCCGGAAATATCATTGGCCCACAGAGATGTATATTTGTATATTTTTACTACGTTTTTATTAGCTTGCATTCTTGTTTGTTTGTTTGTCCGGTACAAATCTGGCAATCGATTTCTAACTAACTTCCCGAATAGCTAGACATTTGAAACTTTTAGCATAGCTCAGAACACGATGACAATGCATTATTTTAATACTTTTAGCCATCTTTCAGCAGAATTTAATTAGTTTTCAGCAAATTTTGCTGTGCGGAAAGTTAGTTCGGAAGAAATCCGCAAGTTATTTTATTTGTTTTGCCATATCCAATATTTACGCAATCTTCATTTTGACGGGTCTCAAATTTGAGATAGATAAACATTGAATGACAGCAAAACAGGAAATATTGATTATATTATTTCATATATATCGATGGCATGCTTTAGATCTGTTGTTGGGGAGATCCGTTATACAAAGATTTATCCTTTTATAGGTTTAAGATCAGCTCTCTGGATGGTTGTCATTTATGTGAAGTAAATAAATTCGGAACTATTTTTTTTCACTAACATTATATATTATATAACAATAAAAATTATATTATCAACATTACATACGATTCAACAGAAATTTAAAAACGTAGTATATAAAAAGTTTTTTTTATCTTGAATTTTTTCTTATTTTTAGGACCTGTCCTTAAAGTTTGCAATTGCTCGCTGATCGAAGAAATGTTGACTTGTGAATTTCGCATAATTTTTTTCCTGTTTTAGGGCCAAAAAGTTTAAGGTGTATACTAAATTTCAAATCTCTAGCTACAATAATCGGTCGAGAGATATGATCCAAAATGGCATGGACGGACGGACGAACTATCTAAAGCATAAGGGTTTCTATGATGTCCTCGAAACTTAAAAAGAATTCTTCTCTGGAAAGGAATCGAACCCGACATCTGGCCTTTTCGAAATTAGTGCAGTAGTTGTCTTAGTTGAAGATATAATCGCCAGTCTAGACAACGTACAATTTTTTTTTAAAACATTTTTTTTTGGATTCTGGGACATTAAAAACGTGTTAATCCATTAAAAATGAATTTGAAAAATAATGCACTGCCAATTAATGTAGCACATAGCTTCCTCGCATCCTACTATTTAGGTATACTTTAATGATGTTATGCATTTGGCATTTACATTTTAGTTTACCCTTACTTTTCTATGAAATCTGTCAATATTGTTTTTTTTTACATGTATAAAATTATAAATTTAGCAATATTTAAATTGAGCAAATGGTTAAAATTAATATGGGGCTATTAATATGGGGCTGTGGTACTTTTAACAAATCATGCAAATTTCATAAAAATTAGATATGTACTTAAAAAAAATGATTTCTACTATATATATGAGTAAAATATAAAATGTTTGTGAATATTAAATTTATTTGACGTTCAGAATCTCTTTTTCCACAATAATTTTTCGGTAAAACTCAACACGACATTAACCGATTAGTATTTAATCGATTATATTTGATATTTAATTCAATTTATAGCTAAATATTTTCTTGAGTTACATTAGAGATAGTCCAGGAGATAGCGTGCAAAAAAGTGTCTGACTAATATCAAGCTAGAATGTTGTATACAAGTCAATCTTTTAGGGCCTTTTACGAATATGTGGTGGGCTAAGTTCGTCCGCGGGACATAGCTTGGCAATAGGCGTTTGAAAAAAACAAACCGGTGGAGAGCGGCCATGTCTCACAAATTATGGTGGACAATGTGATTTTCATGATCCTAAGTACAGAATTAGTTACTAGACCAAAAATCAAGTCGATGTCATTTTCACACTTGATAGGTTAGTTATTCAAATTTTAATAAAAATCAATGTTGTCACCTGTCAAGGGACAAACTAACATCAACTTGATTTTTGGTCTACTAACTAATTCTGTACTCAGGATCATGAAAATCACATTGTCCACCGTAATTGGTGAGACATGGCCGCTCTCCCCCGTTTTGATTTTTTCAAACGCCTATTGCTAAGCAATGTCCCGCAGACGAACTTAGCCGACCACATATTCTTAAAAGGCGCTAAAAGATCGACTTGTATACAAAATTCTAGCTTGATGTTAGTCAGACACTTTTTTGCACGCTATCTCCTGGACTAAGAGTGACTTGGATAAAAAAAAAGTCCAACGTAAAATAAATTTGAAGCCCTAGTGGCTAATAGGGCATTAAAAGAGAGCGCTATTACTAACGAACTAGATAATTGCTCAGTACATATTGTCCTAGGGTTTCACTAATCGATATTTTCTCTTTTTTGTTTTTTTTATTTCAAAGAAGTCATCTCGATATTGTGATAAGTGGGTATCGATAGTTTTCTTTAACCCCTAAGCCTCTTTACATAATAATGAGTGGGTATCGATAATTTTTCTTCTATTAAAAGCCTTTGATATAACGTTAGGTAGGTATCGATACTAATTTGTCTTAATAATCCTCTTCTCTTGTTAGAAATTATAACGATATAACTAGGAGTAGCTGATTTTCCTTTAACCCCTTTTAAAGACACTTCTTAAAATAATAAGTAGGGATCGATACTTTCTCTTTGATGTTTTTAGAAAGCCTTTCGATATAATGATACGTATGAATCGATAATAATTTGTCTTTTAATACCCTTTTATCTTTTTAGAAATCATCTTGATATAATGATGGGTATTGATGATTTTCTTTAACCCCTTATTAAGCCTCTCTACATAATATTCCTTTCATATGCAAAACCCTCTTCATGAAAAAGAATGATAAGTAGGTATCGATAATATCCCTTTAATCCTTAAAATATTTTTCTATGGAATAAAAAGTAGTTATCGATACATTATCGTCACATAAAGTCACTTCAATTGGTATCGATACTTAAGGTTAATAGGTATCGATACTTTAGTTGATCCCTTTTCTTCTCATCTTTAAAAGAATAAATTTCAGTATAATAATAAGCAGGTATCGATACGTTTTCCTTTTACTCCTTCAATTCAAACCCATGTCAATATACTTACGAGTGTAAGTAGCTATCGATATTTTACCTTGAAAATTCCTTTTCTTATCATAGAAATAATCTCAATATAACAAGATATTGACGCTTAAACATCATCTCGATATAACTATTAACAGGTATCGATATCTTAACCACCCAATTATTGGACATTACTTAGATAATTTGCTTAGCTCTAAGCTCTATGGACCCATTACAAGGAAATAAAAGGAAGTAAATACAACATTTCTTGCTTAATGAATAGAGCACTACGCTGCCATTGACCCTGAGAAGTAAGTATAGAATAACTTAATTTCTTAACAGATACAACTACGGTCCTATTAGACTTTAAACCTTGAGAAGTAGGTATCGATTATCCTACTTACTTAATAGATAGCATTAGGGTCTTAACACTATGTTGGAACTATCGATTATCCTACTAACTTAATGGATAGCATTGAGGTCTTAACACTATGTTAGAAGTATCGATTATCCTACTAACTTAATGGATAACATTGAGGTCTTAACACTATGTTAGAAAGTATCGATTATCCTACTAACTTAATGGATAGTATTGAGGTCTTAACACTATGTTGGAAGTATCGATTATCCTACTAACTTAATGGATAGCATTGAGGTCTTAACACTATGTTAGAAGTATCGATTATCCTACTAACTTAATGGATAACATTGAGGTCTTAACACTATGTTAGAAGTATCGATTATCCTACTAACTTAATGGATAACATTGAGGTCTTAACACTATGTTAGAAGTATCGATTATCCTACTAACTTAATGGATAGTATTGAGGTCTTAACACTATGTTAGAAGTATCGATTATCCTACTAACTTAATGGATAACAATGAGGTCTTAACACAATGTTGGATGTATCGATTATCTTACTTACCTACTTAATGGATAGAACAATGGTCTTAAAAGTACGTTTAGTTTACTTAATGGTTAGAATTTAGATCCTAATAATACAGAAGTATCGATTATCTTACTTTCTTATTGAATGACACTAAAAGGAAGTTAGAAGTAAGTATCGACAACTGAACTTATTCATTTGGTACTAATACCTTATTTATTTTTCTATGAAAAATTGCGTATTTCTTAATAATCAGTTATATGGATTGGATCCACTACTTATTTAGTAATTGTACATAAGTTGCTATTGTTTATAGCACATAATAATTGAGAGAATTTACGAAATTTGGTTTCTTTTAAGAATTTTAATCTTAATATAGAAGATAAAACAAAAAGTCGTCTTTCCTAATTGAATTATGTATAAAAGTTTTCGCCCTGCTCAGCTGTCCAGTGACTTTAATTAAATCTAATTACCCCTTCTGCCAACCCTACGTCAAAAAACTAACTATATTTCTTACTTTTCTTTATCAAATTTGCATTTAAATTATTCATAATTTAAAATCTTTTTCGCATTAAGACGATGACGGTGTTCATCTAACTTACTGTCTTCAATTATAAATTTATCTTTTGGAAGTTACAAATTTGATCGTCTTTTTAAATATTCAAGTTTTGATCAAATATTTACGTCTAACTTGAACCATTTATCAAAAAACTGTTTATTGTCTGACGCTGACTAAAAACAAATAATAATAATAATTGGTCAGTCTGAAAAAAACCTAAATAAACATTCTTATATAGATTTATACAGGGTGACACGCGATAAAATTTCATAACGAAACTGGTGGATTCTATGAATGAAAATCAACAAAAACATGTCGAGTAAGCTTGTGCAATATGCACATTCCTCAATATTTCTCGAGTTATCGATTAATTTCTTTTATGGACGTTGCCAATGGTTACTAAGTAAATAAATAATAAATAAAGTAAAATTAAAAGATGCTTGGTGAGCCTCCACAGGATTCCCCCTCCGTAGAGCGGAACCCATTGTTACTTAAAGCGGACCTTCTTCATAGCTTTGTCTGCGGGGGGGGGGGGGGGGGTCTTGTTGTCTCCAGCCTCGGCAATTCCATATGCTAGTTTTACGCGGTCTATTGAGACAACCTTCTCTTTTCCGGTAACGATGATTGTGAACCACCTCTAACCACCTCTTTTTGGACCTCGGTTCTTAACGAGGTAAGGACCAGTGTATGGTTGTTGTAACGATTTTCTCACTGCGTCCTCTCGTAGAAATACATGAGTGCACTTGGTGAGATCTTTGTGAAGAAAAGTTTTTAACTTGTGACTGGAAGCTGGCCGCAGTTGAATATTTTCTATTGCGGTCCTAAGCTTTTAACGAATACATTAAGTGGAGTATTGTTTTCATTGGATTTAATGAGGTCCCCAGGGAGCCTTAATTCGCTGCCATATACCATCTCGGCTGAACTATCACCGATATCCTCTTTTAGCGCCGCTCGTATGCAAATTAAGACAGATTGATGACGGCAGATTGATGATTGACTGACGTTGATCCACATTGACGATTCGTCAGGGTCGGACTGGGAAGAAATTTCGTCCCGGGAGTTTCTCTATCAGATCGGCCCGGGAATTTCTCTATCAGACCGGCCCTCAAACCTTGAGTTGGCCAAGGGACCGGCCCATTTTAGACCTTAACTAGATCGGCCCACCGGGAAAACTCCAGAACTCCCTTATAGCCAGTCCGACCCTGCGATTCGTGGAACTTTAAAGCGGCCTTAAGCTGACGGTATGCTCTTTCTACCATACCGTAAGCCTGCGGATGGTATGCAGTATTGTTCGTGCCCTTTAGATGCACATCATTGCTGCCAGGTGTTTGAAGAGATGGGACTCAAACTGCCGTCCCTGGTCTGTAATGATAGTGACCGGGCCGTCCCTGGTCTTTAATGATAGTGACCGGGCCGTCCCTGGTCTGTAATGATAGTGACCGGGCCGTCCCTGGTCTGTAATGATAGTGACCGGGGCTCCAAAGCGGGTGATCCAGTGTGCATAAAACCCATATGTGACAGTTTCAGCCGTAATATCCTCACACTATATATATGACACGATCAATTCATGTAAGCAAGTAGCGGAGATCTTAGCATGATGGTAATGGTCCGACAAGGTATATGTGAACAGTGGCAAAGCGCTGAACATCTTGCAGGAAGCTGGTAATTGGTGATTTTGTGTGTCGAGTAATTTTTGAGCGCTGACACGGTATACACTCTTTCGCCCACTTGCCACAGTCCTTGTCTATTCCTGGCCATACATAGCGTTGCCGAACCAGCTTGGATGGAATATTTCGTCGGCAGGGGTTGAAGCCTATTCCTTAGATTTTTCCACACTTTCCGAATCAATTTTAAGTTTAAGACTACTATAGTCTGTAATGTATCGTATTAGGGCATGCGCAATTTCATTTTCTCTCATTGGCTCCCTACCCCAATATTTCGAATTTCCTGTCCTGTCATCAAAATAATTCTCATCGTAAAAACACTGTATGTCGGGTACTTTTAGAGTTAATGCCGTGATAGTGCTGTTTACTTCGATGTAATTTTAAGATAAATTAAAAGAAGAAACAGGCTTAGAATCCTGCTCAACTCTCCCAGGACTAAGGTACATTTAATTAATTATATAGAGTATATAAAAGAAATAAAAGACTTTTACAGCATTCACTTCTTATAAACTTGTACTGAGAAACAAACAGCTGAGCAAAGCCCCTTATGTTGTACGTTTAAGTATTTTCACATTATAAACCCATTAACTCAATAAATAAATAAACGGGTATCTCAATTCTTTCTCTTATATTACTGGAACAGCGTTAATAAGAAATAAAACAGGAAGAGGAAAAAAACTATTGTTTTTCTATTATTTCTAGTAGATGACATTTTATTATTTATTTCTATTTTTTTTACATACTCCGAAAATCATTGCTACAACATAAAACATAAAAAAAATTGTTTGACAAACTCGGAAAATATTATTGATAATCTCGGAAAAATTGTATGACAAACTCGGAATAAATTATTGACAAACAACAAAATTGAAGCGAATATTGGATACACATTGAAATGTTACAACTGTCGATGTACTTTAGAAAAATGTAAAAATTAAACAGTTTTAAACCAAATATTTTTACATAAAATTTAAATGTTTGGAGTCTCCTTGTTTATAAAATAACTTGATGTTCTTTAAATCTCTATTGTTGATAAATAATTACTATTATTATAATTGGAAACAATTACACATAAAAAGAAATGTGTAAGACTTTCACGCATTAGAAATGAAACTAAAGTTCTAGAAACAGAATAAACATATGAAATAGCACAATAAACCTTATTTAAGTAATGCATATTATTTAAATAATTTATTAAATAAGCAACATACATATTTATGAACAAGAGTTTACAATGCCGCCACAGTCAGCTAACTTCTCAAAGAAAAATAATTTAAATTAATAAAATTTTTCATAAAATGTTAATGAATAATGAAGAGAAACATGAAAACAACATTATTATATATATTAATTGTTAAAATCTATATAATAATACCCTTATATACTAATACTGTGTACAGTATAAATCAACTACTCCCGTGGTATTGTGGTTAAGCATGTGAGACTCTCAATCCAGTGGTCGGAGGTTCAAGACTCGTCCAGAGGGAAGATTTTTTACAGGTAAATCAACTGCCGGCCTAAGTCGGCAGTCGATTAAAACATCTATCATTGTCGAGTCTTAAAACAAAATCAAATTTCGATAATTTCACATCAAAAATGTTTCATTTGGACGAGTCTCGAAACGCGAACTTCGTTTCCCGATGTCAATTTCATTTAACCAAATTTATTCTACCGCGGCTAAAGAAGTTTCACTTCAAAAAAATCGGTCCAAAAAATTCAAACAAATTAATAATAAATTGTTCAATAGCGGCCTTTACTCTTGGGCGCTTTCCTGCAGGATAGAGCAACAAACAGGAAAGACGCCAGTGTAAAGGCTGCACTGGAGTGAGGGATTACGTGTCCACAGAGACGCACGCTTTACCGCGCGTAATCTCCTTAGTCTAAAGGCGACAGCGAGCTTTCCCACAGGCCTGCCAAGTTCTTTAAATTTACCCCCATTGTGCCCCCTAAAACTGTTCGTCTGACGAGCACTCCACGCTCCGAGGATTGAGTGCGGGATTTCTCTTTACACATGCGTTCTTTCCTTCGCGCCAACACGAGGGCACGCTTTCCTGTGGGAGAGAGTGTATCACTTTTATAGCTATCAAATCTTTCCCACACAATTACTAGCACGCAATCCTTCACGATTCAGGCCTGCAGGAAAGAACGTATGTGTAAAGGCCGCTAATAAGTGCATTAATTTTTCTATAAAAATATGATTTAGCCCCGCTGAAAATCGAACGACGTTGTTCAGAGATATTGACGAAAGTAAGCCTGTTTTTTATTTAAATTCGAAAACAAAAAGTAATTACTATTGCTTCCGAGCTTACCGAAGTTTAAGTTAGGTGATCGTTCTGAAGGACGAAAATATTTTATGTCGATTTCAAAAATACCAAGACAGACAACCGTTTCAGACATCAGGGAACATTTTTGGTTCCGTGTCTGTCGGTCTGTCTGACGCCTAATTTTTGCGAACAAATACATATCTTAAAAAATATTCACCAATTTTAACGAAATTTAGATGATAGGTCACAATGAGCCTATTGTTTCAACCTTCTATACGCCTATTTGTTTCTCTTCCACATGCGCACAAACATACATTTATTTACACCTATATCGTTAAAAGTACTTATCTAATTTCTATGAAATTTGGATGGTTTGTCGACAGTAGCCCGCAGATAGCCCCAGATTAATTTCAAACGTCTGCGCGCTCTTTAACTTTTGCTAAATTGATAGTTTAATTCGTGTAAAAAATAACAGATTAAAAAAAATGGGGGAAACAATTAAACAAATTAGACAATAATGGCTTGTTAAAGCATAAAATCAATGAAGTACGTGATAGCATGCGAGGAAGCTATGTGCCACACTAATTTGGCAGACTATTTATTAAGTATCTATAGCTATATTAAACAGTTTTGTTCGATTAATCGGACCGACTTTTTATGTAGCATAAATTTTGTATACACTAAATTTGCAACTGATAACAAACCATTGTTACGATAAAAAAAACCGTAAAGATATTTTAAACACATTTAGCAACAATTTAAAATTAGTTAAAAAAATCGATATTTTATCAAAATAAACAAAATAATAACAAAATTAAATATGCAACAACATTTACAAAAAGTTTATAGAAGGTGGAGCATTCTAGCGGATATTTATGTAATTATAATATTTTATAGGTTAGTTATAAGGATAATAATAAATATGGAAGAGTAATATGATAGTGGAGAGAAGTGAGGGTAAGTTGGGGCAAGTCAGATATAGCCCAGGAGGCAAGCAGTATCGGCACAGTTCAGGGTCACTGACCCCTGACCTACTTACCCCCCTCGCAGTGTCAGTACTGAGGGGGGAGGGAATAAGCTGAATATTTTAGTCCCGTTCAGGCCCTACTATCCTTCCATTCACTTCCCTCCCCCCGTCAGTACTTCCTGATAACGTTAAGCTTCCCCCCCCCCCTCTAAATCCTTATCTAAGCCTTTCTCTTTTTGCATTTATAATGTGCATGCAATTTATATCCCTATAAGTAATTAAAATTAAAATTAAATTTATTACTATAGTCTAGGTGATCATTATAAATAATCAACATGTAATTTATTGATTAAGATTCTCTAGAATTATGTACCTCTTTATATCTTTATTTAAAGTAAAGATATAAAAATAATTAATATAAAAAGAATCAATTTTTGAAATCGGAGAAATAAAATATTTTCGTTCTTCGAAACGATCATATAGCTATATAAGCTCGGAAGCAAATAATGCACAATAAACGTTACAACTTAAAAAAAAAAATAAATAAAAAAAATAAATAAATAAAAAAATACGTGTGAGGCTCTCACGCATAAGAAGTGAAACTTAAGTTCTAGAATGCATTGCTCTCTTTTATTTTTTGACTAATTTATTATTTCAGGTTTAGGAAATGGTTATGGGAAATTTAATTGAACAAAAAAATATTGCTACGCTAAGGCAACCACATTTATTCCAATAAAAATAAATGTTTGTTTTGATTTGCTGATCTTTAAATAGATATAATGCAATTAATCTGTAAAAATGTTACACTTGGACGAGTCTTTAATCGCAAACTTCGTTACACGATTTTACTATATGAAAAAATTCACTCTACCGCCGCCAAAGAAGTTTCACTTCAAAAAGTTGATGTTTTATGACTAAATGGAGTGGAAAATTAATCACTTTCCACAAGTAGTTTAGCATTAGAAGTGAAACTTAAATTCTAGAAACAGTTGATTTTATGCATTGCTCTCTTTGCATTTGTTGACGATTTTATTATTTCAGGATTAAGAAATGGTTTTGTGGAATTTAATTGAATAATAAAATATTTTCATAATATTTTAGTGAATAATGAATAAGAAGAAACATGAAACCAACATTTAAAAATATCATATTATTAAAATGTATATAATATTACTAATAGTTAGTCGGACACACATATACGATTTAGTTTTGGTTCGGTTACGTTTTCGGCAAGCGAAAATATTATTTCATTTTCAAGGTTAAAATTAAAATGAAAATTTTTCAATTTTTGTTGTTTCCAATGAGTGATTCACTTGATATTGAAATTGATCGGCAGATTCTTGTGATCTCTTAACTTCGGAAAAATCACACTTGGATAAGGTAGTAGAAAAGGCTACGATAACCTTCTGGCAACTTAGACGAGCAGTAGGGAAGACATGGGGACTGTCCCCGAAGATCCTCAAGTGGCTGTACACCGCAGTTATTAGACCTAGGATTCATTATGGATCCCTAGTGTGGTGGCCGAGGAATGAGGTAACCAGCTCGGCTGAGGGGCTTAGCAAGGTCCAGAGGTTAGCCTGCCGTAGTATAACAGGGGCCATGAGGACTACACCTACGGCAGCCTTGGAAGCCTTAGTAGGAGTCCCCCCTCTCCAGCTATGGATCAAAGGAGAAGCCATCACCTCGTATGATAGACTAAGGGACAATGGACAATGGCTAGGTGAAAGGTCCATTATAGGACACTTAGACATAGGAAGGTTCGCTAAACTGGTCCCACTTACGGGGATCAGAACAAAAGGAGTGGACCATCAGCTTAAGCTGAAAAGAAGATATAAGGTAGAAATCCCACCTAGAGCAGCTTGGGAATCAGGAGAAATTGAATTTGATACAGAGACTCTGGTGGCATACACGGACGGCTCAAAGAATGAGAATGGTATATCAGGTGCGGGACTTTACTTAGAAAGGTCCGGCACCTAAGAAAGTTTCCCACTAAGAATATTTACCACAGTCTTCCAGGCTGAAGTCTACACCATCCTAGAGGTGGCAAGAAGGCAAGAGGTGGTAGAGGCGAGAACTAAAAAAGTAGTAGTATGCTCGGATAGTCAAGCAGCACTTAAGGCACTCTGCGCTCCTAGTGCAGACTCAGCACTGATCAAAGAGTGCCAAGAGGCCTTAGAGACGCTTGCAGAGCTAAAGAAGGTTGCACTGCTTTGGGTTCCTGGACACACATGGGTTCCAGGAAATGAAAAAGCAGATGAAATAGCAAAAAGAGGTGCCTCCATGCCGTTCTGCATGGAGCCCGCTATTGACTGGTCCAGAGGGCAAACTAAATCGGCCATCAAAAAGTGGATCTGGGAGGAAGCAGGGAAAAGGACCCGAGTGCGGTCTAGTTGCCAGGCTTGGCCTCCCCGCCCCCTTACTACTACTACTAACTTCGGAAAAATGGTATAAAATGCACCAAACTCCATCCGTTTGGGGAGGATAGGGTGCACCCGGTCAAGTCGATTATTCCTCTTTCGTTATTTAATTTTTCTGTAGAGAAACAACATGGCAATAATTTGTCTTTTCTCCTTAGTGATCATTGTGGGCAAACTAACTATAGTTAGTCACTATAGTGGGTGACTGCGTATTCGATGATTCGGATTCGGTTTTGAAATCAAACTTGATACTAACCGAGTGTGTGTGATGAGTTTTCTTAGTTTTCGGTGGCTACCGAAAACGAAACGTATCCCCACCGAACCGAATCGAACCGTATAAGTGTGAAACGTGTCTTTTAGCAGAAAAAAGATATGACGCAACCAGGAATGATGCGTGTTATAGTATATAGGTAGAACCTTATACGTGATCAAACACGAACGGAAATAACGAGCTACTTAGTGACCAGTGACCATCCATCAATTATGAATGATACATCGACACCATTCATAAAAGTATTAAATTAAATAATTCCATATTTTATCCTGATACATTTTTTTAATAATAATATTATTATATATTAAATAAAATTATATAAAGAATGTTTCTATAAAAAACATAATGTAAGTTTATTAGATTAAATCTTATGTTGTTTATTAAATAATTTTAAGTTTATTGGATTATTACAAGGTAATTTTAATGTAATTTATTGTGGAGTAGTTGCGTGTATGTAATTGGGTCGACTATGTCTATGTAAACTTTGTGTTTTAATGCGATAATGTCATGATTATAGCACCTTTATTCTTTTCTTATCTTAAACAGTTAATTAAGAAAAGGTCTTAAAAGTCGACTATAAATTATTTCGGATGCAAGTAATAACAGAGTTTGTACGGATTATAATCATATACATGTAGAATAACATTTATTTTCCACGTAATAGAGACTTAACATTATAAAACTAATTTTATTTAAATCATGTAATCACTTGGCGTTTATAATGAGCATTGACATCGACTAATGACAATTATTTATCATAAGGACAGACCACAAACCTGTACAATATGTTCTAGGGGAACATAACGACATACCTACAATTATAGCAAGTCGACTAACACGATGGCCATTACTTATTGGATTGTACATGTACAAAATTCATTGTCAGAGTGGAAGATTAAATGGACCTGCAGATGCACTATCCAGACTACCCATAGGCGATATCTGAAGAAGAAAGAGGAGAACTTACAAATACACATTTATTGCACTTCCGACTACCGGACATTAATATATCAAAGAGAAAATTACAACAATAAGTTTTAAGAGACAACACACTCATTAAAACCAGAAAAGTTTTTAGAACAAGGTTGGCCTAACGATAAAAAAGATATAGACGAAACACTAACTCCATACCATAATAAAGTACCGGTGTGGAAATCCCACACATGACTTCCATGAAATGTTGTGGTGTCAATACGTGAGCAAGAGAGAACTCAGTGTAAACTACATCGTACAAACAGCTAATATCGATTATAGTTTTGCAATACAATCCGGGATTTCAAAAAACGGCCAAGGTTCAGAAATTAAATCGGTCAATTATTGCACACGATATTAGAGCTCAAAGTCGAAAATTTAACAAAAAACTGAAAAACATGTCTCTATTTAAGGTAGAAGGGATGGTCCTACGACAAAAAGTCATAGGACTAAAGTTGTAGATCTTTTAAAATCAGTTACCGCTGGTGTTATCCGCTTTTCGATACGACTTACAGTTTAGCCGCAATTTGGTTCCGAAAAAACCTTTAAAAAAACACTAAAATACCAATATCTCCCAAACCGCTTGTCCGATTTTGCTCAAAAAGTATAGGTACAATCTACTATATAGGACACATATATACCCCAAAGGAAATTGAAATCAAATAAAGCCTACTAAAGTTATCGTCGACAGACCGATTTCGTGCTGACAATGGGCCACAATTTATTTCGAAAGAATTTAAAGAATTTTGTGAAAATATTGGAATCTAACACATCCGAACTACACCATAAGTCGAATGGACAAGTTGGAAGATTTGTAAGAACTTCCAAAGACAGGTTAAAGGCTGTGAAGCAAGACAAAGGTGACATACAATTAAAAATGCAGAAATGCCTAATGTCATATAGGAACACACCAAACAGAATGGCAGGAAAAACATCCTTAGAATTATTGATGTGAAGAAGCTTAAGGAGAAGATTGGACAACTTGAGAATTGATCATTCTAATAAAGTAGAAAATTATCAATTTAAAATGAAAGAAGATCATGTTAAGAAGGTAAAAGCAAGAGAATTTGAAAAATATGAAACAGTATGGGTAATGAATGACAGACAGGAAGGATGGCAGAAAGAACAGGAGAGTTGTCATATAATGTAAAAATAAATAATGAAATTAAAAGAAAACATATAGACATACAGATCAGTGAAGGAAAGCAGAAGACAAAGGAAAAGGGAAGAAGAGAAAAAATTAGGGAGGAGGTGGTGTAGTATATTTATATTTGTTGAATGACGCTGATCGAAGAAATTTTGAGTTGTGAAGTTCGTAATTTTGAAAAAAAAACTTAGGGAGGGGGTGGTGTAGTATCGTTCTATGTACATATTTATATTTGCTGAATGACGCTGATCAAAGAAATTTTGAGTTGTTAAGTTCGCAATTTTTTTCCTGTTTTTTGACAAGAAAGTTTAACTTTTATACCAAATTTCAAATACATCTCTAAATACAATTGATCGGGAGAAATACTCTAAGATGCGACGGAAGAACTGCCAAAAGTAAAAGGGTGTCTAGGATGACCTCGAAACCCAAAAAATGGGGGAAACAATAAAATAAAGTACACAATAATGGCTTGTAAAAGCATAAAATCAATGAAGTAAGTGCTAGGATGCCAGGAAGCTATGTACCTACACCACACTAATTGGCAGTGAATTTAAAAAAAAAAAATCAAATTCTTTCTACAGGTGGTTGATTACTTTTTTTTCGATTTTCAAAAAATCATCAATATCTCAAAAACGATAGGTTTTTCTCCGAGAAAACGACTTATATCGTTGGATTTGTATTATTCAAATAGAGTACATTTTAATAATTTTGAATCACTCGACAAATAATTTATTTCACGTGGTATTTATGTACTCTAAACGTGCATAAATAACATTGTAACAGTACAGTAACACAACTGTCACAGATAGTACTAAGATGCGACGGAAGAACTACCAAAAGTAGTGCGTTGACATCGTGGGAAATCGAGTGGCACACAGATTGGCCAACCTCTGAGGAAAAAAAAATACGTGTGCGTGTGGTGTCGTGGGACACCCGGTAGGAACGAAGTTCCTTACGCTTTATATTAAATATAAATTATATAATTACAGTGATAAGTATATGATACTAGTAACTACTTATACATGGCGGAGTTAGAATAAGAGACAAAATTAAAAGGAAACTATTTGTACTAGCGGAGTTAAGGCAAAATTAAAAGAAAAACTTTTTATTATCTTTGAAAAGAGCGTCTTACAATAAATGATGTATTGTAAATTGAGAAAAAAGTTAATTTTTATTAGTTTATAGTTAAAGCAGATGGTTGTAGAGAAGAAAAGAACTGTCCCATTAGACCTCCGTCGGCGAATCCCCAATTAAAATATTATAATAAAAAATATAAATCACCAACACTAAACACATTCTGCTTGTATCAGGTTGAAATTTTACATCCATGTTTCAATTGTACTTTAGACGATGTGTATGAAGTTTTGTTGAAATCGTTACGTTAGAATTAATATCGGTAAAACGTTGTTTTCTTTATTAAAAACGTTTAGGTCCGCTTTTAATAAATTTAGCGATCTTTATCACTTCATAGCAGTGTCGGTTTTCGTTTTACTAAAAAAAAATATTTAAAAAAGTTGTTTGTGTCATTAAATAGATGATGTTAGAATTTTTTCCCGTCCAAAAAATTCAAATTTTAAATTTGAAGCTTACGTTTACGCGAGCGTTGAGCGAGAACGTAATCTTAAAATTTTGTGACGGTGATTTTGTGACGGTTATTTTGTGACGGTTATTTTATGACGGTGATTTTGGTCGTTTTTTCGGATTTACTCCTGGGCTCCAGAACGTGCCATAAGGAACTTCGTTCCAATAAAGCCCTGCATTCACCTTCTTATATTCTTATGGTTATCCAGAGGGCAAATCTCGAGCTCTTATTAGCTCCCCACCCCATTTGCTAGTTTATCTGTCAAGTCAACGCACTAACTCTCGTTTGGGACAGACTGTAGACACACTTATTACCTAATGTAGTATTACTTTAAATGTACAGCTGTTTCGCCAATGTTATCTTGTCATTTGTCACAAGGAAAAAAAAAATACCCTAACATTATATATAATAACATTCAACAAGTAAATCTAAACGAAATTAGCCAAATTTAACAAGACAATAAAGAACATTTTTCCCTTTTCAAAAAACATAAAAATAAAAAATGTAGCTAAATACATATTTCACAGTTAAATAAGATCGCATGCTTGCCAACTACATGCTAATAAAAATAAAAGAAGAAAATAAAATGTATTGCATTCCCATAGCTTAAAATTTCCCTCTCATATTTTATCCCCTCAAATTTTCCCCCTTTATCTTTTAATTCATTTTTTTTTAAATTAAAGCTAACAACATAATAACATAGTAATTTATGTTGTGGTGTTGGTTATTATAAGGGAATTTTTCACCCCCCCCCCCCCCCCCCTTGAAGGGAGTTTTTATTAAAACATTTATTTCGTTTGAGAATAAATGAAATATTGTCTGGCTTGGCAGGGGAAATGATTATATTTCCAAACTAGTTTCATGTTAGCACGTAATTATTCATTTAAGTCAAATGATTTTTCTTGTTCCTACACCTCTGATCCCCCTTCTAATTAACTGTTCTTTTTTTTTTTTATTCTTGGTCATTTTATACAACCAATGAATTTTTAATTAATTTTTTTTTTTCATAAAATTTGTTTTTGTAATTAAATACTTTTAATACAATTCATAAATTAAAAAAAAATATAAAAAATAACACGAATAAAATATAAATTTGTTTTTTTAATTATAAACTTTTTTTTTTTTTAAAATTACATTCTATCATTTAATTTCATGGCATGTTATATTATTAATCATGTCACGTGTTAAGCTTTACTCCTATAAAATATTACCATTTGCAAATATTTTTAGAAACAGAGTTAAAAATATTTATTTTGTTTTTTTTAAAAAAAAATAAAAAAATGTCTATTGAAACTGCTCTACGGAGGACTAGAGAACGGTGTTTTCAAATGAAAATTGAAAGTTTTATATTAAAAATAGACTGAAAATTAGTGTGGCACATAGCTTCTCCACATCCTATCATGTACTTCATTGTTATATTGTTTATTATGTAAAAACTATTAATAGTTTAAGCGATCTTTAACACTTCATAGAGGTGTCGCTGTTTGTTTTACTATGAAATTATATTTGAAAAAAAAAAAAAATGTTTGTCTCATTAAATAGATGATGTTAGATTTTTTTCCTGACCTAAATTTCCAATTTTAAATTTTAAGTTCACGTTTACGCGAGCTTTGCGCGTGAACGCTTGGACGGATAAAATAGTCCAACGAACTAGTCCTGGACATTGGTAAATTTAACATGTCTACCAAATTTAATCAAAATCTGTCGACATTTACTCAAGTTATCGTCACACGTTTCAAGGATCCGTGGACACACAGACCGACAGACAGACAGACACGAGACCAAAAATGTTCCCTGATGTCTGAAATGGATTTCCGTCTTGGAATTTTTTAAAGACAAAAAGTATTCTTTTTAAGTTTTTTTTTTAAGAGACATAAAAAGTTTTCTTTTTAAGTTTTTTTTAAGAGACATAAAAAGTTTTCTTTTTAAGTTTTTTTTAAGAGACATAAAAAGTTTTCTTTTCAAGTTTTTTTTTAAGAGACATAAAAAGTTTTCTTTTTAAGTTTTTTTTTATGAGACATAAAAAGTTTTCGTTCTCAATAGTGAACACAATGCTTCCGTTACCTTCGGTAAGCTCGGAAGCAAAAGTATAACTTTTTGTTAAAATAATAAATTTTGCTTTGTAACATGCTCTGTATACATTATACATATATATTTGTTATTATAAAATATTTAGTCCGTATATCTCAACATATTATTAGTTTTCACATCTCTACATTCAGACTGACAACGCCTTCACGCTTGACTATATTAAAAATGGTACTTATTAAGGCGTAGATGAGTTTTAGTGACAGTGGTTGAACCACTAAACTCAGTAGAGTGTAGTATCAGGGGTTTGTGGTTCGGGTACCGTTGTATACCACCGGAATGTATTTTTATCCATTCAAACTACCCTCTTTAATATAATAATGCCAATTAAAAAAAAAAAAAAACATTGGAAAAAAATAAATAAAATTAACCATAGATTTTAAAGACTCTAAAGATTGAATCCATAATTTAAAGAAAAAAAATCTAAACTTTTCTTACCAAATAATTCCAAAATGGCGGTAATATGGATATGGTGAAAATAAGTTGAAATATGAAGGACTTGTTTATTTTATAATAAAGGTACATTTGGTGCGAATTTCAGCTCAATCGGCCGAATAAGTTCTGAACTTATTTAGCGTTAAAATACAAAGCTCAACAGATATTTTCAATATGGTGGCAGATTCAGTGAAAATGTTTGTCTTTTGAAGTGGTATAATGGGTGCTTAAGATTATAAATTTCAGTAAAATGGGGTTAATGATGTCTCAAATTTATGATTTTCCGAGCAGCACATCTATATAGATGGACTGATCTTTGTAAAAATGTTCAACTCTCTAGCTTGAAAACTATGGGAGTTAAACGTGACAGACAGTCAGACATACAGCTAAAATCCACTCAAATCGTCTTTGAAAACACCCAAAACGGATAATTCCGTTGAAATCTCAGTTTCGGATTTTTTTGGTTGAAAACAATACTTTTTCAGAAGTACCTGTATTTGTTTTATTTTATTTTTTTTTTTTTAAAAAAACATCGATTTTAATGACTTTTTATTTTAAAGAAACATCCATGAGAAATTTGAAGAACATTGAACAACACGTTTGGTCGTGGTAACTGCGTAACAAATGTACAAACGTAGGACAGAGAAAATGCCGATGAAGAATGATGATGATGATGAAGTAGAGATGATTGCAGCTCAGTCAATATTTTAACGTAATAAATTTGACATTAATTTGAACTTGCTTTATTTCATGTTTCTTTAAATTTAATGAAGATGACGATTGTTTACGGTCTCATTACATTTATTTAATATTTATATATACATATATATATTTTACAACCTGAATTCATAAATGAAAAATAAACAGGGTAAAAAATAAAAAGTTGCTTTGGAAAAGTTGATATTGAATAAGCGGAAGAAAGTTTATGCAAAGTACTGTGATGACGTCATATCCTCTGTTTTAGGGGCTCTTTTAACTCGGAAGAGATTTTTCCTCGAGTGAAAACTTTATCGATTTATGTTGAAAGTTTTAAGTTAAGAGTGGGAAGGGTAAAACTTAGATTAAGTCTGCGGATGACTTAACAGAGCCGCTTCCTCGTCTCAACTTCCCTCTCTATGACTAGTTATGTAAATAAATCTAGCTCAATTTTAAAAGGACCCAATGTGGTTCTAAAACTTCAAAATTTAATAGTCACCTCTATAAGCAAGCAACGTTATATTTACATTTTGACAAGTTCGTTTAATTCTCTATTCATTTAAATTCGTAAGAACATATGTTGACTCTTTCATTTACCTAGATATAAGAGTATAAAGAAAAAGTGTTTAGATCGCGCAAAAATTTGAATTTGAAATTTTCAAGGATTTACTCCAATTTATCCACGTTTTGAAGTCCTCTGAGTCCAAAAAAGTAATTATTAAAAATATCCGTATGTCACAGTCTACAGTCTGTGCAGGCGCGTGGAGCCTAAATTACTGGGCCGATTTTGACGAAATTTGGCATACATGTTCAGAAAATCATACCCTGAGGTGAAATCGATAAAGGAAAAATCCAAATTTGAGGACGCTATCTCCCAAAAACTCTGAAAAACGTGAAAAAAAAATATTTCTCGAAAACGATTCCGACGTTTTGGATTTTAAAAAATGTCTAAAATGTAGTTAATTTTAATACGAATCTAACGATATAAGTCGTTATACCGGGAAAAATCTATTTTCCGAGATATTGGTAAAAATAAATCTGATTTTGTTGAAAATCTAAAAAAAAAAGTAAACAACCACCTGTTGAACACTTTTTAAATAAGTTTGAAAATAATGGCCCCCATACACGATCAAACATTTTGCGCAAACATGAGGTTTGCGCAAACTTGATGTTTGTGCAAACATTTGACCGTGTATGGGGGCCTTAAAATCAATTAAATGAGATTTAAATATAGTACTCGAATTATTCATTCAAACTTTCCATCAATCACCGTCAAGGCTTGACTCAAGCGTCAAACGTGTTCCTAGACTATCAATCACGCTTGACAACATCGCTTGACGCGATGTTTTGATCAAGCGGATTGATAGTGTATGGCCTGCTTTAGATGATATTTTATTTCACAGTATTGTTACATAATAGTAATAATTGAAGCGAGTGTAAGCGAGCTTCTTACATTCAACGAAATATGCATCTTGTCTGTATGTCTGTCTGTCTGTCAGTAACGTTTACGCGTGTGACGATAACTTGAGTAAAAGTTGACCGATTTAGTTGAAATTTGGTATACATGTTCCTCTTACTAATACTCAGGCTAAGTTCGTTGAACAGCGTGATCCGTCCAAGAGTTCGCGCGCAACGCTCGCGTAAACGAGAGGTCAAAAATTAAATTGGAATTTCAGGACGGGAAAAGATTCTATCATCATCGATTCGATGAGACGAACATTTTTTTCAAATAATATTTTTTACTAAAACCAACAGCGACACCACTATGACTTAATAAAGATCGCTAAAACTATTAAAGAAGACCTAAACGTTTAAAATAGAGAAAACAACCTTTTTACCGATATCTTACGTTCTAACGCAACGATTTTAATAAAACTTCATGTACATCGTCTAAAGTACAATTGAAACAAGTATTAAAAAATTCAACTTTATACAAGCAGTAGTTTGTTTATAGCAAAGAGATACATTTTATAATAATTGAAAAGGAGATAATTTGTGGTTAGTGGAATAGTAAGAATGCGGGGTGGTTCCCTTACTAGCCGCTGTACTACTAGGCATCGCGTGGCTCTATCATTGAAGCGAGCGTATTGTAATGAAATACTGAATATTGAAATTTATTAATCATGATGAATGTCATAGTTGAAGATAAGTGGAAGAGGGTAGTGTAGGGAAGAGTGGGGGTACTCTAAAGCTTTACTTCCTAAACAAACCTATACACTATACCACTATAACAATCTTCACCACCCGCGGTAGCTTTTAAACAATTATTATAAATGTATCTCGTCACTACGCAAAGAATTTTGCTTGTATCAAGTTGAAATTTTGCATACCTGTTTCAATTGTGCATTAGATGGTGTATATGAAGTTTTATTAAAATCGTTTCGTTAGAACGTAAGATATCGGTAAAAAGGTTGTTTTCTCTATTATAAACGTTTAGGTCCGCTTTAATAGTTTTAGCGACCTTTATTAAGTCATAGCGGTGTCGCTGTTGGTTTTAGTAAAAAATGTTATTTAAAAAAAATGTTCGTCTCATCGAATAGATGATGATAGAATCTTTTCCCGTCCTGAAATTCCAATTTAATTTTTGTACCTCTCGTTTACGCGAGCGTTGCGCGCGAACTCTTGGACGGATCACGCTGTCCAACGAACTTAGCCTGAGTATTAGTAAGAGGAACATGTATACCAGATTTCAACTAAATCGGTCAACTTTTACTCAAGTTATCGTCACACGCGTGAACGTTACTGACAGACAGACAGACAGACAGACAGACAGACAGACAGACAGACAGACACGGAGCATATTTCGTTGAATGTAGGAAGCTCGCTACGCTCGCTTCAACTACTATACCCATTATCTATCAACTCATCATGATTCATGATTATCTATTTTTTCAATATTCAATACATATTTATTACTATACGCTCGCTTCAATGATAGAGCCACGCGATGCCTAGTATATACATATGCATTGTAATAATGAAATATATGTATATGAATGTTGTTTTCATGTTTTTTTTTCTTCATTATTCTCCAAAATATAATACTATTGCTTCCGAGCTTACCGAAGGTAACGGAAGCATTGTGTTCACTTTTGAGAACAAAAAAGTTTTATGTCTCCGATTTTAAAAATTCCAAGACAGAAATCCGTTTCAGACATCAGGGAACATTTTTGGTTCCGTGTCTGTCTGTCTGTCTGTCTGTCGGTCTGTGTGTCCGCGAATCCTTGAAACGTGCGACGATAACTTGAGTAAATGTTGCCCGATTTTTATGAAATTTGGTAGACATGTTTATTTTACCAATGCTCAGGTCGAGTTCGTTGGACAACGTTATCCGTTCAAGCGTTCACGCGCAACGCTCGCGTAAACGTGAACTTCAAATTTAAAATTGGAATTTTCGGTCGGGGAAAAAATCAAACCTTATCTATTCAATGAGATGAACAATTTTCCACAAATCTGAGAAGTCAACATTAATGACATAGAACTAGACCGAGAAATAACGCTTATAATTATAAAGTACCCAATTAGTACCTGTACCTAGTACAATCAATTTGAAATTCATATTTTACCATTTTGGTAGTATTCATACTACGGAAAGATTAAGTTCTTTTAATTTAAATCAAATTATAATTATTATTAACTACGGGAAACAGACAGAGAAAAATACACTCCAGCGCTGGGATTTGAACCACAGGCCTCTATATTTCCGGTATAGCGCTCTACCAACTAAGTTACGCAGGAGAATGATTTCCTCTGACGTTAATGATACCTTGTCCCGAATTTAAGCTTTCAATTTTCCACAAATCTGAGAAGTGGTAGAGCGCTATACCGGAAATATAGAGGCCTGTGGTTCAAATTCCGGCGCTGAAGTGTATTTTTCTCTGTCTTTTTCCCGTGGTTAATAATAATTATAATTTTATTTAAATTAAAATAATATCTTTAAAAGTAACATTCAATTTTAAAAAATCTAAATTATACGTTCTTAGCGAGAAAGTCTTTCATAATTTTTTTTTTTTTTCATTTAAATACGAGTATACATAATAAGCCAGTATGCTTAATTCTTTAAGTATGTAACTGGATGAGAAGTAATTATAACGAAATTTATTACATAAAAATAAGAGGATTCAACATTATATAAAAAAAAAGCTTACCTTAATTGAAAAGAGAAAATCAACACTTTTTCACTTAGAGGAAAAATAATGAAAATTCCAATTACCAAGGAAAATATAGCTTACCTAAAACAGACAAAAATGTACAGGTAATTAGTGTAAGTATTTATTTAATTTAAATACAGGTAAGTATTTATTTAATTTAAATAAAGATAAATATTAATTTAATTTAAATTGTGTGGTTCTTAAAAGTACGATAATTTGGAACATCTTTATAAAAAATAATAAACCATATATTTCAGTAAACGAAAAAAACATTTTCGAATGCTTTTATTAGATTAAAATATATAATATTAATTGCTTTGCAAAGGATATGTAGCGTGTCTGTCTGTTTTTCTGTCTGTCTGTCAGTTGGTAACGTGCACGCATATGATGTGCTATATACTCGACTTTCAATTGAGATGAATTGGACAATAATAGCTTTTAAAAGCAATAAAATCAATAAATTACGTGATAGAATGTGAGGAAGTATTTAATTTAAACGCTAAATTTATCATAAGTTGATTAATTTATTGGATATTAAAGGTCGACCAAGAAATCATGGATATCTGAGGAGTGCGCTAGTGTCTTTGTTTTAGTGGCATGTATAGTCAGTTTTTAATAAAATAGACCACTGTCTAAAAACAGTGTTGTTCTTTTGTTATTAATAATTTTATTTTTTGATAACTTCTATATTTTTTTACTTTTCCTCACTACCTATAGTAGGAAAAGTATTGTTTTCACCAAACAAATTTTTTTCGAGATTTCAACGGAATTATCCGTTTAGTTTTAGGTGTTTTTAAGACCTCCTGAGTGGTTTTCAGCATGACGTATGTATGTGTGTATGTGTGTTATCATCTTAGTGCCCAAGGTATTTAACCTAGAGAGTTGAAACTTGGCAGAAAAATCAGTCCTAATCTGTAGTTGTGCCGCCCGGAAAATCAACTTTTTCCGCCATCTTGAACTCAGTTTGCTGAGTCAGCAAAAATGTTAAAAAAATCGTAATAAATCAAAAATGGTCCTGATCGAGTTGAAATTTGGCTCGAATGTACCTCTCTGTATGCCAAACAAGCCCACTAAATTTCATTTTGATTTTGGCCGCCATTTTGAAGTTATAAATTTTTGAATTTTTAACTATTGTCTTAGCACCCGACTGTACTGACTTCGGCAATACTCGGAAGTTCCGACTTTAAACGAAGCGAAGCTTTCAGTTTCTCCCGTGTTCATGACTTCTTGGTCGACCTTTAATACTAATAATTAGGTAAAACAAATGACTGATTAGTTGTATTGTGGTCGGAAATACAAGATTTAGCCATCTAGGTATAGTCAATGAGTAGGTTAAATTTAGGTTTCTAGATATATCCTGGTCATGCATTTGAAGGCAATTAAAAGCGTTTCAAATAGGCTTTAGATCACAAAATCAAAAATCTGTTGTGTTACTTTCTAATATTTAATCCCACCAAAAACCACTTGTGTGGTAAAAAAAACACCTCGCCAAGATTGTGGTCCAAAAAAATTGTAAAAATCAACTTTCTGTCCCGCCAAGTGATGTTGGCACTTTCTCCTGACCCAACACTAGCGCCCCATCCACTGTCGTTCTTTCCGTAAGGAAAGCCGATTCCGTCAAGAAAGAGTGTTAGTGTATGGGGTTCAAGAGGAAAGAACGGCATGATTATAATCTTGCAAGATTATCCCAGTTAGGCAACGAATCCCAAAGGTTTGTATGACACGACACGCTTTCCCTCGACGAGACAACATTCCCTTGGAAAGTGAGAGGAAAGAGACCACCCACACGCGTTCTTTCCTTCTAGCCTCACAAAATTTAAAATCAAACAGGATTTTGCTATTTCATGTGGATGGGCAACGAAGGGATTGTAGTCACACGACAAGCCTGCAGGATGGAATGAGCGGATTGTCTCACAGGAAAGAGTGCAGGAAAGTGGTTGTGGTAATGAACATGATTATCAATCAATCCGTGCTTCGTGCTTTCCTTCGCGATTAAGAAAAAGGAAAGTCTGACGGGAAAGAACGACAGTGGATGGGGCGCTACTGTCAACTTCGATGATTATCATCAGCTTCTTCTCCTAGGCGGTGTGCCTTGCCATTCCCTTAAACTGGAATTTTAATATTTTTCAAACACCAATACAATTTCTTGTTTCACCTTCACGTTTGCCAAATGAGGTTTGTGGGGAAAGATAGTTGTTCACCTCATAGTCTTAGTTCTAGACAACTAGTACTAATATATGCAGGAGCATATTGGAGAGGGAAGCATTTTAACAGTGTTGTTGAAGGCTCTTCTCGATGCCACAATGATCATTGCTGTAAATCTTTCCCATTATGAAAAAGCAAATAAAATATAAATAAGTTATATACAAATTAAGCTTTCAAGAAATGACCCCATACAACTACTACTTTACTCTGGAGAAAGTGCTAACATCACTTAACGGGACAGAAAGTTCGCAACTTTTTTGGACCACAGACTTGGCGGGATGTTTTTTTTTTACCACACAAGTGGTTCTTGGTCAGATTTCATGACTTTTTGTACGGTACACATTCAGCGTAGGAATGAGTTAAGGGGTTGTAGGAGGGGATGAGTTGGGGGGGGGGGGGGGGGGGGGGGTGCACTAGAGCCCTAGGCCCTAGACGAATCCAAAAAGTCCTCATTCATTGAAATCGGTTTATTAGTTTAGCCTGTAGGTGCGTCAACGTAAAATGAAGGAAGAATAAGAATAAGAAGAAGTATCAAAACTACCATTTTCAAACCTATTTTTCTCTACTTCTACTTGACCGATTTTGACCTTTTTTTTTTTATTTTTATCTACAGGACACGGCCTTCAAAGATATTATAAAATTATTTAGGTAGCTTGTACGTATTTCACGCTGCAGACCCTCAAAACCCCTAGTTTGTCACCTACAGTATATATACACTGGCAGCTTTTGTGAAATTTTGACTTATTGACTTGGCGGGGCGGAACGCTGCTGCGTTCCTAAATCATTTTTTTTTTTTTTTTATATTTTATCAATATCTAATCATTATTGGTGTAACCCTAAAAATGATCCAGCAAATATCTGTGTACAATGAGATTAGGAAAACGTTCTGAAGAACGAAAAAAAATGTTTATGTCTCCGAGTTCAAAAATTCCAAGACATAATTCCGTGTCAGACATCAGGGAACATTTTTGAGTCAGTGTCTGTTTGTCGGTCTGTGCTCTTTAATTTTTGCTAAATCGATACTTAAATTTAGGTAAAATAGACTGCTAATTGGTGTGGCACATAGCTTCCTCGCATCCTATCATGTACTTTATTGATTTTATACTTTTACAAGCCATTATTGTCTAATTTATTTAATTGATTCCCCCATTTTGTAACCTGTCAAAATTGTTTGGTTTTTTTTTTTACGTAAATTAAAATATCAATTTAGCAAAAGTTAAAGAGCGCAGACAGTTCAAATTAGTCTGGGGCTATCTGTGGGCTACATTCGACAAACTATAAAAGTTTCATACAAATCAGATAAGTACTTTTGAAGAAATAGGTGCGTAAATAAATGTATGTTTGTGCCCATGTGGAAACAAATGATCGCAGAAGGTTGAAACTTATACGGGACCAACAATGAGCTACTTATGACCTACCGTCCATATTTCATTAAAATCGGACGTGTAGTTTTTAAGATACCTTGGTTCGCAAAAATTGAATGACAGACCGACAGACAGACACGGAACCAAAAAAATTGCATGATGTCTGAAACGGATTTCTGTCTTGGAATTTTTGAAATCGGAGATCTAAAAATGTTTCGTTCTTCAGAACGATCACATAGCTTCCGTTACCTTTGGTAAGCTCGGAAGCAAAATTCAAAAATAATTTGAGAGATTTACAAAAAATATTTTAAAGTATAAAATCATTAAAGTATAAGAAATTGGAGCAAGGAAGATGCCACACAAATTAGCAGGCTATTTTAAAGTGCTAGAATTTTAGTAAAAATAGTCCTTGGATCAATAAAGTATTATCTCAAAGTATCCTGACAGCATGGTATAAAGGTTGCTAAAGCAAGGAGAACATTTGAAACTGGATTCTATCTCAGATGGAAAGAGGTTTTGACTAATTCGATTTAAACTTGACTGAGCATTGTAGACTTAAAAGGAATTAGTGATACAGTGACAATAGCAACAGCTTTGAATTCATCCAAGTGAGTGGAACAAGCCACTCCGCCTTAAAAGCGTCTTTGTACCTTGTTTGTGGCATATTGTACTTGATAGTCTAGACTTTATGTCATAAATGAATTATTCTATCAAGATAGTTTCGTGGAATTTCCTTTGAATTATAATTAGAATACATTTATAGGATACTACTATTTTTATTTGTGAGATTTTTAAAAAACCATTTAATAGGGTATACTCTGTTACAAAGACTTCACAGAACAAAAAGTAAATAATCGGATGTGGAGCGTCTCGGAACTATTCCCTTACCAAATAATTCCTTAATGGCACCAGATAAAAAATGGAAATATAGAGGAATTATTTATCTTACAGAAAGGGAATTACAGCTCAATCGGCGAAATATTATCAACATTATTTTGTTCTTTTTTGAACACATAATATAATATAATAAGATAAGAAAAGGACTTAATAGGAAATAAATAGAAACAGTAATTACTTCTCATTGTTTAGAAGGAGGGGTTTGAAATTAAATATTCAAAACTTATATGGGCTGATAGAACGGAGGCTCAGTCCCTACAAGGGATTAAGGGATGTAACGCCATGGAGTAATTAAGTAAGTAAGGTTTGAAACGAAAAGGCATAGTGGCAAAGTACACATGGGGTGTTCTAATATAGTGTAAGAGTGCGGATGAGCGGCAAGAGTATGTTTATAATTAACGAGCTCAATACTCAATAAAGATCAATCACTATTTTTCCAATATAAAATTCTATTAATGAGAGTAAAATGATACTTCAGTTTTGAAAATCACTACTAGAAATCGCTAGAAGTGCAAGTTATAATTTGTTTTAATTTTTTATTAATTTTTCCTAGCCGATTTTTCTATTAGGCTTGAGAAGGACAAAGAAGCAGATTTTTTCCATTATTTTTACATTAAACTATACCTATATACTATTATACCTATATATAGTATTTTTAATAGGATAATAGAGGGGGGTCCAAAATGCCTTGAGATGGTTCCAGTAAAGGATGGTACGGCTGTGCTCGACTTGGCCGGGGCACTGCCATTCCCCCGGATTTATTTTCATAAATGCCTTGGAAACTAGATGATATTTTCTGGGAAAAGGATTTACATGGTTTAATTCATTTTTTATACTAGGCATCGCGTGGCTCTATCATTGAAGCGAGCGTATTGCAATAAAATACTGAATATTAATATTTGTTATTCATGATGAATGTCATAGTTGAAGATAAGTAGAAGAGGGTAGTGTGAGGTAGAGTGGGGGTACTCGGTACAAAGCTTTTTTTAAAAAATATTCGTCTTATCGAATAGGTGATGATAGAATTTTTTCCTGTCCTGAAATTCCAATTTTAAATTTGAAGCTCACGTTTACGCGAGCATTGCGCGCGAACTCTTGGATGGATCACGCTGTCCAACGAACTTAGCCTGAGTATTAGCTAGAGGATCATGTATACCAAATTTCAACTAAATCGGTCAACTTTTACTCAAGTTATCGTCACGCGCGTAAACGTTACTGACAGACAGCTCGCTTACGCTCGCTTCAATTAAAGCTTTATTTTCCAAGACGCGACTCCAGCGACAGACGCTCAAGCGATAGTCGCTGGGCGACTATCGCTGAGGACTCCTCTTCTGAGTATACATGTTACCGTTTTCTTAGCTGGGCGACTCTTAACATGCAAACTCAGAAGAGCGATAGTCGCTGAGCGACTATCGTTGAGCGTTCTATTGCTGGGGTCGCGTCTTGGAAAATTTACCTTCAAACAAGAGAAGACATATTTCTTAAATTAAAATCGTCAAAACCTTTTATGGAACAAAAGAAAAATAATAATAAATTCATGACAGTGTTATTGGGGAATATGGCTTGAGGGATTATAAATAAAATTAATTTCTAGATTATTTCTCTGGATGCATGATTTGTCGGAACATGTATGCCAAATTTGATCGAAAACGTTACAGTAATTTATGATTAAGATGTCTGAATATGCTTGTGACGTCAGACAACTGTCTGAGAAATTTCGAAAATCCATTATTTTGTACTCAGGGGATCTTAGAACATGAAAGTTCTGATCTTAAACTTTTATTAGGTCCAATATCTTCCTTTTTTAAAAATGTAATTAATTTTTTTTTTCTTCATGTAATGATTTTCCCCCCTGTTATCACCTATGTGGGAACTCTAGCTGTCACTTTTCCCAGAGTTTTCAAACTGGGAGGTGTTAATTGAATTCTGGGCTAAACCCCTTCTAAAGATGAATTAAATGAATTTGAGAAAAACAAGAAGAGAGAAACGCTTGTAATTCAAAATTAATTGAATTTTTCTTTCCTCTAGTCGGTGTTGTTTTCTTGTGTTTTTTTCCTTTGAGAGCTCTTTTGGTTGAAAAAAACGAAAAATGACTTCGCCAAGGTTATTTAGTCATTAAATGTTCAATAGCAAGATTGCAATTTTATTTTTTATATGTATAAAATAACAATATAATGATAATCAATTTAAATAAGACAGTCACTTTATGCTACTCGATTTCACGGGAAAAAATATAGTTTTCATAGTTAATAGCTTACCAAGGTGCAAGAGAAAAAATCCAGTCAAGTACCTACCAGCAAGTACTAAAAGGGTTTCTTCGGTCATATTATGTGATATATTGATTTGTTACTCTTTATTTAGATATTTATATATTATTTATTACAGTGTTGCCTTCAATTAATTTATAATGTTGTCACCATAGAGATATAAATAAATAAACACATTATCTTGGTTATCTTCCACAAGATTTAGTTTTATTATAATTTATTTTAAATTATTAGTAATTTTGTTTATTAATATATTAAACATAAAAATTCATATATCCAACATTTATTTTTTACTTATTTATATATTTTGTTTTTTCTAATATAATGTATTAAAAAGTTGCACTTTGGAGAGACAAGGTGTGCTTTTATACTTATATTATCCTTTAGCATAAGTATGCTCTAATTTGGTTTTTAGAGGTAATGGCCACCATTTTGGAAACGCGATACATATATGGTCTACATTTCAATACCTTCAAAATGATGTCCCACTTAAAAATTACCAAAAAAAAAAAAAATAAAATAAAAAAAAAAATAAAAAATGGGTCACTAAAATGTTTAAAATTTTACTTTTTTACATAACTCCCTGAAAGATCATTGGTCAACAAAGATGTATATTTATGTATATTTTTTTATTTTTAGTACCTGTCCTTATGAGGTTGCGGGGAGGGGCATTATTTTTGGATTTTGTTTTAATAATTTCGGGTGTAAAATGACCTTAATTTTGTAAACGCAATGTATATTTCTGATCTACATTTCAAAACCATTAAAATGATACCCCAGTCAAAAATTTACAACAAAATAAAAAAAATATTGAGACCAGTTCGCAATATTTGCTCGATGAACGAATATTTTTTGTGTTGTGAAGTTCGCAACATTTTTCCTGTTTTTGGGTAAAAAGTTTAACTTGTACACCAAATTTCAAAGCTCTAGCTACAACAGATCGGGAGAAATGATCCAAGATGCGACGGACGAAAGGACGAACTACCAAAAGCAATAGGGTCTCTAGGACGACCTCGAAACCCTAATTAGAAATATAATTAATTTTTAACAGGAGAATTTTCTCGTAGCAATATTTAAATTGATTTTCAATGTAAGGAAAACTTTAAAAGTTCTAAAATATACTGCTTCAGAAATACTTTTCAAATAAGTAATGGAAGTTTTAAATACGACCCCCTTCCTACTTTCTTAAACTGTATATTTTACTTGGTATACTTTTTAAGTCCTCTTAAAGTAATTAAAATTACTTTGAGGTGAGAGAGAGAGAGGGAAGGGGAGTCTTAATTTTGAAACATTTACTTTTAAGATGGGGAGAGGGTAAAATAAAATTTACATCTTGTAGAGTAATTTGAATAAAATTAAAGTTTGGAATTACCAACGTTTAGTTTTAGAACGATGATAAAAGTTGTTGGGAAAAGTTGTCTTCTCTTGTCCTTTTGTAATAGTGTTGTACGTGCAACTTATGTGTTACTTCCCCCTTTCTTTATAAAGAGAAAGCATTGTGATTATGCGAATTTTCTATATTGAGATTTTGGTGGATTTACACGTTTTGAGGTCCCCTGAGTCCAAAAAAGTGGTTTTTAAAAAGGTTCCACACAGTTACACATAACTTCCTCGCATCTTATTTCATATACTTTAATGGTTTTATGCTTTTACAACATATTTTTGTAATAGTACATTACGCGTCGAGTACGGAAAGTATTGCTCGTGTGGTTTTACTACCCTCGCTGTCGCTCGGGTGCAAACCCACACTCGCATGCAAAATGCCGTTTTCACACGAGTTGCGTACCGTACTTTATCTACGATTGTTAGGTTTAAATAATAAATACAGAAAAAAATAAACTTACTGTATGTAAGTTCGTATCTCTCTCTTGATAAAGATGGCATTAATTCATTAGTTGTATTTTTTGCCGAATTAATTATTTCTGGAGAAGTATTATTCTCCACATTTTCGTCAATGTCACTTCATTCACTAATTGTTTTTCACCAAAAACTCGATATAAACAGTTACTTTAATAAAAGAACAGCAAATTAGTTTTGTTAAATGTAAACAAACTCGCTAATTGTGAGTAAAGCTGAAGAATTCCTCTTCTTTACCACGCTAGCGTGGTAAAGAAGAGGAATTATTCAGAACAATGAGACGCGCATGCGCAATGAATACAAGTACGTAAATAATCACTTTCTACGCATCTAAACAAAGATATAATGTTTATATTTCGTATCAATCGTAGATAAAATTTATTTAATTGTCCCCCGTTTTTAACGTGTCAAAATTGTTATTTTATTTTTTACTACGTTTTTATTAGCTTGCTTTCTTGTTTGTTTGTTTGTTTGTCCGGTACAAATCTGGCAATCGTTGATTGGCAATTTGTTGATACAATGTTAGTTCTTTTTTGTATCTCTAGTAGTGCTGTTACCTATTTAAATTTCTCTTCTTCGTTTTCTTTGCTATTTTACTACGTTTTTATAAGCTTGCTTTCTTGTTTGTTTGTTTGTTTGTCCGGTACAAATCTGGCAATCGATTTCTAACTAACTTCCAGAATAGCTAGACATTTGAAACTTTTAGCATAGCTCAGAACACGATGACAATGCATTATTTTAATACTTTTAGCCATTTTTTAGCAGAATTTAATTGGTTTTCAGCAACTTTTTCTGTATGGAAAGTTAGTTCGGAAAAAATTTGCCATGTCCCATATTTATACAATCTTCATTTTGACGGGTTTCAAATTGTTGATTTTTATGAATATGAGATAAACATTGAATGGCAGCAAACCATGAAATATATCGATTAAATTATTTATATTATTTCAAATATATCGATGGCACGGTATAGATTTGGTGTTGGGGAGTTACGTTGTACAAAGATTTGTCCTTTTATAGGTTTAAGATCAGCTCTTTAGATGGTTGTCATTTATGTGAAGTAAATAAATTTGAAACTTAAATATTATAATTTAAATCAAATTATAATTATTATTAACTACGGGAAACAGACAGTGAAAAATACACTCCTGTGCCGGGATTTGAACCACGGGCCTCTATATTTCCAGTATAGTGCTCTTCCATCTAAGCTTCGCAGGAGAATGATTTTTCACTACCGTAATCGATAACTAGTCCCGAATCCAAGCTTTCAATATTCATATACATTTAGACAGTCAATATTTATGACATTAGAACTAAACCAGAATTAACGCTTATAATTATAAAGTACTCAATTAGTACCTGTACCTTGTACAATCAATTCGAAATTCAATTTTTTAAGTTTTTGGTAGTTTTCATACTACGGAAAGTTAAATTTTAATTTAAATCAAATTATAATTATTATTAACTACGGGAAACAGACAGTGAAAAATACACTCCTGTGCCGGGATTTGAACCACGGGCCTCTATATTTCCAGTATATTCCAACATTGAATGGCAGCAAACCATGAAATATATCGATTAAATTATTTATATTATTTCAAATATATCGATGGCACGGTATAGATTTGGTGTTGGGGAGTTACGTTGTACAAAGATTTGTCCTTTTATAGGTTTAAGATCAGCTCTTTAGATGGTTGTCATTTATGTGAAGTAAATAAATTTGAAACTTAAATATTATATAACAATAACAATTATATTATCAACATTACATACGATTCAAAAGAAAATTAAAAAACGTAGTATATAAAAAGTTCTTTTTATCTTGAAATTATAGTTAAATTAGAGTATCAATTTACCCAAATTTAAAAAGTGAAGATGATTAAAATTAATCTGGTGCTATCTTTCCCCCGTTTTTATTTATTTTTTTTTTTTTTGATAATATGTCAAAATTGTTTTGATTTTTTACATGAATTAAAGCAACAATTGAGTAAACGTGAAAGAGCGTAAACGGTTGATTTTAATCTGGTGCTATCTGCAGGCTACTTTCGACAAACCATTCATAGTTTTCATAAAAATCAGATGGAGTACTTTTGAAGGTATATAATATGTAAATGTATGTTTGTGCGCATGTGGAAGAGAAGAGAATGTTCGCAGAAGGTTTAAAACAGAAGGGACTAACAATGGGCTAATTATGACCCTAAATTACCTAAATTTAATAAAATATAACGAGTAGCTTTAAAGATTTAGTGGTTCTCAAAAAACGAACGAAACACTGGCAAAGCGACAGACTGACACGTTCAAAATGTTCCCTGATGTCTGAAACGGATTTCTTTTTATCTGTCTTGGATTTTTTTTTTTTAAATCGGAGACATAAACCATTTTCGTTCTTTGGAACGATGACATAGCTTCTGTTACCTTCGGTTTGCTCGGAAGCAAAATCTATTTGAGAAAATCTTAAAGAGTTATATTGCTCAAATGATCTCTAAACTAAAATACAATTCTAGATATTAAATACGAAGTGGAGGAGAAACCAAACAGATAAATCCAAATGCAAACAGCCTCTTTTTCCCCCCTGAAATACCCTTGTGAGGGGGGGCAAGAGATACGGTATCTCAAGACGTCCTAATGCAATACATATCTCAAGATAAAATATTCACTCTCTCCCTCTCCTCTTCTATATCTTCCTATTTACCTAGACCTACTTTATTTATTTAGGCGAATTTTCTTCCTTCAGAATATAAACAAATGCGATCATTTTGCTGTAAATATTGATCGTGCGACTACTACTTTAAGTAAGTGAGAAACATTTTTCAGACTGAGAAAATTGGAAAAATGTTTTTTTTTTAGAAACATAATATTATGCTCAGAGCAAGGAAGGGGTAGAGGGAGCAATGCGATTTGAAAAGTGGTCCATTATGCTACACCCCTATACTAAACCTCCCAAGCGAGCTCAATCCGAACTAAAGTGATCACGTGGTCACTGGTCCTTGTCTTATTGGTCTATTCCTTGTCCTTCCGTCCCCACAGATGCTAGTAAACAAATCCATAAATAGCATTTATTTGATACCCCACTCAATGAAGATTGCTATTGGTTATCTAGGAACTGTTACATGTTTATTAACGACGTTACTGCCTTTAGATAATTAATATAGTTAACAACAAACATTAAAGTGCATAATATTTATAAAGAAAACTGAACTAAAAATATAATTTCAATATAAAAAGAACTTTTTATATACTACGTTTTTAAATTTTCTGTAGAATCGTATGTAATGTTGATAATATAATTGTTATTGTTATATAATATATAATGTTAGTGAAAAAAAAATAGTTCCGAATTTATTTACTTCACATAAATGACAACCATCTAGAGAGCTGATCTTAAACCTATAAAAGGACAAATCTTTGTACAACGGATCTCCCCAACACCAAATCTAAACCTGTTTTGCTGAAACCGTGCCATCGATATATTTGAAATAATATAAATAAATCGATAAATAATATAAATAAATCGATAAATAATATAATCGATATATTTCCTGTTTTGCTGTCATTCAATGTTTATCTCTTATTTATAAAAATCACAAATTTGAAACCCGTCAAAATGAAGATTGCGTAAATATGGGACATGGCAAAACAAATAAAATAACTTGCAGATTTTTTCCGAACTAACTTTCCATAGATCAAAATTTGCTGAAAACCAATTAAATTCTGCTAAAAGATGGCTAAAAGAATTAAAATAATGCATTGTCATCGTGTTCTGAGCTATGCTAAAAGTTTTAAATGTCTAGCTATTCGGGAAGTTAGTTAGAAATCGATTGCCAGATTTGTACCGGGCAAACAAACAAACAAGAAAGCAAGCTAATAAAAACGTAGTAAAATATTAAATGTCGTAAGAAAATGTCACTTATTCTTATCAGCTGATATCAGATAAATTTCGAGTTTTTATCGAGATATCGATACTGTTTCACCAAACTGCCGCTTGGGAGGTTTAGTATAGAGGTGTAGCATAATGAACCACTTTTTGAGACCCAGATTCTATAGTATTGTTCCTTCTACCCTTTCCTTGCTCAGAGATATTATGTTTTGACTTCAATCAAATTGAAAACTAAGAATTAAAAGAATTATTGTTCACATTAATTATTTCAGGAAACAAGATTACTTTCCAGTAAAACAAACTTATTTAATTATTAGGTAAATTGGTAACATTAATGGACTTAACAATTTAATTCATCGTTATAATTATCACGTGAATTAATTATAGAAGTGACAGTAATGCATTAAATATTTAATATTAAGCAAATATTAGATCATTATGATAAGTGGATAATTAAAGAGGATGATTGTAATAGAGAGCCATGAAGTGGAGGAAATAAGGTGCCATAATATTATTCCTCAATTTACACGCCCCAGCCATCTGCATTTCAACTTTTATATAATCGCTTCACTGCACAAAAACTTCTGCCTGTATCAAGTTGAAATTTTATATGCCAGTTTTTCTTGTACATTTGACGATGTATATCATTAAAATAATTACGTTAGAACGTAAGATATTGGTAAAAACGTTTTCTCCATTTTAAACGTTAAGGTCCGCTTTAATAAATTAGCGATCTTTAACACTTCACAGCGGTGTCGCTGCTGGTTTTACTATAAACATTTGTAAACAATGTTTGTTTCTTCGAATAGGTGGTAATATAGTTATTTACGCACCAAGGGAGGAAACAAAGTCATTACACCCTGAGCGTTTTGGTTGGTTCCTGAGGCGTAGCCGAGGGAACCATACTGTCTAAATCCCTAGGCGTAGCCGAGGGAGTTATTTAGTTAGGAAGTATATCTTCGGACACGTAAACGTTACTGACAGACAGACAGACATTCAGACAGACAGACAGACATGATCTTTTGTTGAATGTAAGAAGATCGCTTAAGCTCACTTCAATAATAATAATGATATTATTCCATATAAATTGTTAATAAATAAGTTAATAATAATAACGAAAGAAAATATCACATCTATGGAAAAAAAAAATAAAATAAAACACATTAATAAGACAGATACTCCCAATAAAAGGAAAACTCGATACAGCAATGTTTTGGAAGATAAAAATAACTGTCTACCTCCAATAATACGATAACGCTGTAAACGCAAGCAAATATAATAAGGACGACCAAAGGAAATGTTATTTTACCCCACATGATGGAGGATAATTCATTTTGAAAATTATGTTATCAGAGGTTTAGGCGGGACTTGATAAGGAATGCCCGGGAAATCTGATATGATTAGATCAACAAGGAGCGCCTTGTTTACCTTGAAAACTTTCATCACTTCGTATAATAGAGAGGAGAGGGTGGGGGGGATAAAACTGAGTCTTCCTTCGTCATCATCATCAGATGATTGATTTAATTCTGTCTTCGATATTCATCACCTTCCAATTGATAGAGAGAGAAAGCATTATTTCACTTAACTTTTTGACATATAAGCTTTATTCGATTCCCATTAGGCCCATTCATAAACTAGGCATCGCGAGGCTCTATCATTGAAACGAGCGTAATGCAATAAATATTAGATATTTAATCATAATGAGTTGATAGTTAGTTAATATGATTATAATAAAGAGCCGTGTAAAAAGGGGGAGAAGGGTGCCTTTCTACATATTACTTAACTTACTTGTCCCGGTCATCTTCATTTAAACTGTTACAAAATGTATCACTTCACTACTCAATAACAACTGCTTCTATAAGTTGAAATTTTACATGCCTGTTTCAATTGTACTTTCGACGATGTTCATAAAGTTTTATTAAAATCGTCACTTTAGAAAGTAAGATATAGGTAAAAACGTGGTTTTCTCTATTTAAACGTTTAGGTCGGCTTTAACAGGTCTAACGATCTTTATCACTTCATAGCGGTGTCGCTGTTAGTTTTACAAAAAAAAAAAAATGTTATTTGAAAAAAAATGTTTGTCTTATCGAAAAGGTGATGATAGAATATTTTCTCGACCTGAAATTCCAATGTTACATTTGAATCTCACGTTCACGCGAACGTCACGATTTCCATCGAACTTAGCCTGAGCATTAGTGAAATGAACACGAATAATGTCCAAATCGTTCAACTTTCTTTTAAGTTATCGTCGGATACGTGAACGTTACACAGAGACAGACAGACAATATGCATATTTTGTTAAATGTAAGAGGCTCGCTTGCGCTCGTTTCATTTTTTTTTTTTTTTTTATGTATTATGCATAAAACCAATGGAAATATTAGGGGGAACCATTTTAGTGCCAAAACCTTTTAAAAAGTCTTACCCCAGCGAGGCTGATAAAGGGTCAGTATATACCAAACAAATTTAATAACTTAATTGGGATTTCTTCAAACCCATGAAATCAAAATTATAATGAACCACCAAGCAAAATTATAAATGGCCAACCTGAACAATTTTCCACAATAAATAATTCAATAATAATTGTGGATTGAAAATTGACCCAGAATACCAACCGTTATACTATAACACGTACACTATCTAAAATAGACACTAAAGACAATAAAACTCTAAAGTTATAGTCTAGGAGATATCGTGCAAAAACATTTGTGACTAACATCAAGCTAGAATTTTGTATACAAGTCAATCTTTTAGCGCCTTTTAAGAATATGTGGTCGGCTAAGTTCGTCTGCGGGACATAGCTTGGCAATAGGCGTTTGAAAAAAACAAACCGGTGGAGAGCGGCCATGTCTCACCAATTATGGTGGACAATGTGATTTTCATGATCCTGAGTACAGAATTAGTTAGTAGTCCAAAAATCAAGTTGATGTTAGTTTGTCCCTTGCCAGTTGACCACGTTGATATTTAGTAATATTTGAATAACTAACCTATCAAGTGTGAAAATAACATCAACTTGATTTTTGGTCTAGTAACTAATTTTGTACTCAGGATCATGAAAATCACATTGTCCACCATAATTGGTGAGACATGGCCGCTCTCCACCGGTTTGTTTTTTTCAAACGCCTACTGCCAAGCTATGTCCCGCAGACAAACTTAGCCGACCACATATTCTTAAAAGGCGCTAAAAGATTGACTTGTATATAAAATTCTAGCTTGATGTTAGTCAGACACTTTTTTGCACGCTATCTGCTGGACTATTACATTAATTTAAAGTATAACAGGTAAAAGGTAAATAGATTAGTTTAAACTATAACACATATACACAAGAGCAAAACAGCGTCAAAGTAAAGTATGCAATTTTGTTACGCGACATAGTCGCATGTGAGCGTGACGTCACACGCTACCACAAAATAATCACCAAGTTGGAGTGAATATTACCACTTAGCTAAGAGGGAAAATTAGTATAGCGTAAAGGTACGGCCAGACTGAAAGTTGAATTTAGATAGAGACTCCAATAAACAGGCAGAACAGATCGAGGAAAGCAGGCGATGGCCTTTCATAATATTGTGATCGGTGATGCTACCTAAACAAGTAAAGCTTCACGTAAATACGTCAGGCGATAATCGCCGGTTTCTGTGCGATTAAGTTAAAATTATACAAGTGTAAAATGTTAATAGTTGCATATTCTTTTTCTACATTTTAAGACCTTTAAATTGATGTATAACATCATGGTGACTAAAAACTTTTTTTCAGTCGCCCGCCATATTGGCCGCCATCTTGAAAATATTAAGTGTGAAAACTCCAAAAAGCTTACAGTTGTCTCAAATGCCGAGATGCACCTGTGCGCCAAATTTCATGTTCCCAGCTATAGTAGTTTATGAATTAAAACAAGCCAACGGACAGAAAGACAGACACCAACAGACTGACAGACAGACAGACACGGACGGATAGACAGACAGAGCCGTTATATAAGGTATTTTTTTTTTACTACAGTAAGACCGATACGTCATAATAGAAGTGGTGGGACATGTTTCACAGTAATAATCGTTCAGCATATGAAACGTGGCTGATTCCTATATACTTGTAATAACCTAATAAAATAAGGTACAGCGACAAAATAAGTTAATAATAGTTAAAATAATCTATTTAGTCTTCTACAGGAAAAAAAATGAATAACAAAATTAATAAAATTAATTACTAACTAATTAAAATTGAAAATTGAAAATCAAACAAGGAAAACAGAGAAATAACTTTGGTACCTTAACAATTTTATTATCTAAGTTGAATCCACAAATTAGAAAAGAATTGAAATTAATTGGCAATTAACAATTTTTTAAGCAATTAAAAACCAATTACAAAAATTGTTTCTAAAGGAAAAATTAATTTAATTTTTCAGGATTTTCGAGGATTTTTTCAAAAGTTATAAAGGAATTTGATATAAAACAATAAAAAAAAGAGAAGTAGAAGGTTAAAGCGAGTTCTAGATGTGACAAGGCCTGATGTTATTAGATTGAGTTTCTCCGGCTTGATCCTTACCTCGCAGGACCTTCTCCCACAGGACCTCTTTAGTAAGGACCTCTTCATCCACCGTATTATTGAATCATTTCGTCCTCAGCCTTCTGTATCCTTACTGCGATCCTTCCACTCGATTCTCTTCCCACAAACTCCTCCGCTTCCACATACAGGACCTCTTTGTGATTAATGTACCGTAAATCCTTTTTTCTCCTTTCCTTCTCCTTAAGTCAATCTTCTACTTATGATCTATTTCGTTTCCTTTAATAAACGACATCTTGAGTCCCATCATAAATCTAGGCTTTTTATTTCATTTATCGAGGATAATAATATATATATATATATATATATATATATATATATATATATATATATATATATATATATATATATATATATATATATGTATATATATATATATATATATATATATATATATATATATATATATATATATATATATATAAATATATATATATATGTATATACATATATATATATATATATATATATATATATATATATATATATATATATATATATATATATATATATATATATATGTATATATATATATATATATATATATATATATATATATATATATATATATATATATATATATATATATATATATATATATATATATATATATATATCAGCAGAGTAATACCGTGATTTTGCACACTGCAATAGGCTACACAATTTGCGAGAGACACCAAGGGATGTGCCACGCAAGCGTGACACATAGGAACTGTTCCAACATCAGACATAACGTCATTAAGATGTTGGCTCGGCATTATGCCATGTCCTGCATCGTTTCGTCGCGTCCGACTCATCACGGTATTACTCTGCTGATGTGTTTTGCCAGCCAAGCAAGAATGGCGGTATGAGAGCACCCTCGTCTCTGATAAGTCCTATATCTGATCTTCTTGATGTAGTATAGGTCCAGAGTTGGGTGGGCATCGTCGGGCCCCTGATGAGTCGGACGCGACGAAACGATGCAGGACATGGCATAATGCCGAGCCAACATCTTAATGACGTTATGTCTGATGTTGGAACAGTTCCTATGTGTCACGCTTGCGTGGCACATCCCTTGGTGTCTCTCGCAAATTGTGTAGCCTATTGCAGTGTGCAAAATCAAGGTATTACTCTGCTGATGTGTTTTGTTAGCCAAGCAAGAATAGCGGTATGAGAGCACCCTCGTCTCTGATAAGTCCTATATCTGATCTTCTTGATGTAGTATAGGTCCAGAGTTGGGTGGGCATCGTCGGGCCCCTGATGAGTCGGACGCGACGAAACGATGCAGGACATGGCATAATGCCCAGCCAACATCTTAATGACGTTATGTCTGATGTTGGAACAGTTCCTATGTGTCACGCTTGCGTGGCACATCCCTTGGTGTCTCTCGCAAATTGTGTAATATATATATATATATATATATATATATATATATATATATATATATATATATATATATATATATATATATATATATATATATATATATATATATATAATATATATAACATAAATTTATGAAGCCCACGTTTCATCAAATTATGAAATGAGGTTTTTATAGTTTTTCTCTATTAACTTGAAACGTTTAAGTTCTGCTGTTTTCTATTTTATACACTAGTTTTTCCCTTTTTTCCCCTATTTTCTACGATAGTTTGAATTAATCTATAAAAAAAACGTCAATAACTCTTAAAAACAAAGCTAATCTTTTGTGTGTTGTTTAAAACGCAATTTAATCATGGGGAAAACGTCTTTTGAAAATTTATAATTGGAGTTTATAGACGAGAAAATAGAATTAAATTCAATTTTAAAATGATTTCAAAATTATTAAATAATTCTTTTGATGAAATCAAAGGGAGATTAAAGGAAAAAAAACTATTTCCTCTGTAGTCTTGTTTTTGATCTAGATTAAAATTTTAGTTGTGTTTTTTCTATTTGTATTAAATTCGAATAATATCTAAACTGAAAATTTGATTAAATATTAAATTTAAACCACAATGGAATTTTAATCAAAGTAATTGAAGCGAGCAAAGGCAGTTTCACCGTGATAAAAAAAAAGTACACGCCATGACTGCTTGTCTACTTAATTAGACATGCTCTGATAAACTTAATCCTATAAAATTATTATCATAAATAAATAATTATTAAATTATCTTTATCTCCAGTAGGGGAAAAAAGTTATGATTTTGAATTAGTTTAGAGGGACTAAAACAGGTCTTTTCATCCCTGAACTCAAAAAGTAGGGGGAAAAAGTAAAAATAGGGCGAAAAAGTAATGTAGGGCAAAAAAGTAAAGATTGCCACTTAATTATTTTATAAATAGTAGAAAATGTATGGATAATGTAATGAAGTTGTTGAAATCAGGTTGGCGGCACTGCTCTTTTTTGACCATGTTTATCTTTGTTTACAACATTTTTTTTTTTTTTTTAAACAAGTTCTTTATTGGCATAAGTAACAAAAAATTATTTGTGTTTACCGGAGCCATGATATTATTTTGAGTGGGGTTATTTTGTGCCTTTTTTAATTTTTGATATTTTGTAAGGGATTGGAGCTTTTTAATCAAATTTGGGGAAGGGTAATATGGACAATTTTGGATTATATATTTTTATTTTATTTTATTTTTAAAAAGGAAGATTTTGATTGGATTTTGATTGGGGTTGTTTGCAGGAATTTAAACGGGTATCATAGGCAGTCTGTGGACTGACTTAAGAGTGGACCAACCTGGCATTTGCCTGGTAAATTGAGGGAAATCACAGAAAACCTCAATTAGGTTGGGCGGACCCGAGTCCTTCCTAAGTTCTTCCTATGTTTTCCCTAAGTTTTTTTTTTTTTTTTATTTTCGTTTGTGGGATTTCTGTTGGTGAGTGGTCTCCAGATTTTACAATTTTAGGCTAAGGGGAGTAATTTATTTCATTTACGAATTTCAGTGTAAGTGTAATATTTTTTAATTTTGAGAAAAGCATTTTCTTAATTTTTTCATTTTCATCTTGAATTTCTTGAATATTGAGTTCTTGAAATAATTTGTTACGTTCGTATTTATACTTAGGACATTCCAATAGGATGTGAGTCATATTTTCATTTTTATCTGGGCATGTGTAACATATAGGCATTTACAACATTATAACCTGCATCTAAATAACCTTCTATTTGAGTTTAATTCCAATTCTTATTTGTTTTTAATATTGAATCTCATATATCTGCTATTAAAAGTTCTAATAATTATTGTTATTTATTAAAATAATAAATAAAAACAGTGCAATGGACGAAAATGTGTATTTTCTTCCTACTGGAGATAAAATATTGTATGTACCTCGTGAGTAAAGTGCCATTATTCCCCTCGCGATAATTATTTCCCTCGGCTGCGCCTCGGGAGCTAATTAGAGTTATTCCCTTGGCTGCGCCTCGGGAATTAAAGAGTCTAATTCCCTCGGCATCGCCTCGGGATTTAGGGACCATGGTTCCTTCGGCTTCGCCTCAAGAACCAACTTTTTTCGCTCAGGGAATAATGGCTTACTTTACTCCCTAGGTGCATAAATAACTATTCTATATAATTGAATAAGTCTGGTAAACATAAGTCTAGTGAGAAAGTACTAAAATTTGAGCTAAACAAGGGTAGATATATCTCGAGACCACCCCGAGAAGGAGGGGGAACTTGAGCTTGAGTGTCCTACTGTTACATACAGGGTGGAGCAAAACAAACAGTGCTGTTTTGAAGGGCAATTAAAAAAACGGCGCAACTTAGAAAAAGGCAGTTTGTTTTATTTGGTTCAGTAGTACACCCCATTTGTTTACTCAAGTTTTAAAGATCACATCAGCAAGATGATGGCCTCCAGCAGTGTTGCACTGATGGAAGCCATTCCTGAAGCTTTCAGCCGCCTTTAGGCACATAACGACGGAACCGCGGTGATTTCCTCTCTAATTCGGGTCTTCAGTTCTTCCAAAGTGTGAGGACGATGTTTGAACACATTTTCCTTGAGGTAGCCCCACAGGAAATAATCGCAAATGCTCAAATCCGGTGATCTTGCGGGCCACCCCAGGTCACCCTTCAGAGAGACGAGGCCCGCAAGAACGGCCGTTTTCGAAAAACGTGCGGACGGTGGAGCTTCGATGTCCAAACCATGGTAATGACTGAAAATGGGGTGAGTGGGCGGACACAATGAGACCCCTCCCAGGTTCCTATCCCTACCACAAGAGATTTAGTCACTCTTCCAAACTGCACTGTTTGTTTTGCCCCACCCTGTACATTGAGATAAAGAAAGAATGACTGCCTAGACTGGCCTATGCTTAGACTGTACTGTACAGAGGCGCATGCGAAAATTCACGGTTGATGTATCCGTCAGGTTTTTGGTTTATATCTCAAATCGGTGTCAAAATCAATACAGAGCGACGCCATGATTGTTTTCATTTTAGTGTTCACACTAAAAAAACTTATACTGGATTTTACAAATCTTATCTTTTTAGAAAGTTAATTAACTAGGCATCGCGTGGCTCTATCATTGAAGCGAGCGTATAGTAATAAATTTGTGTTGAATATTGAAAAAATAGATAATCATGAATCATGATGAGTTGATAGATATAGCTATTAGTAAGGGAAACCCCGCAATCTTACTATTCCTCTAACCACACATCTCCTTTTCAGTATAATTGAAAAAGTATATAATTATAGCAGTAGTAAAACTATTGATAAAAATAAATTTGTCCCCGCTGGATTCGAAACCGAAACGTAAATAATTACCTTTATAACACATATGTTGAATAATTAACGTCACATTTTGCCCTTTAATAACAAAATATTATAGATTTATTTCTTCATTTCACAAATGTGTAATAAGTAAAAGTAATAATTAAATAAAATTACATGTTATGAGATTCTAATAGCTTTGTCCGAACAATTTTATTTTCCTTTACAAAACTGCTTTTAAATCTACGATATCCTCGTGTATAATATAAGTTGTACATATTTACACACAAATAAAAATAAACTGCCAATTAGTGTGGCACATAGCTTCCTCGCATCCTATCCACGTACTTTATTGATTGTCTGCTTTTACAAGCCATTATTGTCTAATTGGTTAAATTGTCTCTCCCGTTTTTTTTAATCTGTCAAAATTGTTTTGATTTTTACACGAATTAAAGTATCAATTAAGCAAAAGTTAAAGAGCGCAGACGGTTCAAAGTAATCTGGGGCTATCTGCGGGCTTCGATAAAGTATAAAAGTTTCATACAAATCAGATAAGCACTTTTAAAGCTATAGGTGTAAATAAATGTATGTTTGTGCGCATGTGGAAGAGAAACAAATAGGCGCAGAAGGTTGAAACTTATATGAGACCAACAATGGGCTAATTATGACCTACCACCCAAATTTCATTAAAATTAAACGTGTAGTTTTTAGGTTTTTTTTTTATGTTGGTTCGCAAAAATTGAACGGCAGACCGACAGACCGACGTACAGACCAACAGAAAGACACGGAACCAAAAATGTTCCCTGTTGTCTGAAACGGGATTCGGTCTTGGAATTTTTAAAATCGGAGACCTAAAATGTTTTCGATCACAAAGCTTCCGTTACCTTTGGTAAGCTCGGAAGCTAAATTGAAAAAAAAAAAAAAAAAAAAAAAAAAAAAAAACCACTAATTAAAAATATTAAAACATGGCAAATTTTTAGAAGCTTAACCGAATAATTAAATATTCTCTAATTATATTGTAATCATTTTTTCAAATGTCTTATATATATATATATATATATATATATATATATATATATATATATATATATATATATATATATATATATATATATATATATATATCTGAAATATCTAAGGCACCCTCCGGCAAGTCAAGTATATAAATATATATCTATATGGTATATATAATATTTTTTAATTATTTTTAGCACGGTCGAAAAAGCTTCAGTAAGCGTTTTAATAATTAAAAAAAAATTAGATACAAAATAAATAATAAAAATACACTTTTTAATTACACTTCTAAAAGAAAATTAAAAATTCTCATTTCATATCATATTAATTTTTTCCATCAGAGAGACGAAGGGAATGAACAGCGGCGTGCAAAAATTAACAAAACTAACGATTAACGTCACGTTTTATCCCCTTAATAACAAAATATTATGGATTTCTTCTTTTTATATCTTAAAAAAGATTTAAGGTTTGTATAAAGAAAGACAGTTCAATATGAAAAGATGAGGTGTTTCAAGGGTAAAAGAAAAGTCAGGGGAAATTTATAGTCTTGGTTGTACAGTGAGATAATGAAAAGTGATGGAAAATAATAACGTTACCACCCCCCCCCCCCCCCCCCCTATATGCCCCAATATATACTGGGCCTAAATTTACTGCTCTAGATATTTAGTTAAACCTTTTAAAAATAAACTTCTCCAAGGTGGGGAATCGAACCAAGACTGAAAACCCTGGGCCTAAAGCAATTTTTTTCAGGAATTTGATTTTTCTAATCCCTCTAAACCATATAATCCCTTAAATGGTTAGATTCGTGTTTAAATGCAATACATTAAGAATTTGTTATTTATGAGAAATAATTAAAATATATATATTTTTTTTCTCTTTATTAATTATTACAACTACATAAATTGTTAATGTTATAAGTGATACTGATAAGAAAGTTTTTCGGACGGTGAATTACATGATAAAGGTAATAATCCATTGATTACTCCTTTTGGCGTGAATGATTCTGAATATGAACAAATAAAACAATAAAAAAAAAGTGAGTGAGAAAAGAAGCAGCTAATTAATAAAAAGAAAATAAATATTTGTAGTAAGGAATGATAAGTAAGAGTTAATTGATAATTAATTATTAATATAGAATTCCATATTTAATAGATCTCGGGGCCACTGTCTCCTCTGGCGGTGAGGAGGATTGTCAGGGATGGATTGGGAAGAGAGAAGTTCTACTAAAGGATTGGGATGATTTAATAAGGACTCGTGGAATTTATGGTATCTGGATATAGATAGGTCACGGACAAATGGAATATTGAGATTATTATGGAGGGTGAGGTTGGATATGTAAATAGGAGCATCGGTGATTTTGCCAAGGATCTTTAATTGAAGAGTTACTAGTCGGCGGGAGTTGGAAGGCTTGGCTCCAAACCGTAGGTCCAAGCCCATTTTAAGACTGTGTTGTAAGTTTATAACTCAGTGTAATCTTGGGTCTCCATAAGATCTAAAAGACGAAGCAGCAACTTGTAGCGTCTCGAGTAGTGTTTAGTCTTAGTGTGGTGATGCCAGGTGAGTCGTCGATCAAGGTGAAGGCCAAGGTAACGGACAGTGCTAGATTGAGGAATGAGGACTTGGTTAAGAATGACTGGAGGACAGGTAATATGTCGAAGAGTAAAAGTGACATGAACACTTTTCTGTTCGTTAATCCGGATCCTCCATTTTTTTAACCAAGGTTCGAGAAGGAGAAGGTGACTTTGGGTGTTATTGGATGCAATTTGAGGGTCTTGGTGGACTGATAGTATTGCCTTGTCATCTGCAAAGGTGGCAAGGACTGAGGAAGGATATTATGTGTGTAGATGGAATATAGGAGAGGTCCAAGAACACTACCCTGAGGTACCTCCTTCTCTCACTGGGCAGATGGGGGAGGAAAAGGTTCCTAAGCTTGCACAGAAAGAATTATCTATCAGTTAGAAAGGACTTGAGGATGTAGTAAGTAAATGGAAGGATGCCCTTGAGTTTCCAAAGAAGCCCAGCATGCCAAACTCTGTCAAAGACTTGGGCCTCGTCCAAGAAGACAGCTGAGCAAAACTTTTTATTCACAATGGTGGAGGCAATGACATCGAAAATGCGATGACACTGTTGGAAATTGCGATGGATGGTGGAAATTAAAATCTGCAATTCATCTCTGGATTTCGCCGCGGGCTATGATTATTCTGAGCATCAATGTCAAATTTAAGCTTCATATCACTCGGTTGCACATCACAGACTACATACAATCATTTTTAAAAATTGACTGTCTATATGTATTGGTGTGGCACAGCTTCCTTGCATCCTATCACGCACTTTATTGATTTTATGCTTTTACAAGCCAATATTGTTTATTTTGTTTAATTGTTTCCCCCATTTTTTTGTAATCTGTCAACATTTTTGCAAAAGTTAAAGATCGCAGACGGTTGAAATTAATCTGGTGCTATCTGTTGTCTACTTACAAATTTCATTAAATTAGGACGTGTAGTTTTTATGATATGTTTGTTTGCAAAAATTAGTGACAGACCGTCAGACGGACACGGAACCAAGAATGTTCACTGTTGTCTGAAACAGATTTCTGTCTTGGAATACTTTAAATTGGAGACAAAATATTTTCGGTCTTCAGGACGATCAAATAGCTTCCATTAACTTCGGTAAGCTCGGAAGCAAATGTTCCCTGATATGTCTGAAACAGATTTCTGTCTTGGATATTTTTTTTTCAAATAGGAGACATAAACAATGTTTTGCTTCTTAGGTCACGAAAGCAAAGCATTTTTGGATTAAGAGGACTTTTTCTGTTTAACTCAATCATAAAACTGAAAATCGAATATTTTAAGAAAGTAAAAGGAATACAAATTCATCTTTGTACATTATAATTTTTTCAGAAACTCTTAAATTATTCATTCAAGGTAATGTACAAACGACATTTTGAATGATTTAACTCCATGACAGATGACATTCTCTAATCTCTATGTTGCCTAAATAATTCAACATAGAACAACTCATCCCTAAATCATTAAAATTTATGATTTCAGAGCTTGATAACATAAACAACATATATGTGATAACATAAATCTATTCTCTGAATATTCCTTGGAATAGATGGGATTAACTATTTAATGCATATATATCTCACAATATGCTTTTAGTTTATATATTACGTATTATATATATATATATATATATATATATATATATATATATATATATATATATATATATATATATATATATATTGTATATGAAACAAGGCTTGAGGGATTACAGGCGTACTTAAGTCTGCATTGAGATTTACGGATGAGATGTACAATATATCTTGCACCTTCCAAAGTTCTAAATGGAACTAGACTTAAGGGTTTTACTCGTTGTGGACTGTGACATCCAACTGTAGAGGGGGGGGGGATATCAAGGAAATGGTTTTTGAAACTGTCTGGTTGGGTCTTTAGTTAATCCTTAGGGCTTTTACATGAAGCTCTAGGTTTTTGCCTGTGTTGTATTGTTTTCCAAAAAAAAGGTGGAAAACAACCTGTCTCTTGCAAACGTGACCTGAATTCAATCTAAAAACTGAATTCTTTTCTTGAAAATATTAAAAATAAAATTTTCGAAACAACCTTATCTTGATAGGAGAACAGTTGGCTATCTTACTGGTCAGATGTGGGTTCAATACCCGGACCAGGCACCACCAACATTACCATATAAATGGATAGCTGCTTATGTAAAGTCTGACTTAGTGCGTATTCCAATTGTAAGATATGTACAGCTGATTGATCGGCCCACAAATTATCCATCAAATGTACTTATCCATCAAATGTACTTATCCATCAAATGTACTTATCAATCATCCATCAAATGAACTTATCAATCATCCATCAAATGTACTTATCCATCAAATGTACTTATCAATCATCCATCAAATGTACTTATCAATCATCCATCAAATGTATTTATCAATCATCCATCAAATGTACTTATCAATCATCCATCAAATGTACTTATCAATCATCCATCAAATGTACTTATCAATCATCCATCAAATGTACACTTGTATAAATAGACAGGCCTATTTACATCTACCCTACAAGGGCAGATGTGATACGCAGGTAGTTAGCTAGATGTCTTCGAAATATTAACAATCCTCAAATAAAAATAGACTATCAATTAGTGAGGCACATAGCTTCCTCGCAACCTAGCATTCTAATTTATTTAATTGTTTCCCCCGTTTTTCTAATGACAAAATTGTTTTAATTTTTTACATGAATACTATCAATGAAGTAAAAGTTAAAGATCGCAGACGGTTGAAATTAATCTGGTGCTATCTGTGGTCTATTTTTAACAAACCATCCAAATTTCATAATAATCAGATAAGTGCTTCTGAAGATATAATTTAATGTATGTTTGTGCGCATGTGGAAGATAAACAAATGGGCGATGAAAATTGAAACTTAAAGCCCCCATACACGGTCAAAATGTTTGCGCAAACATTTTGACCGTGTATGGGGCTGTTTGATGTTTGCGCAAACATTTTGACCGTGTATGGGGCTGTTTGATGTTTGCGAAAACATGATGTTTGACGTGTATGGCCTAAATTTGCCCGACATCAGGTTTGCGCAAAATGTTTGATCGTGTATAGGGGCCTTTAGATGGGACCCAAAGGGCTAATTATGACCAATACAAATTTAATTAAAATCGGACGTGTGATTTTTAAGATTTGTTGGTTCTCAAAAATGTTGAATGGCAAATCAAAGTTCAAGAGATCAAACATTTTCTATTACATAAGCAACGGTCTACCGTCTTGGAATTGTTGAATTCAGGGACTTAACCCTAGAATACTAACCATTCGTAAAAATTACGACTATCGTCCATTAAGAGTGAGCTATCTTGGATCTGTAAAACACAGAGTCCCCACTCTTCTGCAGTGCTTTATTTACCTACTTCTCGTGCCTACAAGCTTGCTTAAGTTCCGCCAGAAAAATCTTAGTGTTCGCTTTACGCCCTTTTTACTTGGAGAAACGTAACTTTTTTTAACGTGATTTATGAGCAATAAGTTTTAAAAACTGCACTTTCATAGTTTTCTTCAAGAGTAATTCGTAATTAAATAATATTTTCTTAAATCTGCATATTTTATTGTGTTTAATAAATTTTAATTACTGTACTTCAATTAGTCAGCACTAAATTATTATATCTTTACTACCTCGTAATTATGTGAAAATTCATTTTTTTTTTTATTTTTAATTTCTTTCCGCATTTTTTTTATTTAGATAAAATATACATTCTATTTTCTATAGCGTCATGAATAATACAGTTTACACCAACTTTGACGAGATTTGGCGAGTTATGCAGGAAGACTCAGCCAGTGACTTGGAGAGCGACGAGGACCATGTATAGAACTAGATAAAGTCTCAGAGGATGATGAAAATGACGATCCTGATATTGATCCCGATTTCGATCCTGTTGAAGAGGATGAGTTACACGAGAATATTGTAGAATGTATCAGAAATGTATACTCGAATGTTGTTTTTAAATTCTTACTTTTCAATAACACTCAAAATATACTAGTTGATTTTGTATTATTCATATTATGTGATACTATTTTATAGCATAATGCTATTAATCATTAATAAATACATTATAATAAACAAATAAATTAAAATTAAACCATAAAAAAATTAAAACGTAATAAAAAAACCGTTCTAATACAATACTCGTAAAAATTACGAAGGTTAGTGTTAAGCGCCTACCAAGTATGGTTAGTATTCTAGGGTTAAATAATGTTTGTTTCTTCAAAACGATCACATAGCATCCGTTACCTTGGGTAATCTCGGAATCAAAGCAACTTTTTTGGTTTCAAAGTCAGTAAAATGTTCACTAAATATATTCCTAACTATGAAAGTAAAAAAAAGAAAAAAAAAACTTTTCTCTAAAATTAATCAATATTTCAATTTTCACATATTTCCCAATATTCAGTGCCTTTTAAATATTAAAAATAGTTTTGTTATATTTAAAAAAAAGTCTCAAATTAAAAAAATGGAGATAATTAAAAGGCAGAGAAGGGGGGGGGGGGGGTGAAAAGAGATAATGGCTAATGTATGAGACAGGTGTTTTATTATTTATAGACTGAGTAATTGGGTAGTTGATACTGACAGGGCTTCAGTATCAATATCATTGTGAACTTTGTTATCTCTAAGCAAGCATCTAGATATGATGATAACAACCTAATCTATAAAACCTATTAACTTCCATCCTATCCTTTTAATTATTATAACCTCCTCTGATAATAATATATAAATAACATGTCCCAGCTAATGTATAAATATTTATATATTTTTTTTTTATGAAGCTAAATAATAGAAGTTGCCATAAAAGGTCAGAACACAATTTAGTACGAGTAAATTATAACGACTTTTTTTTAAAAAAAAATGTTCAACCAATTGTTTTTGAGAGATTAATTCAGCTTCCGAGCTTACCGAAGGTAACGGAAGCTATGTAATCGTTCTGCAGAACGAAAAGTTTTTAGGTCTCCGATTTCCAAAATTGCAAGACAGAAATCCGTGAAGGTAACGGAAGCTATGTAATCGTTCTGCAGAACGAAAAGTTTTTAGGTCTCCGATTTCCAAAATTGCAAGACAGAAATCCGTGAAGGTAACGGAAGCTATGTAATCGTTCTGCAGAACGAAAAGATTTTAGGTCTCCGATTTCCAAAATTGCAAGACAGAAATCCGTTTCAGACATCAGGGAAAATTTTTGGTTTCGTGTCTGTCTGTCGGTCTGTCGGTCCGTAGGTCTATCGGTCAGTCGGTCTGTCAGTCTGTCGTTAAATTTTTCGCGAACCAACATATCTTAAAAATTACACGTCCAATTTTGATGAAATTTGGATGGTAGGTCATAATTGCCTCATTGTTGGTCACATATAAGTTTCAATCTTCTGCGCTCATTTGTTTCTCTTCCACATGCGCACAGACATACATTTATTTACAACTATAGCTTCAAAAGTACTTATCTGATTTGTATGAAACTTCTATAGATCATCGAAAGTAGCCCGCAGATAGCCCTAGATTAATTTGAACCGTCTGCGCTCTTTACTGTTTGCTAAATTGATACTTAAAATGATACTTTATTACTACTTAATTAATACTTGAAATGAACTTAAATTTACTTAAAAACCCAAACAATTTTGACAAACTAAAAAAAAACGGAGGAAACAATTAAACAAATAAGACAATAATGGCTTGTAAAAGTATAAAAACAATAATGTACGTGATAGGATGCGAGGAAGCTATGTGGCACACCAATTGGCAGCATATTTTTTGGGGGCTTCCCTATATTTTTCCCATGTACGTGCTGTGACGTTGGTTGTAAGTTATCTTATATTAATTGAACATTTTTGTGTTGGGTACTTTCGGAGACAGGTTGAGCTGCAGACAGACAGACGGACAAACGTAAAAAATTAAAATGGTTCTTGGTTTTGCCTACTGAACCTGAACATTGTATGTAAATTGTAAGGAGTCTTTTTTGGCGTAGTTTTTAAATATGCCTTCTACGGAAAGGTATCATATTCCTCACGTACATATTCAACTCCTCTTTGGAACACACCCATTTACCAATCCAGAGGAAATTCGCCACAGTTATGATTCTTAAACCTTCAAACAATCTCATCTTCCTAGAGATGACAAAAAAAAACTTCTTTCCACCCTTTAACCATTTAGTTTGGTTTCGGAACCCACCATTCCACCATTCACCTATGTCATCGCAATGCTGATGTCATTGCGTCTTTCCTCGAGAAGAAAAAGGTATCGATCAGCTGTCTTCCTAGAAGAGACGCAAGCCATTGATAGGTTTTATCTTGCTAGGCTGTTTTAGTAACTCCAATGCATCCTTCGCTTTACATATTACATCATCCTTAAATCCTTTCTCACCAATAGATACTTTCGAGCAAGTTTAGGATTCTCATTTTCATTCATCTGCGCTGTACTTGCTGGATTACCTCAGGGCAGTATCCTAGGACCTCTCCTGTATTCATTTATCATTTCACTCAAGACATTCCTGAGCATCCAACCTTGATCCTCCAGCTTTGCAGGTGATACAGCCATCCTATCTGCCCACAAATTCGCTACAACTGAATCCAATAACGCCCAAATCTTCACCTCCTTCTGGATTGTTGGTTAAAGAAATTGAGGATACGAATTAACAAACAGAAATGTGTTCGTCACATTTATTCTTCTTCATAGCACCTTTCTTCCAGCAATTCTTAACCAAGTTCTTATCCCTCAATACGACAAAGTCCGTTATATTTTTCCCGGGAGAACCCGTTATTTGTTTAAATCGTGACTTAACTATAATTTAAAATAAACAAAACATGATTCATTAAGGTTAGTTTATAAACTTTCTTGTGTTCGAACAAATTATGTTTTATTGATGTCTACAATTTTAGTTTATAATTAAGACAAAATTTTGAATACAACTGGCCACTTTAATCAACAAGTTAAAGTCGGACAATACAAGTAATGATGCTCGACAAGGACATAACTTGTAGATTGCGGAGAAGATAACGAACGAATTCCAACTAACTGCAATTTGGTGTTGGGAAATTTTACGCAGTTTCTCAACTTTGTGGGGGGTTTCTTTGGTAAATTTGAATATCTCAAGTTTGAACTTGGCTAAAGTTTCTTCATTTACAACTTGAAGCGTTGTTCTTAACTAGAAACAACGCAGGTGATAATTCCGATCCTGGGATTCTATAATTCCACATTACCATCCAGCATTGCAATTCCATTCTCAACACCTTCAGATTGATTGCGCTTACACAACTCTTTAATTAGAGTTTGAAATAATTTGTATATTTTATCCTTTTTAAATTAAAAAAATCGTAAATTTAACTAATTAAAACGCCTTAATTTTCCTCTTTTATCTAAAGTCAAAGGGGTTTCCATAAAAAATAAATTTTTTATACTTCTAACATCAAAGTGTAAAAATAAAAAATAAAAATATACGTATACACATATTTAAAAATAGGATAAAACCCAGGCTCAATTAACTTCAATGAGATTATTTGTCAAAAAAAAAAAAATCTACTTAATTATATATTGCCCTAAATAACTTTTTGTTTCGCTCGTTGTTCGCTTCGATATCATCCCATTTCTTTTTTTTTTACTACCCTTACAACTATAGCTTATTTTAATTTTTTATTTCCTCTTTATTAAGGACCTCGCTCATCAATAGTTCTTACAATTACAAATTTAGTATGGTATGCAGATATTTTTCCGTTTATTTCCAGGGCGTATACCCCCCCCCCCCCCCCCCCTCCTCTTTTGGAGTAATTTTTAAGAGCTGAAACATAGAAAGCTTCAGTAAAGAAGGGAATAATAAAGTGTAATCGAATGCTAGAATATAACACCTATCAAACAAGAGTCGTTAAATGTTGTTGTTGATATAAAACAGGTAATTATATTATTATAATTATATTATTATTTTTTTTAATATTTAAATATTTCATCTCCAGTAGGGAAAAAAAGTTATGATTTTGAATTAGTTTAGAGGGACTAAAACAGGTCTTTTCATCCCTGAACTCAAAAAGTAGGGAGAAAAAGTAAAAGTAGGACGAAAAAGTAGAGATTGCAACTTAATAATTTTATAAATAGTAGAAAATGTATCAATAATGTAATGAAGTTGTTGAAATCAGGTTGGCGGCACTGCGCTTTTTTGACCATGTTTATCTTTGTTTACAACATTATAACCTGCATCTCAATAACCTTCTATTTGAGTTTAATTCCAATTCTTATTGGTTTTTATTATTGAATCTCTTATATCTGCTATTAAAAGTTCTAATAATTATTGTTATTTATTAAAATAATAAATACAATCTGTGCTATGGACGAAAATTTCTATTTTCTTCCTACTGGAGATAAAATATTGTATGTACCTCGTGAGTAAAGTGCCATTATTCCCCTCGCGATAATTATCTCCCTCGGCTGCGCCTCCGGAGCTAATTAGAGTTATTCCCTCGGCTTCACCTCGGGATTTAGGGACCATGGTTCCCTTCGGCTTCGCCTCAAGAACCAACTTTTTTCGCTCAGGGAATAATGGCTTACTTTACTCCCTAGGTGCATAAATAACTATTGTAAGCAAATGAGTCTAGTGAGAAGGAAAGAGAGGGGTAGACTAAAATATAGCAGTAGAAGGAGTTAGAGGTATCCCCCCCTTTTGGGTTGGAAAAGGAAGGAGATATTTCGCACTATTCGCACACTCTCTTTCCCTCTACCGCTACATCTAACGGTTCTTTTTTTAACATTTTATGTTTACTTGTTACTTGTTTATTAGGGTATATGCTTACAATTTTCCTCACATATAACATGTATTGGAAAAAAGAAGATTTGTCCTAAAAGATGTGACTAACCACTCATTCAAAAGTTATTTGACTGTTTTGTTTGAAGATGTTTGACGATGATTGTCTGTCATTTGTGCACACATGGCACCTTAACTACTGGGTCGATTTTGACGAAATTTGGTATTCATGTTCAGAAAAATCATACCTCAATGCGAAATCAAGAAATGAATTTTAGCTCCGAATTTGGGGGCGCTACCCCGCCAAAAATTCTGAAAAAACGTGAAATAAAATTATTTCTCGTAAGTGGTTCAGACAATTTTTATTTTAAAAATAATCTAAAATGTAGTCCATTTAAATACGAATCTAACGATATAAGCCATTTTCCCGGAAAAAAACCTAGTTTCTGAGGAAAAGAGCTTTAAACGTGAACGGAGAGGGGCCTTGATTCCCCGGAGAGGGGCCTTGATTGAGGGTGTTTGATTCCCCGCCGAGGAGAAGTTATTTTTATGATAAATTTTGATAATACATACAATAATAATAATTAGATATACCGACGAAAACTAACAAATGAAAAACACTAGGCTAAGTAATTATGAACTCGAATATAAGAATTTTTTCTGAGTTGTCTCGAACCGATATTTTCTCAGAGCAATAACGTCACTTGAGCCTCCTGTGAGTTTTTCTTTAATTGTAAAAAAATTCAGTGGGACAGTCTATCTGTTTAAAATAAAAACCATCAATGATGAGTCGAGTGATTTTATTTTTCTTTAATAAAATTTAATTAATTAATTCATTAATTATTTTAATTATTTGTGTCATGGAACCTTAACAAACATTCCTAGCTCAAAAGTAGGACATTCAACTTAGGGATCAAAGGTTACGGGATCGAATACAAGTGACCAAAGCATATAAGTAAGTAACAAGTGACTTTGGAAATTTTATTTTGGTTTGCTTGATATTTGTTGGGGTGTATGTAAATTGCACCATTTTTTAGCAGAAATAAAAAAAGAATGTTCTAAGTTGTAAGAAAAACAGTTGATTGCACCACTGCCTTGCAGAACGAGGTAGGTCAAACTATGTAAATTGCACCAATTCCTTTCAACCTCTTTTCAATGGTTCCATCGTAAATAATATTATACATGTATATTGGGACAAAGGAATGCCACACTTTTGTAATTGAAAGTGACAATATCTGTTAGCCTAGCAATCAAATAAGACAAAGGGACATTTAGTCCAATGTATTTTGGTACAAACGAACATCACACTTATGTAACAAAAAGTTACAAAATTCATTAGTCCAATCATTAAGTTAGACAAAGGGACCTTAGTGGTGCAATTTATACTATTTTACTTATTTCGTTTCAAGAGGTAGTGGTGCAATTTACATGGTTTGACTAACTTCATGTTAAATTGGAGTGGTGCAATTTACATACTTTGATTTACTTCGTTAAAAAAGAATGGTGCAATTTACCAGGCCCGGACTGGGTCCTCCAAAAAGGCGCACACCTTGGCTTGCCAAAAGGCGCATATTGGGGCCTGGTGGTTTGGGAGGGAGGGGGGGGGGCTCATATTTATTAAATTTTGTCTTTCAAAAACTCGTTTTTATAACTTTTTGTATTGGAAAATACAGCCTGTATGAACTAACGATATTAATTACATATGAGACATTATTTATATGTCCATGCTAACTTGCAAATTGAAGTTTTACAGAGAGGTAGGTATGTAACTAAAATCTACAGAGTATTAATAATAGATAGGAAAATAAAACAGATTAAACTAAAAAATAAGATGGTTGCGCGTGAAGTCTTACATCGAAAGGGTTTCGTTTGTATTCTGAACATTTTTTTTTTTTTTTTTTTTTTTTTTATTGGATAACACAACTACAAATTTAAATTGCAACAAGTGATAGTGATGATACATTGGTTATGTGGCGGGAAAAAACGTGAAGAAGAAGTAGTCCAGTGACTACACTTCGTTAGCAGTAAATATAGTGAAATAATTATAATACAAATTAACTTATAATGATAAAATAATGATGAAGTGGATTATATTAATTATTATAAAAGTTTAACATAATATATGGGAAAACGATATTTTAAGATAGGAGATCTCTAGGCCATCTCCTCTTCAAACGTCTTGGTGGGTTGCTTGGGATAAACTGAGAGGATAGGAGTTGTACAAGAGGATTTGGATGGTGGGATATGGATTCATGGAATTTTTTATATCGGGATACGGTCAGATCTCGGACAAAGGGCACATTTAAATCTTCATGAAGAGTTAGGTTAGAAACATAGAAAGGAGCATTGGTTATTTTTCTAAGGATTTTTGACTGCAGGATTTGGAGACGACGGGAATTGGAAGGCTTGGTGCTACCCCACACTTCCAGACCGTAGGTCCAAGCTGGTTTTAGAACTACATTATAAATACGAAGCTTGTTGTTAAGAGAAATCTTAGACCTACGATCAAGAAGACCGAGCAGTAACTTGTATCGTCGTGTGATGTCAGTACGTTTAGTTTTAGTGTGTAGTTGCCATGTTAATCGTCGGTCAAGGAAAAGGCCAAGGTATCGGACGGAGTCGGACTGAGGAATGGGAACTTGATTAAGGGTGACTGGAGGACAGGTGTTATGACGAAGAGCAAAGGTGACGTGCACACTTTTCTGTTCATGAAATTATTTATCGATAGAATTAAAAAAAAAAAATGAGGGGTCTGTGGTTCGATCCCCAAGGGTTTCACAATGTTTTTTATCGGTAATAATGACAAGTTGCCATGGTTTTAAACCGATTTTAAAAAAAAGGTAAACATTTTTTTTCAATAAATGGCAATTATATAAGGACGAGGTAATTTAAATTTTATATATATTTGTAATCTACTCTTCACCTTTTATTAGATATCCCACCCAAAATTGTAAAGCAATATTTTTGTGTGTGAATGAATTATTCGCCATTTTGGATTCCCAGATTCCCAGTTATCAGATCAAATTGCTATTCTTATTTTTTCTATGGCCCAACAGACCGCACATTTTTAATATTTTTTCACATTTTTGGACACACGAAATTTATAGTATAATAAATTTATAAAATACATATATTTTATCAAGCTATAGTCTGATAAATTCGCGCACTTACCTTTTCAATTGAATTCTTCAGTAAAACAATTAAATGTAACACTCAAAAGAACTAAAATATTCAATATGAAATAAAAATAGCACAACTTTTTAGTTTCAACCTCAACCACCTTGCACGAGAGCTATAACAGTACAGATCTAAGCTAAGATATTTTCATTTGATTAGGAGATACCAATTCAAAAATTAAGGGAAGGGCAGAAAAGATAACAACTACAAAGGAAGGTAAAATTTCCTAGATAAGAAAGAAAAGAGTTAGAATCTAAGTTAAACCGCGATTTCCCTACCAGTCCAAAATGAAGAAGAGAATCGGTTATCTCTATTCGGATATACTTATACTTACGCACGCATATAATTATATAGGTATTGATACCTAACTTGGCAACCAAACTGAGCTCTAAACCATACCGTTTCATAACATTTTTAACTCCGAATTAAACTCTTATTTGTTTTATCTCTCATATTTATTTTTATCTCCCAAAAATAATTTTTTATTTATTGAACTTTTTTTTTTTATTTTGTTGAAGGCGTTAATCATGATTTTCTAAAAGGCGCACCGGCCCGACGGCCGGCGGGCCGGCGGGCCAGTCCGGGCCTGCAATTTACAGTTCCCCATTTGTTTATTACACTGGTTTTTAATAAAAAAAAAATACGTGTGGTGTCGCAGGACACCCAGTAGGAACGAAGTTCCTTACATTTTTCATTAAATATAAATTATAAAATCACACTGCTAAGTACGTATGCATTGCTAACTACTTATACATGGTGGAGATAGAAAAGAGACAAAATTAAAAGTAACTAACTGTTTGTACCTAGCAGAGTTAAGGCAAAATTAAAAGAAAATCATTATTTGTATAATTAAAGCAAGCGTCTTACTATAAATATACATTGAATATAAGAAAAAATTTGATCATGATGAGTTTATAGTGAAAGAGTATGTTTGTTAAAGGAGTTTGGATTGAAATAGGACTGTTTTCTACCTACCCGGCCTATTAATTTAAAATATATCTCTTCCCTACTCTACAGCTTCTGCTCGTATCAGGGTGAAATTTTACATGATTATATTTTATTTATTTACATAACAAAGTGACATTTTTGACATATTTAACAAAAATAATCAAAACAAGTCAAGTAACAGGCTTCCTTAATAACGCTTTTTCCCGTCTTTTGAAGCTTACGTTTACGCGAGCGTTGCGCGTGAACGCTTGGGCGGATAACGTTTTCCGACGAACTCAGCCTGGGCATTGGCTGAACATGTGTACCAAATTTCATCTAACTCGGTGATCTTTTACTCAAGTTATCGTCATCTGTGGATTTCGTGACGGATTTTGCGTGACGGTGATTTTGTGAACGTGATTATGGTCGTTTTTTTCTGATTCACTCCCGGGCTCCAGAACGTGCCATAAGGAACTTCGTTCCAAAAAAAGTAAACCGAAGATCTATTCAACACTGTTCACAATTAACTTTGCAACATATGAACATAATCAGATAATTAATTTTTTAATCGCAAATATACATAAGAAAATAAACCGTAGCGTTAATCGGTAAACCGCTCATGAGTCAGATGTTAGACAGTATTTAGGTACACAAATTTCAGGTAAATGTATGCTACATGATTTTAGTCGATGCTGCATTCAAAAACGAAAGATCAAGTTAAAAGGGAAAACTGTTTATCTGGGAGAAGTAAAGTAAAGAGAAATTACCCGGATTCATTCATTAGTAGGAAAAACTAGAAACTAAAATTAGAACCGAAGCAAACAAAAACACATCTTAAACAAACAAGAATACTTGTAGAGTTACACAATGATTACTCTTCTAGCTAACTAGATCTCTGCAAAGTTAAAATCAAATTACATACATGTAATTACACTAGAGTGAAGATAAACTTCTCATTAGTAACATGAATTGTCGAGTTAACATTAGCGCGATGTAAACTTAGAAACACTAAGTTAATTTTACCTGTTCAATTCTCTTTCAAAACATTTAAATAAATAAGATAAAAAAACGTTGGCATATGTGTCACACATCGCGTCATATCATTGGTCAAATCACATGAGTGGTTAAATAAAGTATAATTATATAGATTTCAAGATATGTCACTCTTCCAGATGAAGACTGTTATAACATAACTCAATATCTGTCGTTTTTCAGTTATGAACACCTCCATGTAGAGAAACATTACCTCTATCTTACCAAAATACCCCTCTGGAGGAGCAAGTGACGTTAATGCTTTTAAGAATAAACAGGTCAAGTGTGTGCTAGTGAGCACACAGCGAGGGTCCGTATTTTTTTGCCACTGAACCGAACTACAACCATATAAATACATCGAAAAGACCATAATTATAAAAAAACGTATTTTGTCAATAAAAAATAAAATAATATTTTTTTTGAAATTTCCAAAAAGTGGTATCTTTACTTTCGGTCGAAGAATGTTCAGGAATTTTTTCAGATTTTTTGCACTTCACATAAGCGAGATAGAGGGGGGGGGGGGGGCACTTTTCACACCCACTTCAAACTTGCCTACGCTCGCCCTATCAAAGTTATAACCAAAGAATTATATATTTTTGTAATCAGCTCGACGTACCCTTTCATATGATACCCCTCACGGTGTCGAAAAAAAATAAACAAATTTTAACCCTTAAGTTTTATTACCCTAATTTTTTTGAAAAACATTTTTTTTAAGTCGCTATATTTTTAAAATATGTGGGCAGGTACAAGACACATACATGCCAAATTTCAAAGTGGTCGGTCGAAAGGTGTAACTGTGAGAGCACGCGACAGGACGGACGGACAGACACACGCAGGAAAATATAAGGGTCCTTAGTTTTGCCTACGGACCCTAAAAAATCGGTTCGAGACAACTACCAACTATTAAAAAAAAAAAAAAAAGTTTTTGAAAAAATGTAATGTTAATAATATAATTGTCATTGTTATATAATATAATATAGTTCCGAATTTATTTACTTCACATAATAATGACAACCATCTAGAGAGCTGATCTTAAACCTTTAAAAGAACAAATCTTTGTACAACGGATCTCCCCAACACCGAATCTAAACCGTGCAATTGATATGCCCCTGTGTAGGGGCAGTAAGAGAAGAAAAATGTGTAAAAGTAAAGAAGTACAGATGCAGAAAAATTAAACCTATACCTAGAACACAAGTGTAACCAAACCTGGGTGTCACACGCCAATTAATTTATTTCTTTATTTGCTTTTCGCTGTCATTCAATGTTTACCTCTTAATAAAAAATCACAAATTTGAAACCCGTCAAAATGAAGATTGTAAATACTATGGGATATGTCAAAACAAATAAAATAACTTGCGGATTTTTTTCGAACTAACTTTCTATACAGCAAAATTTGCTGAAAACGAATTAAATTCAACTGAAAGATGGCTAAAAGTATCAAAGTAATGCATTGTCATCGTGGTCTGAGCTATTCTAAAAGTTTCAAAAGTTTAGCTACTCGGGAAGTTAGTTAAAAATCGATCGCAAGATTTGTACTGGACAAACAAACAAACAAACAAGAAAGCAAGCTAATAAAAACGTAGTAAAAAATTAACATACTAATAATGTATTAAAAATGTCAACTCTTAATACAAAAATATTGAACGATTTATTGAAAAATGTGAAGCTTTAAAATATTGAGCCAGGAAGTTAGGATTTAACCGGAGGTCGATAGGTTTTCATTTATAGTACAATATTTTGACGATAGGTGGGCTGAAGTTTAAATAAACGACATGCAAAATGTGACGCTCTCAAATATCGTGCCAGAAAGTTAGAATATCATAGGAGGTAGATTGGTTTTCACTTATATTCAATATAGTACTATATTTATATCACCGATAGAAGTTCTAAATGTAATATAAAATGATTTCAGATATCAGAGCTCCTAGCGGACCAAATGGTAATCAAAATGGATTAATTTTTCATAATTTCACAGCTTAAGATCCATCTACTGTATCAATTAGACAAATGTATACGGATTTTCACCAGTACATGGAGAAACATTGAAATGTCGAAACGTGGATTCAATGCACAAAAACATATCCATGATTCGATGTTGTTTTCCATGAAATGGAGAAAATGAGTATTTTTGGAACGAAGTTCCAAAAATACTCATGGTGCGTTCTGGAAAAATACTTATGGCACGTTCTGGAAAAATACTTATGGCACGTTCGGGAGCCCGGGAGTGAATTCGAAAAAACGACCTAAATCACCGTCATAAAATAACCGTCACAAAATCACCGTCACACAAAATCCGTCACGAAATCTACAGATGACGATAACTTGAGTAAAAGCTCACCGAGTTAGATGAAATTTGGTACACATGTTCATTTTACCAATGCCCAGGCTGAGTTCGACGGAAAGCGTTATCCGCCCAAGCGTTCACGCGCAACGCTCGCGTAAACGTAAGCTTTAAAAAACGGGAAAAAGTGTTATTAAGGAAGCCTGTTACTTGACTTGTTTTGATTATTTTTGTTATATATTATGTCAAAAATGTCACTTTGTTTTGTTGTAAAATTTCACCCTGATACAAGCAGAAGCTGTAGAGTAGGGAAGAGATGTATTTTATAATATTTGAAATTAATTGGCCGGGTAGGTAGAAAACAGTCCTATTTCAATCCAAACTCCTTTAACAAACATACTCTTTCACTATAAACTCATCAACTTTTTTCCTATATTTATAGTAAGACGCTTGCTTTAATTATAAAAATAATGATTTTCTTTTAATTTTGCCTTAACTCTGCCAGGTACAAACAGTTCGTTACTTTTAATTTTGTCTCTTTTCTAACTCCGCCATGTATAAGTAGTTAGCAATGTATACGTACTTAGAAGTGTGATTTTATAATTAATATTTAATGAAAAATGTAAAGAACTTCGTTCCTACCGGGTGTCCTGCGACATCACACGTATTTTTTATAGGAATTTTCGTCAGGATTAGTTCCTCCTTTTCGTACGTAACCTAGGGACGCTAGTGTCTATTTGAAACTATAAAGGAGAGGATTCCTCTCTCTCTAACCTTAGTAAAGATCGTTTAAGAGGAAAGTTGAATATCTTTTTATATTGACTATCTCTGTTAGAAATACCACAATGCTTCCGTTACTGTATAACTTCATAAGAAACTAATAAAGGTTTCTTTTACACTCTATTTAACATGATGTCATTACAGGTTAGCTACAGTAATTTACAGAAGTAAAATGGTTCTATTTTTATGGGAAGGGCTGAAGGTAAAGACAGGAGATAGGTCAGAGTGTAGAGTTACTGCCCACTACATCCCTCCCTCCCTAACAATACTAATACACTCACAACAAAGTAAACGTTTCCTTAAGACAAACTTTCTTTACTTCAATATCGGACCATTCACAGGAAAAGTGTTTATCCCTCCTAAACGTACCGCAACGAAAACACATTCCGATAACAGATATCAGTAAATAAAATAACATATCATCCTAATATCCGGAATATAAATTGTTATTTATGAATCTAGGCAGCAAAATGGAGTTCTACTGACAAGTGATTAAATTAGCCTCCGAGCCGAAGGCGAGGACAGGCTATGATAATTAACTGCCGAGGCGAAGCCGAGTTAGGCAATGAATAAACGAGGCAGAAATGTTTTCTTTGCTGCCTTGGCCTTGTTGCATACAATAGTTTATCTACTCACGCTATGCAGATAATAAATGAAAGCTTAGGTAAGAGTTGGTTTGAGATGAATTGTCAACAAACTCAAACCAAAACAAGTCGTGCTCCAGTGTTGCCACTTCATACTCGAGATTAATTATTCAAAGACCTACAATTAAAACAATTTTTCAGCTTATCATTTTTAAACTTTTAAATAATAATAGTATTATTAATACATTAATAATACTAACACTGTTTTATAATAGAACAAGTATGAAACTAAATTATAATAACATAGATTAAAATAAAACTAAATACAAACAAAATCAGAGGTTTTGACACGCACTGGTAAACACTGTTACTTTCTCTGCCTAGGCAGGGAAAGTATATTCCTGACTGTTTTAACTACTTTCCTGCCTGTTTTGGTGTGGCTATGTTTCCTATCATCATGTATGCCTAGCAGGTAAATAAAAATGCCTAAATAGTTTTGTTTCCATGCAATCTAGGAATAGAATCAGAACTATATTACACATTATTCACGTGCAACAAATACAATATTTTATCTTATCAGGCGGCAAAAATACAATGTTATTACCTTTATTATAAGTATGTATATTAATAAGATACTAGTATATTTACTAAAATAAATTGTTAAAAATCAATCAATTGTTAATAAGACGCTTTGGAATAATTACAAGTGAATAGCAAACTGAGTCTATAACAAAAACAAATCAACAAAAAGAAAATCAAATCACGCATTTATAACAAATACAACTTTTGAATGAATTAATGCATTATTAATTAATGCAATTAAACGATTTATTTATTTGATCTACTTGCGGCAGCAAAATGAGACATTATTGAACCGATTTCGGGCAGAGAAATGTAATTTTACTGCCTAGGCGGTAAAAGTCAGGAAAAATTTTACTGCCTAGGCAGTAAAATTTTTACTTTTATAATGTTGGCAATGAAAGTTTATACTATTATCTCTATCTTATAACATCATATATTATAGTTTAATAAGTAATATTTAATAAATAAACGTTTTAATTATAAAATAATTTGTTTATATTTGTTAATTCTGTTAAATAAGTTCAATGATTTGTAGATCTTTAATTAAAAAAATTGTAGAGTCACTGGCTATACTGCAGCGTCATGTAAACATTGAACTATTTTTATTATTGAAGTCATTCTAGATTAGACTAGATACTTTTCTTGATTTATCCTAGTTACTTCTTTTCTTTTAAGCAATAGAATATATCTTTAATACTTTTAGTAATTTGTTAGTAAAAATATAAATAAATATTTTATATTGCGTGCATTATTCATTCAGAAGTTATGTGTGTTATAAACGTGTGTTTTGTATTTTGTTGTTATAGATTGAGTTTGCTTATCACTTATTGTTATTATTCCCAAGTTTCTTATTTGAACATTAATTTTAGTTAATACATATGTTATTATCTTTATTTATATGACACTTAGTTATTAACTATGTTATATTAATAAAGATAACATTTTAGCAGTTTCATTTTTCTGCCGCAAGTAGATAAAATATTGTATGCAACAAGGCAATGGAAACATTTCTGCCTCGTTTATTCATTGCCGTCGTTTGTCAAATAGGTAAATTACCTGCCTCGGCTTCACATCTGCAGTTAATTATCATAGCCTGTCCTCGCCTTCGGCTCGGAGGCTAATCTAATCACTCGTCAGTAGAATTCCAATTTTCCTGCCTAGTTACATAAATTACTATTTTTACTAAAAAATAAATTAAAATATTGAAAATATCATGCAAAAAGTATAATAAACTCAAAAAAAGAAGTGATTAAGATAAATCCAATCGCTTTAATAATTTGCATGTTTTCATGCAGCTGCAGTTTTGCCAGTTACGCCGCTGATTTTTATTATTTTTAATTGAAGACCTACTACTCTTTGAACATATTAACAAAGATTATAAATTCATATTTTACGATTTTGGTAGTATTCATACTACGGAAAGATTAAGTTTTAATTTAAATCAAATTATAATTATTATTAACTACGGGAAACAGACATCAAGATTATAAATATAAACAAATTATATTACATATTAAAATGCAATATATGTTATTATGGGGGAGAAACAATTTTTTTAACAAACTTTATAAACCCCGTATGATTTGAAAGGTAATAATATAATCTAATATTCCAGCATTATACCAAGGCAGTAAAATGTTTCCTAATTTTATTGTCTCGGCAATAGAATTAGTTCAATAATGCCTCATTTTGTTGCAGCAAGTAGATAAAAGTTATTTATAACTCTTAAAATGTGGTCTACTTCTACCTTCTATGTTTTATAGATATATTTTCTTTAATGGGTTATATAAACATTAATAGTTTGTTATGTATGTTGATAAATTATAATTATAATAATTATATTAGAAAGTCTATGTGAGCATAATGGGAGGAAACAGTTTAATCCCCGTCTCAATTTAATCCCAGTCTAGTCTCGTCTGAATATATTTTAAATATTTATATAAGGGTTTAACAGTATTAATGTCAACTTGATACAATTTTAATACCTCTATCTTTAATCTCTCTCTCTTCTCTATAAACTATATATATATATATATATATATATATATATATATATATATATATATATATATATATATATATATATATATATATATATATATATATATATATATATATATATACATACGTATGTATGTATGTAAATTATACAATAAAGTTAAAACAACTTAATTAAAGTTGATATTCATATAAGTTCAAAACTTATGTAGTAAACTAAAACTAATAATAGCCAACTAAAACTAAATTTTAAATTACTAAAACTAATATAAAGTTATTAAAAAGCATATTGAAGTGAAACATTATTTAAATTGAATTATTCAAATTGTCGGTGTACTACAAAAACTTTTATACAATTGTTCTGAATAGAGTTTATAAATTAAACCGAATATTTTAATATGAAAATTTTAAATTTTAGACCTTACCCTCTCTCTTTGTCTTCAGTATTTGTTTGACGTCTCCATCGTTGGGACGTAATTACTATAGGGTTGGAAAAATAACGCCGGATTTTAAACAGCTATAAGTAAAAGAGTTTATTGAGAGAAAACTTCAATGAAACTCAAACAACATCAATGAGTTGTTGATTGTAAAATAAAGTTGCCATGTATGTATGTGCTTGAAAAAAGAAAACAAATCCAATCGGCCTCTTAACATAAAGATAGTGGCAATGTATACGCAAAATTGGAAACTGTTCCAACATCAGACATTACGTCATTAAGATGTTGGCCTGGCATTACGCCATGTCCTGCATCGTTTAGTCTCGTCCGACTCATCAGGGGCCGACGATGTCCACCCAACTCTGGACCTGTACTAGATCAATTCGGTACATCAATGCGGTACATCCCTTGGTGTTTCTCACATATTGTGTAGCCTATTGCAGTGTGCAAACACGGAATTAAATTGCTGTTGTGTTTTACCAGCCAACCAAGTATGGCGGTATGAGAGCACGCTCGTCTCTGATAAGCCCTGTATCTGATCTTCTTGATCTGGTATAGGTCCAGAGTTGGTTGGGCATCGTCAGGCCCCTGATGTGTCGGACACGACGAAATGATGCAGGACATGGCATAATGCCGAGCCAACATCTTAATGACGTAATGTCTAATGTTGGAACAGTTCCTATGGGTCGCTTGCGTGGCACATCCCTTGGTGTCTCTCAAAAATTGTGTATATATTTATCTACATATATTATTTAGAAATAACTGGACATCATGTGGCTCTTTCTGTTTAAGAGAAACTGGAAAGCGCGACTCATTCATATTAATTATAACTGATTATCTCTCAGCTCTTTTTCTTTGAATGCAATTAATAATTAATAACTAGACATCACGTGGCTCAGTGGGTTTATGTATAACTGGAGACCGCGATACTCATTCTTATTGAATATAACTAATGGTTTATCATTAGTTTATTCTTGCATTTTTTTTTATTTATATTTTAACTAGCCGGATAGGTGCGCTTCGCACACCTTATCCGTCTAGAAGTTGGCGCTGTGTGTAAATAATAATTGAAACAATATAATTAATATATCTTTATTGTTACATAATTTCGTATTTTAGTAAAAGTAGGTTATATTATTTTGTTATGCATTTTCAATTATTCTATTTTATTCTACATTCAATTTTCAATTTTAGTTACAATAAGTCTACGTAACAAATTTAAGATCTTTAAATCCACTGGAAGCTAAGATAATAGTATCTAATTAAATCCAAGATGGCGGCCATATATTGAAGTGAAAGTACCTTTAATTTTTTTCTTTAGCTACCATAGGTCTATGTACCAAATTTCAAATCCCTAGGTCCACTGGAAGCTGAGATAATAGAGAGTTATTAAATCCAAGATGGTGGTTGTAATTCAATATGGTGACCATATGTTGAAGTGAAAGTACCTTTAATTTTCTTCTTTAGCTACCACAAGTCTATGTACCAAATTTTTTGATCTCTAGGTCCACTGGAAGCTGAGATAATTGAATGTGAATAAATCCAAGATGGCGGCTATAGTTCAATATGGTGGCCATATATCGAACGCAAAATGGGCTTACTTTTCTATTTATGGTACACTTTATCAATGTACCAAATTTCAGATCTCTGTGTCAATGGGAAGTAGGAGAATTACTGATGAATAAATCCAAGATGGCGGCTATAATTCAATATGGCGGACATATATCGAAATCAAAATGGCCGCACTTTTCTATTTATGGTACACTCTATCTATGTCCAAATATCAAATCTCTATGTCAATGGGAAGTAGAAGATTTGATCAGTCAGTCACTGTCACTCTTAGTTTTATATATATTGATTATAGATTATTCATTTATTCATTTATAATTGAGTAGTTTCCCGACGATGGCGACGACTCACCTTGAAATGATTTTTTATTGATAAGGCACAACAATTATTCTGCCCGTTGCCACGGGCTTAACGGCTAGTTAATAATAATAAGTAAAGAAACCAAACTACAAATTTATACAGTCCCAAAAACGAAAACTAAATGCATAGAAGATTAGTAACAAGTTCGTCGTGTTATATCGGAATAAGTTCGGGAAAGTTCGGAGTCTGTTGATTTTCTTTTTTTTTTGTAAATCATCCAAGTGTAAAAAGATGGTAGGTTTGGTCCAAGTTTTCCCGCATATTTTGGCAAAGATTAGAACTGAAAACTTACTTAATTCTTCTCTACTTTGCTTCAACTGCCATTTTACAACATACAAAAGATGTTCCCACGAATTCTTTTCCCTTATATTTTTTTTTTATTTTTTTTTTTTTTGCGCTGTTTACTCTCTAACTTTTGCTCAGTCAAAAGCGGAAAAGTTTTTATAAAAGATAGAAAACTCAACATCGACACAATCAGAAAAAGTTGAGAAAAGAAGAAACATCGCACTTTTTAAGAAAACTGTTTTTTTTTTTTTCTCCAAAACAAAATTTTTATAGATCGATACTCCAAATGTACGTACTCATTAGAAGAAAAAATATTATGCCAATTGGTGTGGCACATAGCTTCCACGCGTCGTATTTTTTAATTTAATGATTTCGTGCTTTTAAAGCTTATTATTATCTAATTTTATTATTATTACATTTCCCCCCATTTTTTAAATCCTTTCCAAAAACATTTTGAATGTTCGATACTCAAGATGAATGCATTATTTACTTTCTCATATAAAGAGAAAGTATTGTGATGGCGCGAAAATCGATTTTGAGATTTTGATGGATTTACACGTTTTGAGGTCCCCTGAGTCCAAAAAAGTGGTTTTTAAAAAATGTCTGTCTGTCTGTCGTCTGTCGTCTGTCTGTCGTCTGTGCAGACGCCTGGAGCCTAAACTACTGGGCCGATTTTGAAGAAATTTGACATACATGTTCAGAAAAATCATACCCCGAGGCGAAATCGAGAAATGAATTTTACCTCCAAATTTAGGGGCGCTACTTTTTTTAAAACCCTCCATTTTCTTATATGAAACAAGAACATTTGGAAAGATTGATACTCAAGATCAACGTATTCTAGAAAAAGAAAAATATCACTAATCTTTTTAAAAACTCCCATTTTCTTATAGGCCAACAGATAGGCAAAAAAGTGTCTGACTAAAATCAAGCTAGAATTTTGTGTGTAAGTAAATGTTTTGATATTCTTAAAACCTTTTAAGAATATGTGGTCGGCTAAGTTCGTCTGCGGGACATAGCTTGGCAGTAGGCATTTAAAAAAAAACAAGCCGGTGGAGAGCGGCCATGTCTCACCAATTATGGTGGACAATGTGATTTTCATGATCCTGAGTACGAAATTAGTTAGTACACAAAAAATCAAGTTGATGATAGTTCGTCACTTAATAGGTTAGTTAGTAAAATATTACTCCTAATCAAAAAAGTCACCTATTAAGTCACAGACTACCATCAACTTGATTTTTGGTCTACTAACTAAGTTAGTACTCAGTCTGATGAAAATTGCATTCTCCACCAAAAAGAGCGGGACATGGCCGCTCTCTACCGGCTTGTTTTTTTTCAAATGCCTATTGCCTAGCTATGTTCCGCAGACGAACTTAGCCGACAACATATTCTTAAAAAGCATCATAATATTTACTTATACACAAAACATTAGCTTGATGTTAGTCAGACACTTTTTGCACGCTATCTCCCGGACTAGTACAAGAAACAAGAACATTGGGAAAGATCGATACTCAAGATCAACGTACTTAGAAAAAGAAAAAAAACTCAGTACTGCTTTATAACAAAGCTCTTTTTACTAAAAAGTAAAAACTTGTAATACTTAATCTAAACTAGACATCCCTTGCAAACACGAAGAGACACAATTTTCACCTTAACTAAAAAAAGAAAATGCCTGACCTAATTCAATTGTAAATCCCTTGAGCTTTTACTTTCTTAAACAGGAATTTCCTGTTTGCTGTTTTTCCGCCCTAGTTTTTCACTTTCCTCTCTTTTCCTTAAGACTAAGAATTCAACTAATAAGAATAAATTGTAAAATATCCCCTCCACACCTTTTTTTAGCCTCTATTAAATTTTCTACCTTTATTTTTAACTAGAAAAACGCTTTTAGTTGAAAAAGGGATTTTTAGGTTCGTCCTTGAACCAAATTTGTAGGAAGAAGAGCTGGTTTACTTACCCCCTCCCCCTTAACCTAAAAAAATGCCAAAGAAAATCGAGGCTTTCCCCGAGTTATCTGGAAACTAAAAGTCGATCAGCTGTCGAGACATTCCATCTGATTTATTATCTTTTAAGATATTCACAGGAATTTCCTTTCATTTTGTTTTGTTATTGTTCTCGACACGTTTTTAACCCCCCTCTCCCCTCTTATCGTTATCTTTCTCTGATAATAAAGTTCCGTAAATTCTTATTAGCGGTAGCCCCATTCTTTACAACCCCCCTTACAAAAAAACGTATTTCTAACCCCTTTTATCCTTCCCTTATCATTTCAAAAGCTTTAAAATTCTTTTATATTTCTAACTTACGAGTTTGGAATTTATTTTAAATCATTATTTCTAAGGAAACACTTCTAAGAATAAAGCAGCTAATAAAATACTTTAGAAAGAATTTATATAATTCATTTTTAGAGTTTCGTAGATCATCCTCGAAACCCTTATGCCGAGGGTGATGTGTCTGTCTGTCCGTCCGTCTGGTGATGTGTCTATCTGTCCGTCAAATTATGAGTCTGTCTGTCAGTCTGGTGATGTGACTGTCTGTCCGTCTGGTGATGTGTCTGTCGTCTGTCTGTACGTCTGGTGATGTGTCTGTCTGTCCGTCGCACTTTGGTTTATAACACCCGATCACGCTAGAGATGTGAAATTTGAAATATTATAAATTCTTATATTTTGTTTTGGTGAAAGACATTTCATCATAATATTTAATTAAAACTCATTATTTGGTGAAAAGAAAAATTAAAACAAAAAGAATTTTAAATTCTTCTTCAATTTGAAAAAGTAATTTGCTTTCAATGTAATTTATAAATTTTAATAATGGAGTTAAAAAATATATATATATTTAGGGTTATTTTCTTTTATCTTAGAAAATTAATTTTATTTCAATAATAGTTTGTTAAAGTTTTTCCTTTACTATAAATCTATTGTATATTACTAGAACAATTTTAATATAATATTCAACATACAATTCTTTTATTATCTTTCTAAACATTATTTTGAGTCATTTTAAGAATTGATTCAATTATTTAGTTATAATTGAATTGTTTTAAAAAGTTTAATTAAAATGTATATATATATATATATATATATATATATATATATATATATATATATATATATATATATATATATATAAATAATTAATTAAAAAAGAATACAATACAACTGGAACTGTGCAACTTTAGAGAATTATTTACTTTTATCTTAATTAATGTTTTAAAACTCAATTAAATGTATGAAAAAGTTTTCGTATTTTAAAAAAGTGAATTGTTTTACTAAGCTTAAATGTTTTCTACACTAATAATAAATTTGTATTGGAGTAATAATAAATGTATTGTTTTTTTGTAAATTTGTATGCTTTTTGGTATTTAAACAGACTACATTCCAGAGTAAATTGTTTCTTAACAACGGTTCAGTTGTTAAAATAGACTGCCAATTGGTGTGGCACATAGCTTTCTCGATTGCTATCACGTACTTTTTAATTTTATGCATTTACAAGCCATTATTGTCTAATTTGTTTAATTATTTCCCCTGTTTTTTTTTTTTAATCTGTCAAAATTGTTTTGATTTTTTACTTGAATTAATGTATCAATTAAGCAAAAGTTAAAAAAGCAGACGGTTCATATTAATCTGCGGGTAACTTTCGATAAACTATAAAAGTTTCATTCAAATCGAATAAGTACTTTTGAAGCTATAGGTGTAAATTAATGTATGTTTGTGCGCATGTGGAAGAGCAACAAATAGGCGCAGACGGTTGAAACTTATATGGGACCAACAATGGGCTAATTATGACCTACCACCCACATTTCATTAAAATTGTACGTGTAGTATTTAAAATATGTTGGATAGTTCGCAAAGTTTGAACGACAGACCGATAGACCGACAGACCGACAGTCAGACACGGAGCCGAAAATGATCCCTGATGTCTGAAAATGATTTCTGTCTTGGAATTTTTGAAATCTGAGACCTAAAATGTTTTCGTTCTTTAGAACGATCACATAGCTTCCGTTACCTTCGGTAAGCTCGGAAGCAATAAAAAATAATAAAGTAAATAATAATTATTAAAAAAAGACCATTTTTAATAACTGGTCTTATTTTTACTTTTTTTTCTGTTTTCATTATTCTTCACCTAAATTGTTTCCATGTGCAAAATTTGGGGAATATTGAAAGACGGGAAGTGGTTCAAAATTGGGGTAATAGGTGTGCGATGAAACTTACAAAGCAAAGTAATATAAGACCAGTAAAAATAAATTTTATATATGTTAGTTTATTAGGAATAAAATTCTAAGGGTAGTGGCGCTTTCTGGTGGTCGATTTTTAGTATCGCTTTTCGAGTTTATGTGCCATAGCCAAGACATGAAAATGTCAAAATGCGTCTTATTCGAAAAAATACGGCATATAATATATATATATATATATATATATATATATATATATATATATATATATATATATATATATATATATATATATATATATATATATATGTATATATAATATATATAAACAATGGAATTTTTAAACAACAAGAGAAAAGGTTAAAGAGACTCGACAAGGTGGTTTTTAGAGACCCCCCCCCCCCCCCCCCCCTCCTTCACCCCTCTTCCCTGAGGAAAACGAGTTACTATGGAGTGAATTTTGGAAATGGCGTGGCTAACCACACTAAATTAAGCGATAAGCGGGTTGGGTCGATATGAAAACACACACAGATGTGCAAGCGTGTCTGGTATTGGCAGAGAAGCGGCTTAGGGTCTCTAAACGAAATTTACAACTCCCTAGAGCTGTATAATATAAACAACTTAGCTTTATTCAAACCCTAAAAATAAAGTCCGAAAACTTACTACTTAAATTCACAGGGGGGAAAAAAACAAACTACGAATTATATACATTTAACGTTTTATTTTTATTTTTATCTTACATATCATTTCTTTTTTTTTTTTTTCATCTATATATAAAAAAATAGAAAAACAAAGTTTACTTTGAAAATGAGCATTTTACAGAGTTAAAATGGCTTTTACTTTAAAACTTTCACTTGTTTTCTTTCAGCAACAAAACAAAAAAAAACTAAACAATAAATGTAAAAATTAATTCCAAATAGCGTGTTTTGTATTTATTTTGATCGTTCATTTTCCTTTTATTTTTAGTGGAATTTATTTTCTTTTAACTTTAGAATGCCCAAGAAATCAGAACTATTTTAATGTCGGCCACCGGTCATTTTGACCGCAGTATTTCTCTGTCTAATTTTATTTAATTTGTACATAGTTTAAACTTTTTTTATGCTTAATTAGCATTTCTTATTGAGGAGAAATAGGGAAATGATTATATAATATTAAATAAGTCAAATAATAGGGCAAAATCAAAATCATTAGTCATTTTCTAGTGTTCTCCTACCCAGAGTTTACTCAGTTACTCTTAGTGGTGTCTTTGTTTTTACTGGTCTTGCTCTCTTTGTGCTAGTCCCAGGACCCAAAGTCAATTATTCATCGCATGAATCTGATGAGGAAAGTGAAGGATCTGAATATTCTTCATCATCAGGTAAATTATGCTTTGGCAGCAGTTCTTCACAATAAATTATTTCATCATCATTTCCTTGAAGACTCTTACTCTCATTTTCACTTACACTTTCCTCTCAGGACTCATATGCGTATAATTCTTAAAGAATTCTTAGAATTTCTTCGGGCTTAGAATAACGTTTCACTATAATAATAGTTCAGCAAACACTAAAACAAACTTGATTAAACTTGCATACGAGTCCACAAGACAGTGAGATATTTTCATGTTTTCGCTCTGGGTAAAATACCGACATAAAATGAAATATAATCGGTAATTTATTCAAGTAATTGATAAAAGTAGATGGAAGATAATTTTTATTCTTATCTCCACACTGGCACTGCCGTGGCTTGATTACAAATGACTGAATTCAAAGGCGCGAGCCCGCATTCTACGAATTGTTAATATGCCTTCATACTAGGTAGGCCGAGAGGACTGAGAGTTGATGGCAACCTTCTGTTCTTTCCTAACTCCCTGTCACACGTATAAATATTTTCAACTTTCTTCGGCCCTATGACGTGCGGTGGAGGGAGGCCCAACAGCTGGAGACTGGATTACACACCTCCTATAGCTTTTTAACTCCCTGTTATACTTTTCTGAGTTTTTAAGCTATAAGTAACGTAACATTTTTGACTTATGTTCCATAGCCTAAACATGAAAATGTCAAAACTGTTAGGAGAACTGATAGACCTGTCTCACAGAGATGGACACTAGACAGAAACCATTCATTTACAGTTTATCAGTAAACCACGAAACTAATGATAACAAAACCACCTCACCTGCTTATCACTCAAACTATCTACCATCCTAAAAAAAGATATAGCTATTATTTAGTTATTTCTTGTCTTCAAAGTAATTAATTAATGTATATTTTTAATAGCGGTCAAAATGACCGTATTCCGTCTTTAAAGGTATAACATGTTGTAAATAATATATAAATAAAGATAATATTTTGAAAATTTCGGTATCGTTAAATCTTGCTAAAACAAGTAAAGTCATGAAATTGCATAAACATAAATTATTTTTCTTTTAAAATATTTAATAAAATTAGGTCTAAGCGGTCAAAAAGTCGTTCTAGTGCTAATATCTATTGAAAGCTATTAACTTACGTGGTAACAATCATGAAAATTAGTGATTAATAAAAAAAAATTGTTTGTTAAATAGTGTGGCACATTAGCTTCATCGCTTCCTATCGCTTATCACTTAATTAATATTATTTCGCCGATAAGACACATTATTGTCTATACTTTATTTAATATTTTCCCCTTTTTGCTTCCAAGCTTACTCGAAGGTAACGAAAGCATTTTGATGGTTCTAAAGAACAAAATATATTTATGACACCAATTTTAAAAATTCCAAATTATACTGATTTTTTTCGTTAAAATACTTTGCCAATTAATGTGGCACATAGCTTTCTCACATTCTATTTCTTATAATTTAATGATTTTATGCTTTTACAGCCTTATTGTCAAATTTATATAATTTTCCCCCCGATTTTTATAAAACTTTCAAAATTGTTATGGTTTTTGCTTTCGAGTTTACCGAAGCTAACGGAAGCTATGTGATCGTTCAGAAGAACGAATAGGTCTCTGATTTCCATTTCTGTCGGTCTGTCAGTCTTTCGGTCGGTCTGTCGTTCAATTTTTTCAAACTAACATAATCTTAAAAACTACACGTCCAATTTTAATGAAATTTGGATGGTAGGTCATAATTAACCCATTGTTGGTCCCATATAACTTTCAACCTTCTGCGCCTATTTGTTTCTCTTTCTCATACCAAATATACATTTATTTACACCTATAGCTCCAAAAATACTTATCTGATTTGAATGAAACTTTTATAGTTTATCGAAAGTAAGCCGCAAATAGCCCCAGATTAATTTAAACCGTCTGCGTTCTTTAACTTTTGCTAAATTGATACTTTAATTCGTGTAAAAAAATCAAAACAGTTTTGACAGATTAAAAATGACAGGGAAAACAATTTAACCAACTAGACAATAATGGCTTGTAAAACCATACAATCAATAAAGTACGTGGATAGGATGCGAGGAAGCTATGTGTCACACCAAATGGCAGTCTATTTTACATGAATCGAAGAAAAGAAATTTTATCAATATTTAAAAAGCGTAAACGGTTGAAATTAATCTGGGGCTATATGCGGGTTACTTTTGACAAACCATCTAGCAAATTTCATAAAAATCAGATGAGTGCTTTTGAAGATATAAGTGTAAATAAATGTATGTTTGTGCGCATGTGGAAGAGAAACAAATGAGTGCAGAAGGTTGAAACTTATATGGGACCAACAATGGGCTAATTAAGACCTACCATCTAAATTTCATTAAAATCGAAAAAGCAGTTTCTAAGATATGATGGTTCGCAAAAATTGAGCGACAGATAGATTGATAGACCGACAGACAGACACGGAACCAAAAATGTTCCCTGATGTCTGAAACGGATTTATGTCTTGGAATTTTTGAAATCAGAGACTTAAACAAATTTAGCTCTTTAGAACGATCACATAGATTATATTACATTAATAATAAATATTAAATTACTTAGACAATAATGGGTCGGTAAAATAAAACATCAATAAAATGTAATGCAGTGAAAAGCGTTTGTTTTTACTTCATTATAGTAAACGGTTCAAAACTTTTAAATAAAACAAACATTTAGATGGATGCCATCAGAAACAGACTAAATATGCAGGTTGACGAAGTCTGTCCACGGACTTTGTTTGAACTAAGAGCACGTACTTGGTAACTTTAAATGTATATATATATTTTTTTTTTTATATTTATTTACAAATGAAAAAGAACTGATTAGGAAATGATAAGAGAACATATATCACTTAGAACTTTCCCTCAGTAGAATATTAAATAAAAAGGAAAACACAGTTTAGGGTTATTGTACAGATAGCAGCACTGGCACGGGACCCATTGTAAAGAAGACACCTCTCCCTTCCCCCTCCCCTACCTCCTCCTCACCCCTCTGGACTAGATCAATTCAACCTCCCCCAACACTACCGCCATCTGACGGCCCAGTGATGAATTATTGTTTAGGTTCATCATTCATTCACTAACACACCCATTTACAAATTACACACACACAAACACACACAGACACACACACATATATATATATATATCCTTAGGTTCATTTCAAGTTAGAAAGTTATATCTCAAATAAAATATATTTAAAATATTAATATTTTAAAAACATGTTCAACTAAAAAGGTTTAACATGGTCTTAAAAAGAAAATTAATTAATTATCTAAATGAGTTTCAAGCTGGATTTTGACTCGAATTAACCAAATTTAATTTTTACCATACACAAACAGCTGACTATTTTTAAATTATGCAATTAAAATTTACACATAATGAGTCACTCGCATCAAAGTACTTTCTTTTCATTTAGAGCTAAAATTCTTTCATTGTAATTTTAATCGAAATGGTAAACACTAAGTGCCTAGTGTTTACCATTTCTTAGGTCATAAAGGTTTTCGAGATTACATTTAATTATTAATTAACATTTTCTTCATAATAACATAATTCTTTCCTTGTGGAGAATCGAACCCCGACTTCTCACTATTTTCTTCAAAACTAGAAATATCCCAAACGACTTAAATAGTTGTAGTTAAATAAACTACTATATTTTACTGAATAACTAGGTTCTCCGGTGAAATCCTCGTCATAAAGGGTTTGACCTGTGACGTTTTGCTTCCACTACTGGAAGCAATTATTACTGATGTGGTGCATTGAGATGTTAAATCATCATAAATAGATTTACCATCTGTCAAAACAATGTGTGTATATATTATGGTTGCTTCGAGTTAATATCACGATATTTATCCATTAAGAGTCAACCCGCAGAATGTTATTATGTACTACCATTTCTTAAAATTTAAATCGTCGTAACTAGCTGCGCCCCTAAATTAAGGGTAAAATTGATTTATCGATTTGCATGGGGTATATTTTTATTCTGAACATGTGCCTTTAATAACATTGCATAAATAACGAGATCCACAATAAAATACAATCTAATCTTTACAAGCAATACTTTAGCCAAACTTACTTACTTACGTATCATGGTGATGCAGCCCTTGAAGGGCCTTGGCCCCATCAACCACCTTCGTCCAGCGACTAGTCACCTCGTGACAGCGGCATTCCTCTCCAGTTTCGCAATCTACTGGGGCTACAGACCCTGAAGGATCTTGGCCTAGCAACCACCTTCGTCCACCAGTCTTCTTGTGACAGCGGCATTTCTCTCCAGTTTCGCTTACTTATCCTGGGGCTAAAGACCCTGAAGGATCTTGGCCTAGCAACCACCTTCGTCCACCAGTCTTCTTGTGACAGCGGAATTCCTCTCAAGTTTCGCATACTTATCCCGGGGCAACAGACCCTGAAGGATCTTGGCCCCAGCAACCATCTTTGTTCGCCAGTCATTTCGTGACAGCAGCATTTGTCTCCAGTTTCGCATACTTATCCTGGGGCTACAGACCCTGAAGGATCTTGGCCCCAGCAACCACCTTCATCCACCAGTCTTCTCGTGATAGTGGCATTCCTCTCCAGTTTCGCATACTTATCCTGGGGCTACAAACCCTGAAGGATCTTGGCCCCAGCAACCATCTTTGTTCGCCAGTCATTTCGTGACAGCAGCATTTGTCTCCAGTTTCGCAATCTTATTCTGGCCCACTTCCAGGAGCTTGGTCTTGGTTGGTAACCACCTCTGTACGTCATTCCTCTCCACTTTCGCACCTTTAGTTTCCATCCTCCATATCCTCGAACCATCGTTATCCTGCGGTGCCTCACTGAATGTTGTCCATCTAGTGTTTTCATTGCTTTCTTTAGAACACTTTGCTTGTCCATACGCTGAACGTGTCCGTGCCACTGTAGGCTACTTCCTTTAAAATCTATGGTCCATGCCACTGTATACTCTACTTCCTCGAAAATCCTTTGTCCATGCAACTGTAGTCTACTTCCTTTAAAACCCTCTCATGAATGATGACCTGTAGTACAGTTGCGCTGACTCCTCGTTAGTTCTAATGCGTTTCGTTTTCGCTTTCGTTCTCATGTTAGATTTTTATCCTTCATAGTTAGCGTCCACGTTTCCGAGCCATATAGGTGACAACCGGCTTGATAATGGTATACTTTAGCCTTAACCATTTAGATTTTGATATTAGCAAGTCCAATATTTGCTTGAACCATAAAACTTCAGATTTCCTATATGATTAATAATTGTATCAATTGTAAAGATCGAAGGGAACAATTTTTCTTCTTATTTAGGAGGCCTATGGCGATTTTGGACCATTTCCCTTCTCCATGGGTAACACAAATCCCAGTAATATTTGACCTTTAAAAGCCAATAACTCCATACACAAAGTATATCAAAAAGTAAATAGGAAAAACCGAAGCGGAAACAAAGAAGAAAAATTTATATAAATAAGAAAATGATAAATGTAAGTCAATATAATATAACCAGAACGAAGAAAAATCAACAGTATATTCCATAGAATGACAAAACAAATAAATCCAGTTCCATTTGGAATACAACAGAAATAAATGACAACCAATAAACCTTATATACAAGCACAAGAATAATGTATAAAATTCTACACCAATTTTTTTCGACCACCTTCGTCTGCTCCAGACGCTAACTAATATTACATATCGTATATTTTTTTGTATTTGAAAATGAAACCTTATATATATATATATATATATATATATATATATATATATATATATATATATATATATATATATATATATAAGGTCTTAGATGGGATAGAGGGATCACAGTGAACAAACAAATGGCTCAAACATTGGTGATAGATGGTGGTGCTGGAAGAGAGTAGTGAGAGAAAGCTGGACTAATTTCACCAGTTACTAATGACATCATATTATTAGCAACACACTTAAACAAAATTTTTGGAATAGTAATAGGTTAATTAAATACGCGTATTTTTTTTTTTTACGATAAATAGTTAAAAGAAACTCAAGAAAGTAAGCAATCATTCGAAGGTGCTTTTTTTCGCAATCGTTCGAAGGTGCTTTCGATGCTTCACATAATAGTAATAGACAGCAATATTATATGTTTTGCACTTTAAAATACAAATTTTCTCCATTTCATGGAAAGACATTGAATCATAGATATGTTTTTGGGCATTGAATCCTCATATTGACATCAATGCTTTTCTATGGAGTGGAGAAAACTTGTATACATTTGTCTAATTGGTGGAGTAGATAGATTTTAAGGTGCGAAATTATGAAACATTAATCCATTTTGACAACTATTTCGTCCACTAGGAGCTCTGATATCAGTTTGTATAAAATTTAGAACTTGTATCGGCAAAAATATAGTACTAAAATGAATACAAGAGAAATCCAATGTACCTCTAATAATTGTGTATTTTGACCTCAAAAGCTCATGGATTATCCATCTTTACATTCTTTTGCGCATTCCGATCACAAGAGCTTATGGCTAATCCATCTCTACATTCTTTTGCGCATTTCGATCTCAAGAGCTTATGGCTAATCCATCTCTACATTCTTTTGCGCATTTCGGTCTCAAGAGCTTATGGCTAATCCATCTCTACATTCTTTTGCGCATTTCGGTATCAAGAGCTTATGGCTAATCCATCTCTACATTCTTTTGCGTATTTAGGTCTCAAGAGCTTATGGCTAATCCATCTCTACATTCTTTTGCGTATTTAGGTCTCAAGAGCTTATGGCTTATCCATCTCTACATTCTTTTCGCATTTCGATCTCAAGAGCTCATGACCAATCCATCTCTACATTCTTTTCGCATTTCGATCTCAAGAGCTCATGGCCAATTTATCTCTACATTCTTTTCGCATTACGATCTCAAGAGCTCATGGCCAATCCATCTCTACATTCTTTTCGCATTTCGATCTCAAGAGCTCATGGCCAATCCATCGCCACGTTCGTTTGCATATTTCGATTTTAATTGTCATTTCCTTTGTTTTTGCCCATAACACTTGGTTTGAAATCTCCTCAGGGTAATCGCCAAATGAATATAATTGCGGTGCCCTTATGAGCAAGATAACTCCATGGTCTTGAGGTGAACTATTCGTCAAACACTGAGTAACACGATGCCTGTTCAGTAACGTATAGTAATAACATATAGTGAGACAGATATATAATATATATTATGGGCTATATATTTCTCTCTTGATTAACTTTTTATATAAAATATGAAAAAAAAAAAAAAAAAAAAATGTAAAAGAAGGCAATATGGGCGACAATAAATGAAGGAATTGTCAACCATTTTGTTTCTCTAGTTTATTTATGTTTGGTAAATGGGACACTAAGGGAAGGTTGGGTTAGTCTAGAAAAAGGGTTTTTGAGAGAGGTAAATGGAGTGTGCGTCATTTCTCAAGGGGGGGGGGGGGAATAGGGGACAAAGCGACCCCCTTGCAAAAACCACGCAACTGGAAATACCCCCCTCCTCAATATATTCGCCCCGTTAATTTCAGATTTTAATCCCTCCTCAGGTCCTTCTCCCCTTCCCCTCATCCATGACATCCAGGGCAACATTCTCTAACCCTGTCTTTTCGTGTCTCATAGCTGGAAATAACCCAAACCAAAAAAAAAGAAAATGCCAATCAATTTTTTTGTTTTAATACGGGATTTTTTTTTTTTTTTATCAGAATTCCCTTTTATTAGTGACCAACCGAAACGAAATCCTGTTAAAGGTATAACATTTTACATCAAAATTGTTCACATTTTTTAAACATTTTTCTTTTCTATAAAAATAAATTGGTTGTGCGTGAAGTTTCACGTAAATAGGGTTTCGTTGGTATTGTGAACATACAATTAGTCAGTATAAGTGGAGAAGGGGAAGCACGCAAAAAAAAAAATTTTGGACGACAGGAATTATCCGCCATTTTGGAAACTTAGCTAATCATATCAAATTGCAATTCTTATTTTTTCTGTGACCTAGCAGACCGCTAATATTTCATTTTTTTTTTTTAAATATTTTTAGTGACAACAGAAATATAGTTTATGAGGGGGGGGGGGGACATGCAAAATATTGATGTTTCTTGACAAAATGGCGTTAAAAATTAAACACTTTCCACAAGTGTTAAACTATATTTTTGTAATCTACTTTTCAATACCTTTAATTTGATATCCCACTCAAAATTTAAACAAAATAAAAATTTCTGCGACAAGAATTATCCGCCATTTTGGATTTGAACAGCTGATAATTTTGAGTTCCCTATATTTTTTCTGTTTGCGCGTCCAAACTATCTTTAATACTGGAAAGTTTCATGTTTTCATCTCTTTTGATTCACAAGTTATTGGAACCATACAGAGTGACAGACATACACAGGATCGAATGATGATTGCGTGTTCCCCCCCCCCTAAAATCGTATTTCCGCTCTTACTAAAAATATAGAAAAATATGCAAAATGTGCGGTCTGATGGGCCAAAGAAAAAATAAGAATAGCAACTTTGTCGGATTAACTGGGAATCCAAAATGGCGGCTGATTGATGTCACGGAAAAAAAATATTTTTTTAAAATTTTGAGTGAGGTATCAAATGAAAGGTATTGAAGAGTAGATTACAAAAATATATAACACTTGTAGAAAGCGTTTAATTTTTCCCGCCATTTTGTCAAAAAACATCAAAATTTAGCTTGTCCCCCCCCCCTAAAATCGTATTTCCGCTCTTACTAAAAATATAGAAAAATATGAATAATGTGCAGTCTGATGGGCCAAAGAAAAAATAAGAATAGCAACTTGGTCGGATTAACTGGGTATCCAAGATGGCGGCTAATTGCTGTCACGGGGAAAGAAATATTTTTCCAAAATTTTGAGTGGGGTATCAAGTGAAAGGTATTGAAGAGTAGATTACAAAAATATATAACACTTGTGGAAAGCGTATAATTTTCTACGCCATTTTGTCAAAAACATCCAAATCCCCCCCCCCCCCCCCCCCAACTACTAATTTCATGTTTACAACACCAACGAAACCCTTTTTACGTGAGACTTCACGCACTACCAATTTATTTTAATTTGTTAAATGTTTTGTTTTTTTACATGAATATATGTATAGTCCAGGAGATAGCGTGCAAAAAAGTGTCTGCCTAACATCAAGCTAGAATTTTGTATACAAGTCAATCTTTTAGCGCCTTTTAAGAATATGTGGTCGGCTAAGTTCGTCTGAGGGACATAGCTTGGCAGTAGGCGTTTGAAAAAAACAAACCGGTGGAGAGCGGCCATGTCTCACCAATTATGGTGGACAATGTGACTTTCATGATCCTGAGTACAGAATTTGTTAGTAGACCAAAAATCAAGTTGATGTTATTTTCACACTTGATAGGTTAGTTATTCAAATATTACTAAAAATCAACGTGGTCACCTGTCTAGGGACAAACTAATATCAACTTGATTTTCAGTCTACTAACTAATTCTGTACTCAGGATCATGAAAATCACATTGTCCACCATAATTGGTGAGACATGGCCGCTCTCAACCTGTTTGTTTTTTTTCAAATGTCTATTGCCAAGCTATGTCCTGCATACGAACTTAACCAACCACATATTCTTAAAAGGCGCTAAAAGATTGACTTGTAAACAAAATTCTAGCTTGATGTTAGTCAGACATTATTTTGCACGCTCCTGAACTAGTAGTAGTATATAGATTATATATGAGTATATAGTATTAATTTAGCAAAAGTTAAGGAGCGCAATTTGAGGCCATCTGCGGGTTAATATCGATAAAATAGTTTCATATAAATCAGATAAGTACTTAAAAAGCTATAGATGTAAATAAATATATGTTTTGGCAAATTTACCTTACATAATATATTGTTATATACTTAGAAGCAATAAAAGCTTTTAAAAAAATAAATTTAGTGAATGATAATCTAACAGGGAAACAACGTGAGCTAAATAATCATGTTAAAAAGAAATTTTGTTTTTTATTTGTACGCTTGCAGAGATCGTGTTAAAAGTGACATTCTCTCGCAGTTTTTTTTTTTCTGTTTTGGGTTTTCCATGTATGCATTTTCCTACAGGAATTTACCCACTTTAAAAACAAGAATGAAAAAAAAAGCTAAACTTTAATAAAACAGAAGTGAGAGTTAATTTATATGTGTAAAACGTGTGTTAGGTCGAGATAAATGTAAAAAAAAACAATTGGCAGAAAAAAAAACCCTGATATCAATCAGTTTTTGGTTTTTTTTAAACTTATTGTTGAAATTGCCAACGTCGCGTCACGTAGAATTTTAATTATCTGACAATAAAAAAACAATAAAAATTCCTGAGGGTTCGGAAAAAATACAAAAAACAAATCAATTGCTTATAACTTTATCTCACTTCCAGTCCAATCAAACTACCTGACATATTAATTTGTAAAATGGCAGGTAGTTTCGATTTGTTTTTCATATTTGTAGGAGTAGGAACTCTAATGAAAAGCCAAAGTTTAATAGAAGTGAAATTAAGCACATAACTTCATTTATAAGTCATGTCATAACTAATCCTATAAGTTTAGATCCCCCCCCCCCCTTACTATTGACATAATTAAAAAATCCATAACAAAAAATATAAAATGTTATATAATTTTGATTTTCCATTTATGGGTTCGATTTGTAAGCGAAGTCCACTCCGCTCACTATTGTGTGGTCACAATACAGATGTGACCAAGTGTTACTTGAAAACGACATGATGTGAACAGTCCCTGTCCACTGACAGCATTTACTGAATTTATACAGAGATTATGATATTATGTACGAGTATGTGACATAAAATAACATTAAATTAAAAAATAAATAAATATAATTTAGTTATCTAAGAGGTCACGTGGCCACTGCCTGTCCAGGTGATTAGGAGGATTGTCAGGAACTGACCAGGAATCATTGTAGACTAGTAGTTTGGAATGGTCCCAAAGGAAAACATGAAAGGATTTGTATAATATGGTAATGACTAATTCACGGTCAAAGGATACTTTGAGCTCATTATGAAGGATGAAAATTTATACAAATCAAAGCGGAGCGTCAGCTATTTTTCTTAGGATGTTTGATTGGAGAGATTGGATGTGATAGGAATTAGAATGTCACCGTAGGCTTATTAATTGTTTTGTAAATGAGTTGTTTGTTTTACACGTTGTGTTTAGATGTGTTGCGTAAGAGTCTGTGTAGGAGTTAATAGATAGTGTAATATATGTTTGACGTTTATGTTTAGTTTGATATGCCAATAGCAGACGATCTAAGTGTAGCCCCCGGAAATTAATGGAACTGGAATAAGGAACAAGGATTTGGTTCAAGGTGACTGGCTCACACAAACCAAAATTTATAAATTCCTAAATTCATTAATTCAGCGCTAAAATTAATTGTTTGATTTCACCGGGGTATGATTTTTTACTACGTTTTAATTAGCTTGCTTTCTTGTTTGTTTGTTTGTTTGTCCGGTACAAATCTGGCAATCGATTTCTAACTAACTTCCCGAATAGCTAGACATACACGTTTTGAGGTCCCCTGAGTCCAAAAAAGTGGTTTTTAAAAAGGTTCCACACAGTTACTCATAACTTCCTCGCATCTTATTTCATATACTTTAATGGTTTTATGCTTTTACAACATATTTTTGTAAAATTTATTTAATTTTCCCCAGTTTTATATGTGTCAAAATTGTCATTTTATTTTTTATTATTACTACGTTTTTATTAGCTTGCTTTCTTGTTTGTTTGTTTGTTTGTCCGGTACAAATCTGGCAATTGATTTCTAACTAACTTTCCGAATAGCTAGACATTTGAAACTTTTAGCATAGCTCAGAACACGATGACAATGCATTATTTTAATACTTTTAGCCATCTTTCAGCAGAATTTAATTGGTTTTCAGCAAATTTTGCTGTACGGAAAGTTAGTTCGGAAAAAATCCGCAATTTATTTTATTTGTTTTGCCATATCCCATATTTACGCAATCTTCATTTTGACGGGTCTCAAATTTGTGATAGATAAAGATTGGTTGACAGCAAACTTATTTATATTATTTCAAATATATCGATGGCACAGTTTAGATTTGGTGTTGGCAAGTTTTTTTGTACAAAGATTTGTCCTTTTATATGTTTAAGATCAGCTCTCTAGATGGTTGTAATTTATGTGAAGTAAATAAATTTGGAACTATTTTTTTTTTTCACTAACATTATGTTATAACAATAACAATTATATTATCAACATTACATACGATTCAACAGAAAATTTTAAAACGTAGTATATAAAAAGTTCTTTTTATCTTGAAATTATTTCAAGAAAAAAAAAATATACTTAGTTAAGCTGGAAAATTTGTAAATTATTCGTGAAAATTCCATTGTAGGAATTAAGTGAGAAAGGAGTTTAAGAGTTAAAAACCACACGAAGGCTTCAAACTAGGAGAGTATTAGATACTGCGTCGCAACTTGGTAACTTGGCACAAGGTATTTGTCATTTTTAGTCTTTAGTAGGTTGGATATTATTAAGGGGACTAATGGATTCAAAGCTGGGGGGGGGGTATGATGAATATGTGGTGAGGTTTTCAGGGCCCCCCTGGGGGGGGGGGGGGGGGGTATGCAACCTATTCAGGAGGCTCTCTCATCCTCTCATCTAGGTCCGGGGTTTTCCGTCAACCTTTTGTTTTCAAAGTCCCTTTCTGTTTTTGGAAAAGGATATTCGCATACAAGAGAACGGTCCTAGAGCACAAACCCTTTCTCTAACACGAAAGTGACTTATTAATAGACAAATAGGTCGTTGCTGGTAGAGAGGGAGAAATTTCTCCTTGTAGCTACGTTATTACTCCAAACCATCTAGGGGTTGGGCCCTTCAAAGCATATTGCAGATTATTAGTCAATTCCGGGGTTGACATTCTCCTCTCTCCGGAATTCCAAACCTAAACAACAAAACCTACGAACTAAACACGAAACCTCCGAACTAAACACAATTGATAATGGGGAATCTGATGAAAACCGTATTTCCCAGGTATTAGTCTTGATACGTTGACAAGTCGACAAGAGAGAAATGCACAAACGAATAAAGGAGAGACATTTCTCCACGATTCAATTCCCCCATGCTCAATTAAATACAAAGTGAATTCAATTATCTTTAGAACAATTACAGTCACTACTGATTAAGCTCTGGAATGAGGCAGAACTAAAACCTCAACAAGCAATTGGGGAATTCCTCATTCACTCACTGAATCCTCAATAGAAACATGTCATAACATTATTCTCTACTATAAATCAATTGGTAGTACTCGACTCTTGATATTTTAATAAAGAACTTTAATCTCATCAGCTGTAATTATTACATTATTGAAGCATTAATATTAATAGGCAATACTCCCTTCATTGCAATCGATAAATTAATTAGAATTAGAAAATCAATCAATTCTAATGGTAAACAAGTTGGAGTTCACTGTAATTGTTTTATCCAATGGCATCTCTAATTGATATTGGGAAGGGGGGAGTATGGTTAACGTTTTAATACTTCTGAAGACATAAAACAATTGTGTCTACATTTACATAATATTATGTATATAAAATCTAGATACCACTGACTGATTCATCAGGATATCTCTGAAACCACTATTACTACAAAATTTGACCACACACATATTACCATGAAATTTCGAAGGCGAATTCCCCTTAGCCCCTAGGAGCTCTGTAAGAAATCGTTTAACGAACCGCCATCCTGATTCAAGATGGCGTCAATTTACATGTGAAAACAGTGGCGGATTTACGGGGGGGGCTTCCGGGCTGAAGCCCCCCCCAAAATACTGGAAATTGAAAAGTTTATCTGGCTGAATCCTAGTAAATAAGCATCTACATATCGGGCTAAAATTATGACTCTGTGATTAAATTTAAATTTTAAGTATATTTTCTTACTATCTTAACGCCAACAGCGAAGATAAAAGGGACACGGGAGTGCTGTGCAAATAAATATTAAAACGATTGGCCTAGGCTGGAGGGACAGGGAAGTGTGTGATATTGGATAAAGTCGTATTAGGGAAATTAGTGCTAACTCCTTTAACTAAATACAAACATTCTTTAGAAGTATTTAAAGATCATGTTTCTAAAGGAAACCACCAGTTATCTTGTATGAAAGCTACAGAGTGACGGAAACTTGGACTACATGACATACAACGAAATGAAAGAAAATTCAGAGCCCTGCTAAGATTTCGTGTAGACGCAGGTGATAAGATATTACCACCACCTTAAATCAGCTCCTAAAAATGAAACTTTTATAAGCAAGACAACCCAAAACGCCATAGTTGCGGTTCGTTAATTATGGATGAAATCGTCAAAGAAGTTAGACATTCAAACTATTATTCCTTAATTGCTGAAGAAACAAGAGACACCAGTTCTGTTGAACAACTCACAATATGCAAGATTTCTTGACTTGGAGTCTTGCAAAAAATAAAAGAGGTATTTGTTGGCATTGTAGAGGCCACAGAAAGAACTTGAAGAACTAATTCTTTAAAAATATTGAAAAACTAGGCATAGATTTAAATTTTTTGAGATGCCAGGCTTGTGAAGGAGGTTCTAATATGGCAGGAAAATTTAAAAGAGTTCAAGCTCGCATTCTAGAATTAAACCTTTTTAGCCATATATATAAATATATATATGTTCATTGTTCTTCACATCAATTAAATCTTGCTCTTACACATGCAAGTAATGAGCCTATGATCAGAAATGATTGCTAAAGATTCTTCAAAAAGAGTAGGTACTTCTTTTGAAAAACATCATTAAAGAGCATGACCCGGATGTGATGAGACAAAAACTGATAACCCTTTGTGAAATTCGCTTCATTGAAAGGCATGATGCTTTAACATTTTTTTATATGTGTTTGGGGCTGCTGTAGTTTTCTTCGAAACTATCGAAGAAGTTCCTCTAACCATCCACAAAATCTGCGGGCATTTTATTTGCTATGCTTCAGTTTGAATTTGTTTTAACTTTTCACATCTTAGGAACAGTCCTTGATTTGCCTGCTGCTTTATCAAGAGACGTCCAGAGCCCTTAGTGTTGATCTTAATCTCTGCTACAATATGGCAAACAATTTATGAGAATGCTCTTAAAGTAGCCTCAGAACATAGATTGAAGTTATATGTCCCCGCATAGCAGGTGAACAAGTTCATCTATCAAACATTGGCGATTCAAACCCAAAAGAATACTACAGAAAGAGTGTTTTCATATTATTTATTGACAGACAAATTAGTGAACTATCAGACTAATTAGTGAATGTGATGCACTCCAGCTCATGGCGATTTAATGCTTTTGGCTGGAATCAAACTGAACATAATTCCAGCCAAATCTCTCAATCATAACGGTGATCTGGAAAGCATTGTCATTGCCGCTGAGAAGTACGCTGGAGACTGGAGAAAAACTCAGATATGAGATTGAATTGTGGATTTTGGCGAGAACACTACGGAGAGAGCAAAAGGATCGACCTTTTTCAGCAGTTGAGCGTTCAGCGGCCCAATCAGAAGGTGTTATCCTAACATCAAAAACTTCTTCATTTCATCTCAATTGTATCCTGCCAGTGACAGCATGTACTGTACTGGAGGAAGAAGCTTTTTAACATTGGAATTAATCATGTCATACCTGAGGTCACAATGGTAGAAGACCCGTCTGAATGGATTAGCCCTTATGAACATTCACAAAAATAGCAACGTGTTGAACCCGTCAAATGTTATTGACAAGTTTGCAAGTGTTCTGCCCAGACGAATGAGATTAAATTAATATGTTTTGTTGGTATTTTAGAGTAACTAGGCTAATAAATCTTGACATATCATGACTTTTAATAAAACTTAAAATATTTGTGTTTAGTTTTTTCAGCAATTAGACTAATAAATCTAATTTATTTTATATCATGTACATAGATTGATATTGGTAAAATAAATTTATTTCTTAATTAAGTGAGAACATAATTTAATTCCTTTTAAACATCAAGTGAAAGGGATCAACACTATAAATATTTTGTAATATCATTATGGTCAATACAATCTAAAAACTAGTTCTTTTTATCTTAACCATGTTTGTTTCTGACTTAAGAGTTAGTTATTAAAAATGCTAAAAATTCATAGATTTGCAATTAAAAAACCAAAAATTTTCCGGGGGAGGGCCCCAGGACCCCCCTTCCTACGGGGAAAATCCTTACCCCCAGAAGCCCCCCCCCAAAATATTATCCTAGATCCGCCACTGTGTGAAAATAGGAATGATGATATCTCCGGAACCAATTGCACTAGAACTTTAAAATTCGGATGTTAGCTTTCACTTATGACATTAACAAATTTTATTGAAAGGGGTTTCCAATCAGTTTTGGAAACCCCTAAAAAATCGTAGTCAGTACTGTTTACAAAGTCAACTCATAAGAACAATGATATTTCGCTTATGAACCAATTGGGGTAAATTCAATTTACTTAATGTTCAATTACGTAATTTTGAGCTTTACAAAGCTATCCCTAAAAAATTAATTAATTTACATCGAGAAAATTCAATTCAATTGAAAAGGTGTAGATTACACGTACTGAAAAATGATTCCAGCTTATGAAAATGAAAAGAAAGCTTTTTGAATCCCTACATCAAAGAGACAGTCTGTGAACACGGAAAGAGGATAAAATGACACGTGGAAATCTTGTGGAAAACTGCTTTGAGGTGGTGAAAAAGAACTCTGAAACTGAAAAGGAATTTATGTAAATGATCTCTTTAACAAGCTCCATATATCTGCAATTAAATTAACCTCTGGTACCTCTCCAGCTAGTCTTGTGTTTCATCACAAATCGTCCGTATGTGGACTCATTTCAACAAAAGTTTTTGGAACTAAGTTCCATATGACACATTACACCGTCTGGAGTCTGGGAGTGAATCCGAAAAAAACGACTGGTAATGAAATCGAACGTCACTCAACCGACCTTTAACAAAATCAAAAGTCACCAAATTGACCGATGTCGATAACTTGAGTATCTACAAGTTGACCAATTTAGTTGAAATTTGGTGCACATATTCATCTTACCATTGCCAACGGCGAGTTCGTTGGAATTTTAGGACTAGCCAATATAGGGGGATAGGCATTTTTTTGGGGGTGTAATTTTTACGCTAAAAACGCAATATTTGCGGTAAAAAATTAAAAAGAAATAACAAATTTTGCACATTACGCATATTAAATGTTTAACTTAAATATTTTTCGTATGTATGGGTCGAAACGTTACGCCATTATTTTAAATTTCACATCTTTAGCGTGAACGGTAAAGATATGAACCAAAGAACGACGGACAGACAGACACATCATCCTCGATATCCTTATATCTGTTCTGCAAAACCCTAAAAACATGTTGTGCTTGCAGCTGGTGTAGTTAATGGCTTCTTAGTGATAATTAACATAGTTTCATAAAATCATCAACCCGCAGAAGTAACCTCTGGGACTCAGGAGTGAAGTCTAGTTATAATATTCTGATAATATTGCTATGCTTTTCGATTTCATTCAAATTATATGTACAATGTACAATGTATGTATTAATGTATTGTATGCTGTGCTATGTATTTTTAATTAATTAAAGACAACCTAATAATCCTTAAAATGCCAAATTCTAAATAGAAATATTTACAAAAATATGAAATTTAAGTTCATCTGTTTATTACTACGATTTTATTAGCTTGCTTTCTTGTTTGTTTGTTTGTCAAGTACAAATCTTGCAATCGATTTTTAACTAACTTCCCGAGTAGCTAGACATTGAAACTAGAATAGCTCAGAACACGATGACAATGCAATATTGTAATACTTTTAGCCATCTTTCAGCAGAATTTAATTCGTTTTCAACAAATTTTGCAGTATGGAAAGTTATTTCAGAAAAAATCCGCAAGTTATTTTATTTGTTTTGACATATCCCATATTTACAATCTTCATTTTGACGGGTTTCAAATTTGTGATTTTTTATTAAGAGATTAACATTAAAACAGCGAAAAAGGAAAAGTAAACAAAGAAATAAATTAATTGACGTGCGACAACTAGGTTTGTATACACTTGTGTCCTAGGTATGGGTTTAATTTTTCTGCATCAGTACTTTTTAACTTGTACACATTTTTCTTTTTCTTCTCTTATGGTTGTCATTTATGTGAAGTAAATAAATTCGGAACTATTTTCTTTTTCACTAACATTATATTATAACATTGACAATTATATTATCAACATTACATATGATTCAACAGAAAATTTAAAAACGTAGTATATAAAAAGTTATTTTTATCTTGTAATTATTTATTTGTTCAACATGTGTCTTATTTTACTGATTTATCATTTGTATCATATTTGTTATCTCTTGTTATATGTTTTATTTGACTTATTTGTAAATCATCTGATATCTCTTATAGACAAAAATAATTAAGCACTGTGTCAGTTCATTGACAATAAATTCATCAATAATGCTATTTGACTTTTATTGACAATGGATTTGAAGTTAGTAGAAACAAGATTGAATGGATCTATATCGAACAGCTGTTTTGTAAATATAAAATGAGATTTATTTGGCAATAAAACCAAAAAAAACGAAAAGAATTCTCGTTGCCCCATGCATTAACCTGAATTTATAGGCCGTCTCAGTGTTTGCTCTAACTCAAAGTAATTTATTTGTATATAATTTAAAGGAAAGTAACTGTGGAGGTTTCCGGGCACAGTAACCTGCTTTAGTAGAAACTCCTACTTTTACTTTAAGAACTCTGGAAAGGTTATGTTGTGTTGAAAAGGGAAAATGCCTCGTGTCCAGCACGCGACATTACACAGCTGATTATTTTCCGATAACAATTTATCTGTATAGGTTAACAAGGTAAGAAAGTAACTTATGTTTTATTCATGATGCAAGAGTTTAATCATGTAATCAGTTTATCAATGTGAACCAGATGATGTAACTTGTTTACTTTCTTCTACAACTGATTAATAATTAGAATTTAAACAAAATTAATCTTGTAATTAGTTTATAGATGAGTACAATGTGACGAAACTTGTTTCAAAAACTGTATTTATACATTTATATATATATATATATATATATATATATATATATATATATATATATATATATATATATATATATATATATATATATGTGTGTGTGTGTGTGTGTGTGTGTGTGTGTGTGCGAGTGTGTATGTGAGTGTGTGTGTGTATAGATAGATTGTGATAATGAATATTAATCTTATAATATCTACAGCAGGAGTCAAATCATCAATATACCGAAAAGCAATATTAATTTCTATCCCAGAAATGATATTTCTTAGAAAGGTTCAAGACAAAACAAGAAGAGATCGAATGAGGAAACCAAAATATCCGGAGAGGAGATTAAATCCATCAAAGACAACGTAGATAATCAGGAATTGTATTGAAGAAGGATTGAAAGATCATCTACAAAATGGTTTAAGGGGTACCTTACTATAAAACCGCCCATATACGTCGTGGTATATGTGACAGGTGAACTGGAGCGTATGCGCACTGCACAGTTATGATAGCACAAACGCTCCGGTTCACAGTACAGATTTACCAGTCAGGTACACTGCAGCCTGTATGGCTAATCATTTTAATATTTTTGACGTGGTTAGTGAAAAAAACCTCTTAAATTGGCTTATTTTGGAATTTTTTGAACAGCTGTATCTTAGAAAGTATTGGATTTGCAGGAACCATTTACTCATTTTGCTAAAAATTTAATTTTCTTTGAAAGAGAATATAATCAATTTTCGTAAAATTGATCTTTTGAGGTAAATATTTACGAAAACGAAAACCTGAAAAACTTATAAAATGTAGCGATTTTGTAAATATTTACTTATCACAATGATCCGGAGTTCTGCCGAGGTCGAAAACTTAGATTTATCATAAGCCATTCAACACATACAACATAACAATAAATCGAAACTACCTTAACTGATGCTAGGTAACCCCCCTATTTTTACGATGATTTTACTGGACTATAAAGATTTTCAATATGGCTGTTTTCTTTTGTAAAGCGATCAAATACAATTGAAAGAATAAAGTGTGTTTTATTACTTTATATAACTTCTCTCTATATGAGTAATACATCAAGTCTCTGACATCATACGCCTCTCCAATTTTTTTTATTTTTTATTTATATTTTTTATATTTTTTATTATTATTATTATTTTTTTTATTTTTATTATTATTTTGGTTTATACTTTATAATATAATTCCAGTTCTTTCATAATCGGCACTAATGATGGCTTAATATTAGGCGAAAACTGCTTTGATAAATAAATAAGTAATATTTTTCGTATAAAGACATTCTTATATTGATTAAGATTACCACCATCTACGCTCTTAATCATGTAAACTATCATCTTCGTTTGCTAACTGATCAATTTAGTTCACTTTTCTCTCACTATCAATTTCAAGCACCACTTACTGCCTCAAGTTTAAACCACATTTAGATTCACTATGATCCCTTTTTTAGGGTTTCAAGGTCGTTTCTGCGATCTGCGATCAATTGCGAATAGATCGCAATATTTTCAATTTTTTGTAATTTTCAAGTTAGGTATCATTTCAAAGGTATTGAAATGTAGATTACAAATAAATATCGCGTGTAAATTGGCGGCCATTTTACCCCCCAAAAAATTAAAACAAACCCAAAATGTGTCCCCCCCCCCCTCCCCTGCACTACCCCATTAGGACAAGTCCAAAAAATAAGGCAAAAATACTAAAATATGCATATCTTTGGTCCAATTATATTTCCGGGGGTTGACATAAAATAGTTAAAATTTAAAAATTTTAGGGGGCCGTAACTCGGGAGCCCTAACATTTGTGTGATTTGAAAATTCGAAGTTGGGTACCTTTTTAAAGGTATTGAAATTTGGTTCTCAACAATACATCGTGTTTCCAAAATAGCGGAAATTTACCCCTAAAAGAACCAAATAAGTGCATACCGAAGATAGTAAAGGATAATAATATATGCACACATTGTTTCTTAAAAGTGTAACTTTTTATACATATTTTTGTAAAAAAAAAAAAATAAAATAATAATAATGTACTTATTAATTCTTATGACCGAAGAAACCCTTTAAGTAACTTGCTGGTAAGAACTTGACGGGATTTTTCCATTTAAGCACTTTGTTGGCATTGCTTGTTCCTTAACATGTAAGATACAGAAAAACATTATTATAATTATATAGAAAGAAATATAATGTTGTCTAACCTGGTTGTTGTTGTAGGGGTGTAGCTGAAGGTTGGGCGACTCTGGCTGAGGAGAGTGGGGAGTCGGGCTGGCACCTGACCGGTGACGTAGCTTGGACAAGGCGCACCGCAGACCCTCCGTAGTTCAAACGATCCTGGGATCCTGCAACAACCAATAGACTATGTTATCAACCAAATAATAGACTAGGTTATCAAACAAACAATAGATTACGTTATTAACCAAATAATAGACTAGGTTATCAAACAAACAATAGACTATGTTATCAATCAAACAATAGACTATGTTATCAATCAAACAATAGACTATGTTATCAACCAAACTATAGACTATGTTATCAACCATAATTATGACTAGAGAGGTTAATAAAAGTAACACTACAATATTGTAGTGTTACTCTCTAGTCATAATTATGAAGTGGTACCACAAAATCTCAGTCAAAAAAACAAATTATTTGTTATCAACCATACACTAGACTATATTATCAACCAAACAATCGACTATGTTATCAACAAACAATAGACTATATTATCAACCAAACAATCGACTATGTTATCAACAAACAATAGACTATGTTATCTAATTATTTACAACCCATTATTTGTTATCATCCATACACTGGACTATATTATCAACTAAACAATCGACTATGTTATCAACAAACAATAGACTATGTTATCAACAAAACAACAGACTATGATATCAACTGAACGATAGACTATGTTATCAACAAAACATACAACACGATAATTTATTTTTAGATGGAGTAGTAGTAGGATGTAAAGAGATATTTAAACCATCGTTAATAGTTAGCTTGAGGTCATGTTTGTTCTTTCATTGAGTGTCCATCCATTGGGGTTTCTTTATCAACAAATCAAAACAAACATAAAAAGAAAACGTTGACAAATGCTCTTCAATATATCGATACAGTCTTCATTTTGAAATTTTCATGTCTTGACTTTGGCACATAAACTCGAAAAGCGTTACAAAAAACGACCCCAAAAAGCGTTACACTTGTAACAGGAAGGTAGGATTAGGTAGGAGCAGTGCAATCTAGTCTGCCCGCTATCGGTAGGTGCTCCCCCTACCGCGCCCGGTAGGGCCTCCCCACCTCTCCCCTCCCCATTGTCTACCTGCCCCACGTCTCACTCTCTTCGCGACCGCTCCAGTAGTCCCTCGCGCCCCCCAGCAGCGCCCCCCCCCCCCTCCCCCCTCACAACTACAACTTCTGTTCTTCACATTCATCAACAAGACAATTTGATGAAACTATTCTAAATATAAAAAAAAATGTAAAAAATATATAATATAAAAAAAAATATATGGTATTAATATTTTATGAGTGGACGTAACAAGGAATAGTCCAGGAGATAGCGTACAAGAAAGTGTGTGACTAACATCAAGCTATAAATTTCTGTACAAGTTAATCTTTAAATGCCTTTTAAGAATATGGGGTCGGCTAAGTGCGTCTGTGGGACATAGCTTGGCAGTAAGCATATTAAAAAACAAACTGATGGAGAGCGGCCATGTCAAAATCAAGTTGATGTTAGTTTGTCACTTGATAGGTTACTTATTCAAATATTATTCCAAATCAAAATGGTTACCTATCTAGTGGCAAAGTAACATTAACTTGATTTTCGGTCTACCAACTAATTTTGTACTCAGGACTCATGACAATCACATTGTCCACCATAGTGGGGCATGGCCGCTTTCCACCGCTTTGTTTTTTTCATACGCCTATTGCCAAGCTATGTCCTGCAGACGAACTAAGCGGACCACAGGGAGCCAGGGTAGCCGAGAGTGTTAGGGCGCACGCTCAGCTATCAAAAAGTCGAGGCAACTCGAGGTCGTGGGTTCGATCCCGTGCCATGATACTCTGAATTGAATCAATGATTCGCGGACGGTGCAGGGCGAGGGACACCCTTTATGGGGACTCTTCCCCCACTCTTTGGTGTGGGTCCGATCCGTGTCATGACGATGTAATTTGTATCTATGGTTCGAGGACAGAGCAGGGCGAGGGACACCCTTTATGGGGACTCTTCCCCCACGCTTTGACTCACGCTTATATAGCTTACTAATGACCACACTATACTCGCTTCGGCGGTACAATGTACAAATGTATGATGTGTGAAGTAGCTGGAACTCTCCACCACGGGGCGTAAAAAGGGCCTAAGTAATGGCCTAATTGCAAGGTTCGAATCCTACCCGTTCTAGTAGGAAGTACTAGACTACTACTACTACTAAGCAGACCACGTATTCTTAAAAGGCACAAAAGATTACCTTATATCAAAATTCTATAGCTTGACTGTTAGTCAGACACTTTTTTGCATCTCCTGGACTAGAAGAAAAAATAAATAAAAATAACAATTACCCCCCCCCCCCCCCCCTCTTTATAATTATTTGATCTCAATTAAAAATAGTCCAAATTAAAAATCCACTTAAAAAAGGTGAAGAGGGTAAAAATAATATTATTATTAATAATATTATAAATAAATGGAAATGCCAAGTATATTTTATCATAATAATAATAAAAAATCTAATTGTCGAAGGATTTTCCAAGCCTGAGAAGAGTTTAGCTTGGGTTTTTAGAAATAACCAGATTAAGATTTCAATCTGACCTCACTCTAGCGATAAGTTAATAAGAGCTTATAATAGAATTATCAAACTAACTAACTCTCCATTAACTTCCAATTCCAGATTCAATAAGGCAAAAATAGTCGACGGAAAAAATATTATATTTATTAATTAAAAAAAAAAAAAGTTTCAACTGCGTCACTATTCAAATTAAACTAGATTTATGAATAAAAGAGGATGATGTTTTCCCAGAAAACATTGGTTTATTGTTGTAAATTTTATGTAAGAGAAGGTTTAGTAATATCGAGGACTTTAGTAAAGTCTCCAAGATTATAGTTCTCAACCCTAGAACGCTAATCTGGAATCAAAATGACTCCCATTTTTTTTTTTTTAACTACGAATGCACGGTGTCTGTAAAACACAGAACTCCCACATCTCAGCTATGCTATCTCCCACCCTTGAATGACCCTTCTACACTTCTATCAGTTCCACATTCAGATTCTAAAGAGGGCATATCATTTGTTTTTCTGCAGTCACGGAGTCATTTTGACTCCTGTTTAGTCTTACACGTAAATTTTTTATAGGTCATTTTGACGCAGAATAGTATTAACAGCCTAATCTAATAGTGTTATTGTTTATTTGGCCATTTCAAATCTTATAAATTAGGTATTATATAACTTTTTCTTGAATAATTATTACAAATTAAAGGTAATATAATTGTATTTTATTCATTTATAAGTATAAATTGTTATATTTGTTTGTCTTTATATGTCTAAATTATATGAAGTTAATAGAATATGAATATAGTCAAATAATTTAGAAAAAATACATGATGGTCCAAACGACATTTATTGCTTGATGAAGGAAATGACCGATTCAGATAACAATTATGAAAAAGAGCGTATTCGACAATAATGATGACGCTTGTGATTTGGACCCTGATTTGAAAATAGAAAATGCCTTTTTTAATCCCATCAGCGATGATGAGGAAAATGATAAATTCATTAAAACACTTTACGAAATAGAAAAACATTAGGAAAGGAAAGAAAAAAGCTACATCAAAGAAAAAGTAAATAAAACCACTCCGGTAGATAACAATACCGGATATGTAAGAGTAGTCCAGATTGAAACCGGAATTAAAAGGAAAAAATGTTTTTTTATTGCAAACAAAGCACCCAAGTGTCCCCCATCAACTAGCACTAAAACGTGTTAAAAAATATTATACATATTAGGCCTTTATATTTAATAAAACTGGGTATAATAGATTAGGGAGTCAATATGACTCAAGGTTAGTCGTAGAGGTTAAAAAGTATGGTTAGCGTTCTAGGGTTAATATCATGACTATGATTGTGTGTAATAGTTGCTGTCATAACAGCAACAAAAGGTTTGTTCCAACCCCGCTATTTGTACCGTCCTTTGTATCGTCCCGCGGATCGTTCGGGAATCGTTTAGGACAGGTTTTATACGCATGCGCTAACATTGTACTGTAATAAAATAATTTCAGGTTGGAACGAGTTTAAAGACTATAATTCGCACTGTATTAAAAACATTAAGGAAACCTAACAGTTAGGAAACCTTCCTGTTGATATTTGTAATTATTGACATAACTGCGCATGTCATACAAACCAGTACATGGTATTGTCAGAGGATCGTTGGGATCGTACAGTGAACGGTTCACAAACGATCCCTGCCGGGGTTGGAACAGTTTCGTGGACGGTACGAAACACTGTCACAAGTCGGCTTGGAACGGATTTTATCTATTGCGCATGCCGGTGACGATCCCGCGGACGGTACAGTGCTTGGTAGGAACAAACCTAAAGTATCTTATAAACTGTCACAGTGTAGACAACTTGATAATCACGAAACCACTTTCAAAGTATCTCGATTGACTGAGACAGAGAGCGCTCTCGCGGCAGTCACAAAAACTTTTACATCTATCACCATGTGAATACAGATCAAGAAGGCACTGAGCGACAGCACGCTCATATTGGACTGCTGCCAATCCTGCTAGCTTTGTGTCAGCCATGTTGGATATCGTCACCTCGTTTTCTAAAAATAAGTGTAGACTGTACAATTTCATGACAGTCTATCGAGGTGGCTGAAGATAGTTCTCAGCTAAGAGTACTATGGCGCGCCAATTTTGGTGGACATTGTGATTTTCATGTTCCTGAGTACAAAATTAGTTAGCAGACCAAAATTCAAGAAGATGGTAATCTGTCACTTGATAATTGAATAGTAATTTTTGAATAACTAACCATTCACCTCTTACTAAATACTGAATAAGTTCTGCAACCTCTTTGTTCTTTTTAAAAACATATAAAATTTATATCAGTACAAAGGTTAAATGGAGCTAAATTGATTGAAACTCAAATACCAAGTTAAATGATTTTGAAAAACACAGCGATACTGTTCTGTAAAGGATATAAAATGATACGGTGTTTTCCCTTGTGTAGGAAAAGTCCACGAGGGTTGAAAGAAAAACAGGTTTGCCTTGTATAAACAAAGTAAACTTTATTTTCAACACTTTGATTGCAACACTGGGAAAATTAACTCCCTTACACTTTGGACAGGGAAAAGCTTTGTACACACTTTCCTCTAACCTTCACTTCATTTCAATTTAATGCTTATCTTAGATAGATATTTACGAGTCGAGAGCGGAAAGTAGCATTTATCATGTGAGTGTAGAGTTTGTACCCGAGCGACAGCGAGGGTAGGAAAACCACACGAGCAAAGCAAAATGCAGTTTTCGCACGAGTACCGTACTTTATCTACTATTGTTGGATTTTAATAATAAATACAGAAAAAAACAGTTACTTTAATTAAACAAACAGCAAATTAGTTTTGTTAAATGTAAAAAACACGCAAATAATCTTTTTCCGTGGTAGGCTGTGAAATAGTAACTTTAGAGCCTAAAAAAACATAGCTAAAATCCATTTTTTCATTACGTGGACTTAAACTTATCTTTTCATTACTACCAGCGCGAAAGAAAAAAAAATTTTACATCCTAGGGCGTAAAAAATTTTTTCTTTCGTGCTGGTAGTTATCAAAACTTCTGTTTTAGCGCTGCAATCTTTGTAGAAATGCTTGTTAGTACGCTTAAATCAAGCTGGATGTCAATGCGTTTTATTTATCTTTTGTTATAGTGAAATCTCTTTTTAAAGTTTCTTTTTTTTAAATCTTAAATATATTATTATTATATTGATTATTGATTAATATTTATTGTTTTTCATTGTCTGCTACCACGGAAAAAATAGCATATGCTACACGACTGTGAAGTGTTTTTTCTTTACCTTGGCAATACTTACTGTCTCTCTTCGCTCGACAGTAAATGTAATTGCCGCGGTAAAGAAAAAACTCACTTCACAGCCTAGTAACATAATATACTATTAACTATCAACTCATCATGATTTAGTCTAACTCATATATTTTTTGCATTCTCTCTCTTCGACGATAGAGCCACGCGATGCCTAGTTTAAACCATGTCCCCTCGTTGACTTAATTATCACCACTTTTTTAAAACGTTGATATAAATTCTATATATTATAGTTATAGTATGATAATTTCGAAATTAATATTGGTGTCTACTAATAGGGATTTTCTAAAATTTTTCCCCTAAAGCTTTAAGGTAGATTTTCCTAGACGCGACTCCAGCGATAGTCGCTGGCACAAAATTATAAGAGTTTGCATGATAAGAGTCGTTCAGCTAAGAAAACGGTAACATGTAAACTCAGAAGAGGAGTCCTCAGCGCTAGTCGCTGGGCGACTATCGCTCAACGTCTATCGCTGGAGTCGCGTCTAGGAAAATCTACCATAAAACGGGAATTAGGGGCAAAGTAAAAAAGACGGGAAATTGAGTCCAAACCCCGAACTAGATACTAACTGAATAGGTGATGAATCTTTTCCAGTCTGGGTGCGCCACTGAGAAGGGTCATTCAAGGGTAGGAGATAGCATAGCTGAGATGTGGGAGTTCTGTGTTTTACAGACACCGTGCATTCGTAGTTAAAAAAAAAAATACTTTTATTAACCTCTCTAGTCATAATTATGAAGTGGTACCACAAAATCTCAGTAAAAAAAAAACAATTATTTGTTATCAACCATACAGTAGACTATATTATCAACCAAACAATCAATAGACTATGTTATCAATCAAACAATAGACTATGTTATCAACAAACAATAGACTATGTTATCAATCAAACAATAGACTATGTTATCAACAAACAATAGACTATGTTATCAATCAAACAACAAACTATGTTATAAACTAAACAACAGATTATGTTATCAACGAAACGATAGACTATGTTATCTAGGTAGGTGATGACAGTGCCGGATCTAGGTTTTTTCTCAGGGGGGGCAAAAGCAGATTTTGCCGCCCTTGCCACACAGGGGCAGATCTCGCAGTAGAATTTGGTGGGGGGGAACTTGGGGGGTTTAGCCTCAAATCCAAAGGGGGGTCCGGGGGGCCTCCCCCGGAAAATTTTATAAAATTAGGTGCAAAAGTGGTGAATTTTAAGCGTTTAGGAGAACCTTTTTTTAGAGCTTTTTCAGCTAAAACTATACAGTACCTATTCTATATTGCGTTTAAAATACCAATTAATAATGATAATTTCTATTTTATTTAACCTGTAACACTATACTATGCTATTAATTCTTCCAGATTCATTAGGAGTGGTTACCCTCCTGCCCAAAGGGGGGTTCGGGGGGCCTCCCTCGGAAAATTTTAGAAAATTAGGTTAAAAATGGTGAATTTAAGGCGTTTTGGAGAACCTTTTTTTTTAGAGCTTTTTCAGCTAAAACAGCAACTTAACGTTTTTTTAAAATTTTTTTCTGCAGAATTTTTGAAACATTTATTTTCTAAATCGGGTTTTAGACTTAAAAAATTATTTTTTACCTGTAACACTATACTATGCTATTAATTCTTCCAGTTTCATTATGAAATACCTTCACAACTTCCTATATAGCAACTGAATCAAGTAGATACACACTCAACTAAGCATATAAACAAACATCCATTAAAGTATGCAAATAAACAAACAAAAAAATAGTTTATATTTGCATCCCACATAAAAATGTAAGTGGGAATCCCAGTTAGCAATTTTAATATCAACGTGACTATTGCTCCATAGCTAAGGCAACCATATTTATTCCAATAATGTTATAGGTTTGTTTTGATTTGTTGGTCTTCAAATAGATGTAATAACTTATTTAAATTAGTTAATGTTGTAAAATGTTTACGTTTTATTATTGTATTACATATCATGTAATATATTAATGCGTTAATATTGGCAATAAATTACTGTTTATTTATTGATATTTTTTGCCTCCAACCTCACCGAAGGTAACTGAAGCTATGGGATCGTTCTGAAGAACGACAAATTTTTAGAGACTAGAGATAGATTTATTTCTAAGACAGATTCAGACATCAGGGAACATTTTTGGGTCCGTGTCTGTCTGTCACTTTTTTTTGCGAACCAACATATTATCTTAAAAACGACTCGTCAGATTTTAATGAAGTTTGGATGGTAGGTCATGATTAGCCTGTTGTTGGTCCCATATAAGTTTCAACCTTCTGCGCCTACTTGTTTCTCTTCCACATGACCACAAACATACATTTATTTAAACCTACAGCTTCAAAAGTACTTTTCCGATTTGTATGAAACTTTTATAGTTTATCGAAAGTAACCCACAGATAGCCCCAGGTTAATATGAATCGTTTGCGTTCTTTAATTATTGCTAAATTGGTACTTTATTTTGGGTAAAAAATCCAAACAGTTTTGACAGATTAAAAAAACAGGTAGACAATGAAACAAAATAGACAACAATAATGGCTTTAAGTGCATAAAATCAATAAAGTACGCAATAGAATGCGAGGAAGGGATGTGCCATATCATTTCAACGTATTTTTACGAATACCTCGCTTCCTATGGCTCGGAGACAAATTAAAATTATTATCAAAAAGCAAAACTATTAAATTTCCCACAAAAAAGGTCTCATTCATTTTTTACGTACAATGAACGGTTTAGCAAAAACCTAGTTCTACTATAACTTGCATTGTGATTGTTTTTGCACGACTTTTTACGTGATTTTGTGAATATCTCGCTTCTTCTGACTAGGAGACCAATTGAGGATCAGATCAAAATTTAAGAATCTAAAATTTCACACAAGAAACAATATGTTAATTTTTTACGTACAACGAACCGTTTGGATAATAATGCGCTCCCAAGTTTCCCTTATTGTCTCCGAGCCATAGGAAGCGAGTTAATTCGTATAAAAAAGACCAGTCAGCACCCTGACTTAATGAGCGAATTTTCAAAGAAATCTGCGTATTATTGGATTATGATAATATAGAAAAATTTTGGTTTAGAATTTGGATGGGTGAAAAAAAAAAAAAATTGGTACACAAAATTTGACCCGTAAATAGACTCCAAAAAGTATTAATAGTATTATTATTTACGTTAACAGTTTGAGTCTTTCTTGACACATCGAACTTCTTTAGTTTTTGATAAACTTCAATATGCTTGTTTCTTTCACATCAACTGTAAAGAAAAAAAAGGGTAAACGAAGTTAAGGGTGGGCTTTATCAGATTGGACAAGATAACTGTAATTATATTACATATAATTAAAAATTACATTTCACCTATTTTTTTTTTTTTTTTCATGAAATTTTTATTATTTTTCCTTATTTATCATTTTATTTTTCCACCTCGTTTTGCCGCCCCCCGGGAGTGCCGCCTGGGGCGCTTGCCCCCCGCAGCCCCCCCCCCTAGATCCGGCACTGGGTGATGAATCTTTTCCAGTCCTGAAATTCCAATTTTACATTTAAAACTCATGTTTATTTATTATGCGAGTGTTCGCGCGAACTCTTTCTCTTACATGGTTAACACTGACCAACGAACTTGGTCTAAGCATTAGTAAAAGGAAGATGTGCACCACATTTATTCAACTAAATTGGTCAACTATTACTCAAGTTATCGTCGAACTCGTAAACGTTACTGTCAGGCAGACAGACAGAGAGAATGCATCATTTGTTGAATGTAAGAAACTAGTTTACACTCATGTCAATTATATCATCGTCTTTTTATATTATATAGAAATAGATAGACAAGCATGGTATACTTTATATTTTGTTATATTTTATTATTTCTACTAGCGCTACCAATTTGCTTAGTCCATCCTTCATATTACAGAACGTAAAATATTAAAAATGTTATAAAACTCGGAAAAGACTTTTAATCTAATTAAAAAGGGTTACATAAAACTAAAAAGGGTTGCTCGTGGATACAGTTGGATCAATTTTAAATTTAGTTATAACATTAATTAAATTTTAAAATATAAAGATATACATATAAATATAAATATACAACTAGGTCACTAAAAATAAAATTATAGAGAAATATATTTCAAATTTTTAAAAAGAGAAATATAATTAAATTTAATCTCTATCTATAAAGTCGAAATTTAGATTTTTTGTAGTTTAGTTACTGTCTGGTTTAATAAATTTTCCTTTTTATACAATATCTTCATTTTTTAAAAAAAATGTATCCCCCCAATAATGTTAGCCTTGTTGAAAATAAAGGGATATAAAGGGGTGGCGTGAAGCAGAAGGAGAGAAGTAGGTCTTAGAAAGGGGGTGATGGGGGGGGGGTAAAATTGAAATATTGTTAGATAATAGGGAGGCAGGAAGAAGAAAGAGGGGGGTGAAATAGAATTAATTTCTATAAAAGTCTCTATAAATAATGGGAGGGCTGAGTCAGGTTAGCCAATGGTTTGATTTATTACCCGGTTTAGTTCCTTATCCTACCAGCTGGTTGGCTACCCTGGTTTTTCCATTATTAACCAACAACCCGTTTCATTTCACTACCCCGTCTCAAAATGAAAACGCACAGTCATTTTTAGACTGTAAAATACAGAACTCAAGTTTTAAATTGTTAATCATAACCTAAAAGTTTTTAAGTGAGTTCGTCGAATATTTCGAATTTTATTTTGACTTCTTGAGAGTTAAGAAGTTTTAACTTTTTCTTTAGGAAAGCTTTTATGATGAAATAAATACGTTAATTTAATAAGAATGTATACGCATTTTCAGAAATTTATTTATCTATTTACAAACATTTTTTAAGAGCCCTCTACAGGTTTGGCCACGAGAGAGGCGTTCTTAAATACAAATCTAATATCAATTAATAAGCTAATTGAAAAAAATAATATTAATTATAAATTAAGTAATAGTGAGATGACATTGTTATAACAGAACATTAAAACAAAGATTAGACAAGTAGCCAAGGTTACAAATATTTCCAAGTATTATCTACAAAGTAATAATAATAAATCGATAAAAATACATAATAAATAATAAAATTTAGATAAAATAAACAAACACTAACAACTTAATACACAACAAATTATGATACACTAACACCACGAGTATCATTGTCAACGGTTACTATACTTGGATAATGACGACATTAGCTATCATGGTCAATTCCATTACTTCGACAATGATGACATCAGCTATCATTGTCAAGTCTACTACTATGGCAATGATGACATCAGTTATCATTTCCAAGTCTACTTACTTTGGCAATGGTGACATCAGCTATCATTGTCAAGTCTACTACTTTGGCAATGATGACATCAGCTATATCTGTCAAGTGTACTACTTTGGCAATGATGACATCAGCTATCATTGTCAAGTCTACTACTTTGGCAATGATGACATCAGCTATATCTGTCAAGTGTACTACTTTGGCAATGGTGACATCAGCTATCATTGTCAAGTCTACTACTTTGGCAATGATGACATCAGCTATATCTGTCAAGTGTACTACTTTGGCAATGATGACATCAGCTATCATTGTCAAGTGTACTACTTTGGTAATGATGACATCAGCTATCATTGTCAATTCTACTACCATAACAATGATAACATCAGCTATTATTTTCATTGCTTATTGCTTTCATTTTATTGCTTAACTATAATGACACCAGCTATGATTGCCAATATCTACTACATTGACTCTCCGTTAAAAAGGGAGATAGTTTGATCATGCTCACATTGCTATTGCGATATACAATACTTCTTTGAATTTCACAGACCTATGCCTAAAAGTCAGTAGTCGTTTTGATATATCGACTGACAGAAAGACAGACAGACACGGAACCAATGTTCCCTTATGTCTAAAACTGATTTCTGTCTTGGAATTTTTGAAATCGGAGACACACAATTTTTTCGTTCTTCAGAATGATTAAATAGCTTCCGTTACCTTTGGTAAGCTCGGAAGCAAAACAATAATAAATGATGAACATAAAATAAATAAACATAAACATTGAATTAGTTTGTATATTAACCTTTAAAAGTTATAACTATGGATTAGACGTGTTAATCTAATCAACAAACAAATTGTTTGGTGCTGCAGAGTCCGCAGGATAAATTCATTATTACTTGTAAAGATTCTAATTCCAGACCTAATTAGTGCTCCCTTGTTCCAGCTTCGATCTTTTCTAGACCTTAATCAGTCCCAATCAGACTCTTCTACAACCAACCTAACACACCAGAAATTCAATATAGAAATAACAGCAATGCGTACAATACAAAATCACTGTCATCAATTTATTTAATTTTTTTTTTTTTTATCAAGTTAAATTAAAATATTCTACCAATTTGTGTGGTGCATAGCTTTCTCGCACCCGTATAATTTAATAAATTTATGATTTTCAAACCTACATTGTTACATTTATTTATGTGCTTATTATATTTTTATCCTCTCTATATTTATTTTCCCTATGTGTGGGTCAAAAAGTTAATCCAGTATTTCAAATTTCAACTTTTTACCTTAAAATGCCCTACACACGACTCGACACGACCACCCGACACAACCAAACTCCCAGAAATCTTTGTCGGGTTGTGGTTGGGTCGGGGTGAGGAGTCGGCCGACAGCGCTATACACGAACCAACTGGACAAGAACCGGGGGTGGGGAGCTCTCCCACGGTCGGACAGTTTTAGTCCAGCGACAAGCCTACACACGTCGGGGCCAACACCAACGGGGCTGGTCCCGACAATCGAGTGGTCGTAGCGGGCCTTTTAACGGTTCGAGGATATGAACTAAAGAGAGACGGACAAACAGACACATCACCCTCGGCATAAGTGTTTTGAGAAGAGAACACTAAAAATCAGATTAGTACTTCTGAAGATGTAGGTATAAATAAATTTATGTTTGTGAGCATGTTAAAGAGAGACCAATATGACCAGAAGGTTATAATATGGGACCAACAATAGACTAATTATGACCTACCATCCATATTTCATTAAAATCGGACGAGTAGTTTTTAAGATATGTCGGTTCGCAAAAATTGGGTGACAGACAGTCACGGGACCAAAAAAAATCTGATTTCTTTCTTTGAATTTTTGAAATAGGAGACTAAAAAATTTCATTCTTCAGAACGACAATTTTTCTTCGGTAAGTTCGGAAGCCAAAATCTGTCTTGATACTATTTGTGCTAAACTACATAATTAGTTCAAAGTTAAAAGAATAGAATATCCAAAAAAAAATTATTCAAGCCACTTGACGCTTCTACTCGTTGTGATTGGGATGGAACACGAGAATAACTAGATTGTCGGTGTTTCGACCTTGGTTTCAGCGGTACCATACGGTGGGGCATAAGTTACTTGTCACGTCTGCTCAGCCATCTATGAATTGAATGAATGAATGACCAGGTCTAGGGTTCGAACCTGCGCCATGATGCTCTGATTTTTATCTATAAATAGAGAACACAAGGTCAAGGAAACCTACAAAGAAATCCTAAGATGTAGCAAGGCAGACTCCAGATCGAGGTGCTCTGATTTGTTCGTGTGAGTCGAGGGTGGTAAAGGATCAAGAGCCTACGTGTTGGCGTTGGACCTCTGATTTACATGGCTCACTAATGATCAGACCCCACTCTGATCAGTGGTACATTGTAGAATTTAGAATGATGTGTAAAGTGGCTGGAGCTTTCTTCCACGGAATTAGTAATAAAGGCTTCAATAAAACTTAATTTCTAGTTTTGAACAAGTGGTTAATCCTCCTAGAGATAATAAATAAAGAAGATAGTCAACTTCCTTGTCGCAAGTGCGTTACTATGGTTAGAGTGGGGGAGAACCACCTCCTTATAGTGTAGAGAAAGCAGTGGTGGCCCCCCATAGTAACAGAGAAAAAAGAAACCAATACCCGTGTGTGTCTGTAAAAAAAAAATGACTGATCTAAAATGGTCTCGAATTTGGTACCTTCAGATCTTTAGTCAAGAGCCTTAAAGCCCATTTACACTTTGATTAGTGCAAGTGTTTAGTAAATTTTTGCATGTGTTTAGTGAAAATTTCTTTATAAATTACTAAAGGCATGGTGTCCAAATGGGTTTAGTGTTATTACTAAACACTCGCACTTGCACTAATCCAAGTGTAAATGGGCCTTAAAGGGGCTTGTATATGAGCAACTTTTTACGGCAATGTTTGGCTGGCAATAATAGCCGGTCTACATTGCTTAAAATCCTGATACGTTGCCGACAGTATGTTCTTATGGCCCGGCAATATTTCTGTATAGTACAATGACGGTTAATCATTGCCGAAAATGTTGCCGCATTTAACAGATTTATTGCTGGGGCATACGAACAACATATTGCCAACTCATCTGGACTTAGAAGCAAAGTACCCCAACCATTATTGGCGTATAAATAATGCTCGTTTACAAGACCTTTAACGACCATCAGACTACTATAGTTCGGGAAGATATATTTGGTGACAAGTCAGTAAAGTAGTGGTTGGTTTTCTACTCTATTAGTTCCACTTCTTGACGCTTGAGAAATGGAGCAGTACCATCAACTATGGGCAGCACCATCATCATTTTCAACCATGGTGCACTCTCACCCCTACTAGTTGGAATGCAGGGAAGATATATTTGGTGACAAGTCAGTAAAGTAGTGGTTGGTTTTCTACTCTATTAGTTCCACTTCTTAACGCTTGAGAAATGGAGCAGTACCATCAACTATGGGCAGCACCATCATCATTTTCAACCATGGTGCACTCTCACCCCTACTAGTTGGAATGCAGGGAAGATATATACGGTGACAAGTCAGTAAAATAGTGGTTGGTTTTCTACTCTATTAGTTCCACTTCTTGATGCTTGAGAAATGGAGCAGAACCCATCAACCATGCGGGCAGCACTATCATCTTTTTCAACGAAAGTGTACTCTCACCCCTACTAGTTGGACAGACTTGGTCTTATATATTTAGTACTAGAACTAGGACTTACTACCACTTGGATCTAGTATACTAACCATTAGGCTATCCAAAAATATAATGTATTTATGCTTACGTTGTATTATTTTCTTATACTCTTACATTGATTTATATTCTTCAATTGTATAATAGTCTTATATAATATATTATGAGTATAATGTAAGCTTATAAGGAAGGGAGTAATCGAGAGAAGTCGTGAAAGTGGTTCCTGGATGAAAATACGGATATTGGAAGCGGCCCGTTCGTTGACAATATCCCTCTTAGTTTGGAGAGGGCTTTAACACTACGTAAAGGCACTCTACAAGACAAAGGACCTCGTGGCTGACTGCGCTCTAGCGGACCTCTCCACAACCTTGTCTCCAGCTGTTAAACACAGGAGAGTGAGGCTCATCGGCTGTAAGCCTCTTAGTATCCCCACCTACTCACAGCCCTTGAACACAACGCTTTCTAGTGGTGGATTTAACCACTAGCATTACTCTACACCCTCTAACATATCAACACCAGGCCTATGGTTCATATGGTAACTCGTATAAAATGCCTACTTTTACAGTTTACATAAATAACACCACGTCCATTTCACGCTACTTCACATAATAATGGATGAGCTCATGAGGATTTATCCTGTCATACAGATTTTTTTTTTTCTTTTACATTAATTCTTTTAATAAAATTATCAAATAATTATTTAACATTAATAATGTCAAAACTTCGAATACTATCAAAATTTGCAGATGAGTTTTTTAACTAATAATACGTTAAGTACAATAATCAATTAGTTAATTTGACGGTAAATTTATTTAAAAGTAGGCTTAAAATAAGAGAAAAACAGAAATAGCTAGGAAATTGAGTTAGTTTAAATGAAATTTCGTTACTCCAGGACAGTGCTGTCTAATTCTATTACCTAAGTGGCCTCGGGCTGCCCCCCCCCCCCCCCCCCCGTAAACAATTTATCCAACAACATAGTTCTGAAACTTATAAGTAAAGAGCCACATGGTGTCCTTCTACTAGTATTATTTAATCATACAGTGTGCTATTTTTGACTGATAAAAAAAACAATTTAATGTATCCTCTACTATGTATTTATACTCCAGCGTACAGCAGGAACTCGAGCTTAGGTAATTTCTCAGAAATACAAATAGATTATACTAGAACAATAAAAAATAGACTGCCAATTAGTGTGGCACATAGCTTCCTCGCATCCTATCATGTACTTTATTGTTATAATGTTTATTGTGTAAAAACTATTAATAGTTTTAGCGATCTTTAACGCTTCATAGCGGTGTCGCTGTTAGTTTTATTGAAAAATTGTATTTGAAAAAAATGTTTATCTCATTGAATAGATGAAGTTAGATTTTTTCCCGACCTAAAACTCCAATTTTAAATTTGAATTTCACGTTTACGCGAGCGTTGCTCGTGAACGCTTGGACGGATAATGTTGTCCAACGAACTCGTCCTGCGCATTGGTAAAATGAACATGTCTACCAAATTTCATTAAAATCGGTTGACATTTACTCAAGTTATCGTCGCACGTTTCATAATTCGCGGACACACAGACCGACAGACAGACAGACAGACACGAGACCAAAAATGATCCCTGATGTCTGAAACGGATTTCTGTCTTGGAATTTTTAAAATCGGAGGCATAAAAGTATTTCGTTCTCAAAAGTGAACACAATGCTTCCGTTACCTTCGGTAAGCTCGGAAGCAATAAGTTGAGTCATCCAAAATATATTACTTTGTTTAAGTAGCAGTTCTGCCAACAGTAGACCTTGCATCCAAAACGGATACATATACATATATAACATATACAAAGAGCTTCAAGGAACATCCATGCCAAAGTTTAAGAAGAAAAAAATTGAAAAAAAACCACTCATGCACCATGAATGAGCGAATTTTTAAAGAAAACTGTGTATTATTGGCTTATAACAATATAAAAAAAATTTGGTTTAAAATTTGTATGGGTAAAAAAAAACAATTTGAAATTTGGTACACAGGGGTACGGGGTACAAAAGTCAAAATAGTATATAACCTTCAAGATGCATGTCGTTGGAAAGCTCTTAAAGAGTACTGTAATTGTTGTTATGGAAACTTTTGTCATATTTTCATATAGGAGGGGGGTAAAATGGAAAAAACATGTTTTTATGCTATTTTTGACCCTAAATTGTCAAAATTTGACCCCTAAATGAACTATAAAAATTCCGGCCAACAAACTCATCCTTTCTTTTAATATTATTGACATTTTAAAATTTGTTTGTATTTTTTAAGTGCATTCTAGTATTCTGGAGTGACACATACATAATATATACATACATAAAAAAGTGTTAAATTTCAGGAATCCATTAAGAATGGACTAAAACGGAAATATCGGGTTCTTAGATGAAAGTTTATAAATAGGTATCATAAGTAGGATGAAGTTATTTTTAGGTAAATTTTAATACGGTACAAATGTGGTACTCTACTGTTTACTAATATGTCGGTGGTACTCATTGGTTTCGGAAATTTAAGTGATATTCGTAGTCTATTTTTTGTCCAGAGTAATAAAGAAATATACAGAAAAATGTCTTTAAAAAAGCAAGAGTATGTAAGAGGTGCTTAGGTTTAGGAAAACAAAAGCACGTGGGGGCCGGTGTAGCCGAGGGGTTAGCACACTCGACTCTGAAACCAAGGTCTAAACCCCGGCTGTGAGTTCGAATCCCAGCGGGGTAAGACATGTTTCACACTGATGATCTCATCGATTAGATGAGTAAAGTGGCCGGATAACCCCCGTCCTGTAATAACCCTGGCAGTTGATCGGGACTAAAACCCAAAAGAAAAAAAAAAAAAAAAAAAAAAAAAAAAAAAAGCACGTATCTCGTCTCTCTTAGGAAATAAACTAAGAAACCAGAGAGAGTAAAAATATGTACAGTGAATAAAAAATACAAGAGGAAAATTATTGTCTAGGCGCTAGAAGTGGGTGAAAAGTGAACTAATTTGACAGTTTCTCCAATGTAATCTAATTATAAGGTATCTCTAAGGTAGAAATAATAAATAGAGAAGATAGTCAACTTCCCTTTTGTACGAGCATTGCTAAGATTAGAGTGGTGGTAGAACCACCTCTTTAAGCCTTGTCCAGACTGACAAACCGAACAGAGGAAACGAACATTGGTCTCTGCGCATGCCCAGCCAAAACTGCGCGTATCTCAGACTGGGCATGCGCAGAGACCAATACACGAGCCGAGTATTGGTCTCTGCGCATGCCCAGCCTAAACTGCGCGTATCTCAGACTGTGCATTGTGCATGCGCAGAGACCAGTACACGAGCCGAGTATTGGTCTCTGCGCATGCCCAGCCTAAACTGCGCGTATCTCAGACTGGGCATGCGCAGAGACCAAGCAATACACGAGCCGAGTATTGGTCTCTGTGCATGCCCAGCCTAAACTGCGCGTATCTCAGACTGGGCATGCGCAGAGACCAAGCAATACACGAGCCGAGTATTGGTCTCTGTGCATGCCCAGCCTAAACTGCGCGTATCTCAGACTGGGCATGCGCAGAGACCAAGCAATACACGAGCCGAGTATTGGTCTCTGTGCATGCCCAGCCTAAACTGCGCGTATCTCAGACTGGGCATGCGAAGAGACCAATACACGAGCCGAGTATTGGTCTCTGTGCATGCCCAGCCTAAACTGCGCGTATCTCAGACTGGGCATGCGCAGAGACCAATGTTCGTTTCCTCTGTTCGGTTTGGCAGTCTGGACGAGGATTTACAGTTACATTATAATAGACAGTAGCGCCTCCAGGCTTCTCAGGGAAAAGAGGAACTAATCTTGCCGAAAAGACCAATAATAAAATGTATTCCTCCAAGACGAACATGAGATATCTTAATCTCTTATATTGCCAACCAGTGCCTTATAGACTCCTCGGCCGTTAGACTTCATAAGTTGAGGTAGGTAAATTGGGTAACAAGTCATAAGAAAGGCGGTTAAGTTTGTTTACCCTGTGTTAGTTCCACTTTTGACATTTTCATGTCTAGGCTATGCTACATAACTCGAAAAGCGTTACCAAAAAGCGTTACACACGAGGTCGAAGGTTAGCAAGAGGTAGAAGGTAAGTTTAATTGAGTATCCGCTCTTTAGGGCGTCCCCTCCCCAAGCGTCTCTAAAACGCGGTACCAAGATGTGTAGAATATACAGGGAGTGACAAAAGATTTCGGATCCGATCACTTCCCTCTCTACTTCCCCACAGCTCTATTATTCTACCCTAACTAGTATAGAACTTTTAACATACTTTTCTTTCGTCTAATCATATAAAGTTACTCCAAGCGGAACATTTTAACTGTTTTATTCATATCATTAACTAGTTAATTTGTAGTATTATTTTATTGTAATGCTGTTCAATAAACAATAAATGGAGATTCTTTTTCTTGACAGTTTCGTGGAGCACCATCTGGAATAATAATACTCCCCTCCCCTTCCAGTTGGACAGGTCTGCTCTTAAGTTATATCTAATCTAGAGCATGCAGAAGGTTGCTGATTAATCAACTTTTCAATACACCTCATTTAATAAATCTATTTTCTTTGCGTTCAAACAAAAAATATGAGTATGTTATTCCGCTTGACAACACCATTTGGACGCCTCACTGATGACAGAGTGACACAGACCATGAGATGCAGTGTGTGGGTGTGAGCAACCCTACCGTGTTTCTGTAGAAGCTGTAGTCAAACTACCCACTAATTTAGCTTTTTGCAAAAAAAGAAAAAGATATAGTTTTGCATAAACACTAAAAACAAACATAACACACCTGGTTATGAAAGGTGAACATTAGAAAATTGTTTAAACCCTTTTCCAAAGTTACCTAGAAAAGTGGTTTTATTACAAGCTGATTAATGTATTGAAAACGTACTGAATACGGATTCAATACAACTCGTGGAAACGGAAACTACCTAGATTATTCACTCCCAAACCAGGATTCAATCCGTATTTAAACACTATGAAAACCTAGTTACTACATGTGGCCGCTGGAATACTCTTTCACAAAATCTGTTTTTGTCATAAAAATATAATTTATCTCCAGTAGGGAGAAAAAGTTATGATTTTGAATTAGATTAAAGGGACTAAAGTAAAGTCTTTTCATCCCTGAACTCAAAAAGTAGGGAGAAAAAGTAAAAGTAGGGTGAAAAAGTAAAGTAGGGCAAAAATTATTGAAATTATTTTATAAATAGTAGAAAATGAATGGCTAATGTAATGAAGTTGTTGAAATCAGGTTGGTGACACTGCTTTTCCGACCATGTTTATCTTTGTTTATAACCTGCATCTAAATAACCTTCTATTTGAGTTTAATTCCAATTCTTATATGTTTATAACATTGAATCTTTTATATCTGCTATTAAAAGTGCTAATAATTATTGTTATTTATTAAAACAATAAATAAAAACTGTGCAATGGACGAAAATGTGTATTTTCTTCCTACTGGAGATAAAATATTGTATGTACCGTACCTCGTGAGTAAAGTGTCATTATTCCCCTCGCGATAATTATCTCCCTCGGCTGCGACTCGGGAGCTAATTAGAATTATTCCCTCGGCTGCGCCTCGGGAATTAACTTGTCTAATTCACTCGGCTTCGCCTCGGGATTTAGGGACCATGGTTCCTTCGGCTTCGCCTCAAGAACCAACTTTTTTGCTCAGGGAATAATGGCTTACTTTACTCCCTAGGTGCATAAATCTATCTATAATATATACAACCCCCTGTGAAACTCACTCACTGACTGACTGATGTATACTAATGTTTACCCACTTCCGCTATAGCTAGAGAGTTGGGGTTTTCACCATTCGATGCGCAATGTCCGCATTGTGAACCCGAAAAATTGCCAAAAGTTTACTTTTCCTTCGTCTTCCCCCCCTAAGATGAGAAAAACCGTCGTAGCTGTGTTGGAATTTTTAAAAATTAACAGTTTGTCGTAGCGAAAAACTGATTTAACAAACATGTACTGATTTTGCAAGATCTACATTTTTGTTCATAGGTCATTTTGTCGTATCTCTGTTGGTTGTAGTCTAAATGGGGCTATTTTGGTTTTGTTTTTTTAATTTTTGTCTTTGAGCTCTCATATCTTTGGTAATAATTGACCGATTTAAATTCTGATTTTTAGGTTCAAATCTAACACTAATGCCCTTTAAAACAAGACCTTGATATGTTTATAATTCGTCCTATTTGCTGAGAAATTGAGAGTAAACTTTTTCCCGACCTTGCCGTGGTTACGTGACGTCACGAGACAACTTTTTTTCCATTTAAATATTCGTTCGCATATCATTTAAAAGCTCTTGACTTGTACATTGAAGTTCTTTCATTTGTTTATTTTTAAAAAAATTGGTACATGTACTTTTGTACTGATTTGTATAATTGTCAATTGTGTCATTTTTATTTTTTATCGAGATAAATTGAAAATAATTATTTTTTCGTTATTTCTTGGATTTGCTGGATTAGTTTATGGTTTGAATGGATGAACAACCCTCCCCCCCCCCCTGAACATCATGGTGTGTACTTAAGTGTTTTATTAATATTTTTTCTTGAAATAAATTGAAAAAACTGTTTTCTTTAGGGTTTATGGTTTTCTTTCTGTTAGTTTATGGTTTCAAATGAATGACCCCCCCTGCACAACCCCTCTCTAGCAATCCTGCTCATATACTTAGATGCTCTCCCCCCCTTCATTGGAATCGTGAACTCACATATCATTTATAATTTTCTTAAACCCTATACCAAATGACCACTTTTATCCGATTTAAATATTGGTTCGTATATAATTTGAAAGCCCTTGATTTGTACATTTAAACTATATTATTTATTTATTTTTAAAAAAATTGGTACACGTACTTTTGTACCGATTTGTATGTTTGTTGTTATATAATATTTTTTAAATTTTAAAAGTGGTTTATTATTCTTTATTTGGTTATTTAAAGCCTTTTTGAATTGTTTGTTTATTGAAATATAATTTTGGTACCCCCGGGTAAAATGGTACAAATGCCAAAATTAATATTTTAAATAATGATGTATATCGTAGAAAAGCTCTTTTTATAGTAGATTAATAATTGTTATGGAGTATATTGTCTTATCTTTATTTTTTCTTGAGATAAATTGAAAAAACTGTTTTCTTTTGTGTTTTTTCGGATTTCTTTGATTAGGTTATGGTTTAAATAGATGAACACCCCCCCCCCCCCTCTGAACACCCCCTCTCTAGCAATCCTGCTCATATTCCTAGACACACGCCCCCCCCCCCCTTCATTGGAATTGTAAACTCCCATATCCATTTTTGATTTTCTTTAACCCTCTACCAACAATTATAAGTAGTAACATATTGTTAGCTCTATTCCCCCCCCCCCTCTTCTATCATTTCTTATTACACCATCACTAGGATACCCCTTTACTTATAAGTAGTAACATATTGTTAGCTCTATTCCCCCCCCCCCCCCTCTTCTATCATTTCTTATTACACCATCACTAGGTAACCCCTTTGTACTCCTATTTCTTACTTGTAAATAGTAACATATTGTTAGCGAAAAATTGCCAAAAGTTTACTTTTCCTTCGTCTTCCCCCCCTAAGATGAGAAAAACCGTCGTAGCTGTGTTGGAATTTTTTAAAAATTAACGGTTAATTGTAGCGAAAAACTGATTTAATAAACATGTACTGATTTTGCAAGATCTACATTTTTGTTGATAGGTTATTTTGTCGTATCTCTGTTGGTTGTAGTCTAAATGGGGCTATTTTGGTTTTGTTTTTTTGAAATTTTCACTTTGTGCTCTCATATCTTTGGTAATAATTGACCGATTTAAATTCTGATTTTTAGGTTCAAATCTAACACTAATGCCCTTTAAAACAAGACCTTGATATGTTTTGGTTTCGTCCTATGTGCTGAGAAATTGAGAGTAAACTTTTTCCCGACTGTGCCGTGGTTACGTGACGTCACGAGGCAACTTTTTTTCGATTAAAATAGTTGTTCGCATATCATTTGAAAGCTCTTGACTTGTACATTAAAGCTCTTTTATTTGTTTATTTTTAAAAAAATTGGTACACGTACTTTTGTACCGATTTGTATAATTGTCAATTGTGTCATTTTTATTTTTTATCGAGATAAATTGAAAATAATTATTTTTTTGTTATTTCTTGGATTTGCTAGATTAGTTTATGGTTTAAATGGATGAACAACCCCCCCCCCCCCCTGAACATCTTGGTGTGTACTTAATTGTTTTATTAATATTTTTTCTTGATATAAATTGAAAAAACTGTTTTCTTTAGGGTTTATGGTTTTCTTTCTGTTAGTTTATGGTTTCAAATGAATGACCCCCCCTGCACAACCCCTCTCTAGCAATCCTGCTCATATACTTAGATGCTCTCCCCCCCTTCATTGGAATCGTGAACTCACATATCATTTATAATTTTCTTAAACCCTATACCAAATGACCACTTTTATCCGATTTAAATATTGGTTCGTATATAATTTGAAAGCCCTTGATTTGTACATTTAAACTATATTATTTATTTATTTTTAAAAAAATTGGTACACGTACTTTTGTACCGATTTGTATGTTTGTTGTTATATAATATTTTTTAAATTTTAAAAGTGGTTTATTATTCTTTATTTGGTTATTTAAAGCCTTTTTGAATTGTTTGTTTATTGAAATATAATTTTGGTACCCCCGGGTAAAATGGTACAAATGCCAAAATTAATATTTTAAATAATGATGTATATCGTAGAAAAGCTCTTTTTATAGTAGATTAATAATTGTTATGGAGTATATTGTCTTATCTTTATTTTTTCTTGAGATAAATTGAAAAAACTGTTTTCTTTTGTGTTTTTTCGGATTTCTTTGATTAGGTTATGGTTTAAATAGATGAACACCCCCCCCCCCTCTGAACACCCCCTCTCTAGCAATCCTGCTCATATTCCTAGACACACGCCCCCCCCCCTTCATTGGAATTGTAAACTCCCATATCCATTTTTGATTTTCTTTAACCCTCTACCAACAATTATAAGTAGTAACATATTGTTAGCTCTATTCCCCCCCCCCTCTTCTATCATTTCTTATTACACCATCACTAGGATACCCCTTTACTTATAAGTAGTAACATATTGTTAGCTCTATTCCCCCCCCCCCCCCCCTCTTCTATCATTTCTTATTACACCATCACTAGGTAACCCCTTTGTACTCCTATTTCTTACTTGTAAATAGTAACATATTGTTAGCCATTTCCCCCCCCCCCCCCCTCTCCTATAATTTCTTATTACACCATCACTAGGAAACCCCTTTGGACTCCCTATTTCTATTGATCTCCGTTGTTGAAATTTCCATAATTACATAATTACTACCCCCAGTGTTTTCCATTTACTACTTTTGGTGGATACATTCAATTACTATTGATTATTTGATTAAAATATATCATAAAATTGACTTCTCTTTGGCGGGGAATCGAACCCGGCCTTTCTCCATCCGCAATAAAAAATATTTCCTTTTTTTTTAAAGCAATCTATAACATCTTAGAATGTCGTATAACCTTCACTTAAGATCATTTAATTATCTCCCTAGCAAAAATACAGATTTAATACATATTTTTAATTGCTAAATCCTACTCAGCCTTAGATCTTCTTAGCTTTCCCGTACACCACACCTCAGAGCATATTTCTAGAAGGTAAAGCTATGTAACCCCCCCCCCCCCCCCCCCTTCTAATCAATATGAATTATTCAAGTTCTTTTTAAGAGTGCACTTTTTATATTATATCATATCATATTATATTGTACCAGCTCCTATACAAAAACCAAACCCTATACAAGTACCAACTCTTATAAGTACCAGACCTATACAACTACCTGGCCACTCGTCGGGCAGAGAACGGCCGTAGGCCGTTCGAGCCTGCGAGTCTCTATACTATACAGCCGCATGTGCGATAATACATAGCCAAAATGTTTGGGCCAAACGGTAAGAGCTAGAGCTTTGGGTTTTTTTGCATTGTAACCAGAAGGTCCCTATTGTGCACCGTAAAAAATGCAAAAAGTTTACTTTTACCTCTCCTTCCCACTCTAAAAAAGGAAAAACCCGTTTTTTAGGGTATTTTGGAGCCTTTTATGCCGGGGGCAAAAAGTTGTTATGTACTATAGCGATTTTTACTTACTTCCGATCGAGCAAATAACTTGAAATTTAACACTCTGGTAGCTTTTGTGGTGTAGTTTACGAGGAAATATTAAAAATTTAACATTTTCAATTTTTACCCCCTTAAAAGAATTAAAAATGGCCGACTTGCCTTTTAAGAGGCTTTGACGGCGTATTGAGGCTAAACGGTAAGTCGTATCGAAAAACTAATAATCTCTACTATTCCTCTTTTTTAATTATCTACAACTTTGGTTCTATGACTTTTTCTTGTACGACCAACGGTTCTCCGAGAAATTGACGATTTTGTGCATTTTCTAGAAAAATAACGTGTTTTTGGGCTTTAAGGAGAGTATATATTTTCTTTTTAATTTAAAATATATTTTTCTTGATAGCCTTTTCGAGCTCTACAAAATGACGTATATTTCATCCGGATCTGAAAAGTTCGATTTTCCGGTGATATTTCACGGGTGAAAACCTTGGCTCGAAAATTGGAAAAAATTAAACTTTTTCTAATCGACTTGAAATTTTGCACGGTGGTCAAACTATTTTTTACTAACAAAAAAACTAAATATCATATTTTTTCCACGACCTTTAGTTTCCGAGATAATTGAAGGAAAGTTACAATTCTTCCAAACACCTACTTCTTTAAACGCCCATATCATGAGGTGTATTTGTCGTATCTACGCTGTCTCAACGGTTTATTGCTCAGAAAAATCTATATTTTCCAACGATATATAATATGCTGGGTGTTGTCGAGAGAAAATTCCGGTCAAATTTTTAGGTCAAATATTTATGCTTTTGAAATCCATTTTCCCCAAAAATAAACCGATTTCCATGAAAATCGGTATATAAACTTAATATGAAAACAGAATAAGGAATCTAAAAGAATTTTTTCAAAAAAATAAATTTAAACATTTTTTATCTACGAAAATCATATTTTTGAAGGTTACTTTAGGTTGTAATAACCTTAAGGTAAGTCGTATCGAAAAACAAATAGTCTCTACTATTCCTCTTTTTTAATTATCTACAACTTTAGTTCTATGACTTTTTCTCGTACGACCAACGGTTCTCCCGGAAATTGACGATTTTGATGTTTTTAGGTCTCCTGAGAGTCTCTATACTATACAGCCGCATGTGCGATAATACATAGCCAAAATGTTTGGGCCAAACGGTAAGAGCTAGAGAGTTGCGGTTTTTTGCATTGTAACCAGAAGGTCCCTATTGTGCACCGTAAAAAATGCAAAAAGTTTACTTTTACCTTTCCTTCCCACTCTAAAAAAGGAAAAACCCGTTTTTTAGGGTATTTTGGAGCCTTTTATGCCGGGGGCAAAAAGTTGTTATGTACTATAGCGATTTTTACTTACTTCCGATCGAGCAAATAACTTGAAATTTAACAGTCTGGTAGCTTTGGTGGTGTAGTTTACGAGGAAATGTCGAAAATTTAACATTTTTAATTTTTACCTCTTTAAAAAAATTAAAAATGGCCGACTTGCCTTTTAAGAGGCTTTGACGGCGTATTGAGGCTAAACGGTAAGTCGTATCGAAAAACAAATAGTCTCTACTATTTCTCTTTTTGAATTATCTACAACTTTGGTCCTATGACTTTTTCTCGTACGACCAACGGTTCTCCCGGAAATTGACGATTTTGATATTTTTAGGTCTCCTGAGAGTCTCTATACTATACAGCCGCATGTGCGATAATACATAGCCAAAATGTTTGGGCCAAACTACAAGAGCTAGAGCTTTGGGGTTTTTTGCATTGTAACCAGAAGGTCCATATTGTGCACCGTAAAAAATGCTAAAAGTTAACTTTTACCTTTCCTTCCCACTCTAAAATGGGAAAAACCCGTTTTTTAGGGTATTTTGGAGCCTTTTATGCCGGGGGCAAAAAGTTGTTATGTACTATAGCGATTTTTACTTACTTCCGATCGAGCAAATAACTTGAAATTTAACAGTCTGGTAGCTTTGGTGGTGTAGTTTACGAGGAAATGTCGAAAATTTAACATTTTTAATTTTTACCTCTTTAAAAAAATTAAAAATGGCCGACTTGCCTTTTAAGAGGCTTTGACGGCGTATTGAGGCTAAACGGTAAGTCGTATCGAAAAACAAATAGTATTTACTATTCCTCTTTTTGAATTATCTACAACTTTGGTTCTATGACTTTTTCTCGTACGACCAACGGTTCTCCCGGAAATTGACGATTTTGATATTTTAAGGTCTCCTGAGAGTCCCTATACTATACACTATACAGCCGCATGTGTAATAATACATAGCCAAAATGTTTGGGCCAAACGGTAAGAGCTAGAGAGTTGCGGTTTTTTGCGTTGTACGCAGAAGGCCCATATTGTGCACCGTAAAAAATGCTAAAAGTTTACTTTTACCTTTCCTTCCCACTCTAAAAAAGGAAAAACCCGTTTTTGAGGCTATTTTGGAGGCTTTTGTATAATTAACAAATATATAGTTTGATTTAGATTGTAATATTTTTCGTTAAATTTTGATTATTATTTAAACGTTGATTGAGTGTACTTTCCACAATTGTTTACCGATTTCACCTACATTTAATAGAAAAAATACATTATATACATGAATACATTAAATACATTAAATAGATGAAGACCCCCCCCCCCCCCGCTCTAGCAATGAGATTAATTAAAAAAACTTTTTTCTTTAGTGTTTTTTCAGATTTCTTTGATTAGGTTATGGTTTAAATAGATGAAGACCCCCCCCCCCCCCAGCTCTAGCAATCCTAATCATATTCCTAGACATCTTTTAGCATAATATCATAGCATATCTATCCATATGTCAAGTACCAACTCATAAGTACCAGACCTATACAACTACCTGGCCACTCGTCGGGCAGAGAACGGCCGTAGGCCGTTCGAGCCTGCGAGTCTATATACTATAAAGCCGCATGGCTAACTGACTCACTCACTCACTGACATTAATGTTTACCCACTTCCAGAAGAGCTAGAGACTTGAGGTTTGCGCCATTCGACGCGCAATGTCCATATTGTGAACCAAAATAATTATAAAAAGTTTACTTTTCCCACTCCTTCCCCCCCTAAAAAAATAAAAATGGCCGACTTGATTTTTAAGCTGTTTTGGGGCTAATTGCAGCTAAACGGTAAGTCGTATTGGAAAACGGACAGCACCAGCGGTAACTGATTTTAAAAAATCTACAACATTGGTCCTATGACTTTTTGTCGTACCTCTATCGATTGTACCCGAAATGGTGATAATTTTGGTATTTTTTTATTTTTATTTTTTTCCATTTTTGTCTTTGAATGGTCATAGTTTCTATAATTATTGACCGATTTTATTTCTGATTGAGGCGCTTGAATCTCACACTAATGCTCTTTAAATTGAGTATATTTTATTTCATTACTTCATCCTACTTGCTTAGAACTTGAGAGTAAACTTTTTCCCGTGTGCCGTGTCACGTGACCACTTTTTTTGGTTTTTAATATTGTGTCGTATATCATTTGAAAGGCCTTGATTTGTACATTAAAGCTATTTTATTTGTTTATTTTTTAAAAATTTTGTAAACGTACTTTTGTACCGATTTATAATTTTGTTGTAGGTTAAAGGGTTTAAATAATTTTTTGTTATTAGGTTATTTTATTTTTATTTATTTATTAGTAAAATAAATGCCCTTTTGTATTGTTTTTTTTTTTTTTAATATAATTTTGGTACCTTAGGCCTTAGAGTACAGAGGTACAAATGTCTAAGTTAATCTTTTATAATTATGATGTATATCGTTGAAAAGCTCTTGAATAGTGGATTAATTTTCGTTACGTTCAATTTTGGGGTATTTTTAGTTTTTAGGGGGGTAAAATTAAAAAACTTTTTTATAGAGGTTTTTACGATTTTTTTTTTTTTTTTTTTTTTAAATTTAAATTTATTATATGTGCTCTTATATTTCATTAGTTCATCCTATTTGCTGAGAACTTGAGACTAAACGTTTTTCTGTGTACCGTGTCACGTGACCACTTTTTTTGGTTTTTAATTTTGTATTGTATATCATTTGAAAGGCCTTGATTTGTACATTAAAGCTATTATATTTGTTTATTTTTTAAAAATGTTGTACTCGTACTTTTGTACCGATTCATAATTTTCTTGAAGGGTTTAAATAATTTTTTATTAGGTTTTTTTTTTATTTATATATATATATATATATATATATATATATATATATATATATATATATATATATATATATATTCTTTTTTTCTTTGTAGTTTTAGTCCCTTTCAACAGCTTATTAGGTAATTACATTATATTTATTTATTAGTTAAATTAATGCCCCTTGATTTTTTTTTTTTTTGTACCTTAGAGTACAAGGATACAAATGCTAAGTTAATCTTTTATAATATGATTTATATCGTTGAAAAGCTCTTGAATAGCAGATTCATTTTTGTTATGGTTTATTTTGTGTTATTTTTAGTTTTGAGGGGGGTAAAATTGAAAAAAAAAAACTGTTTTTATAGCAGTTTTTACGATTTGGTTGCTGGGTGATTTGTTTATTAAATTAATTATATTATGTGCACCACATTTGGCGCATGTTAGATGCATTGTTTCTCCGAAAAATGTTGGTTAGTACCAAAGATATTAAATAAATATTTACTTTAATAGTGCCGCGCCATAAAAAGTGACAGAGACGGGAATATGTCCGATCTTCCCATCCTCTCCCGTCGCTCCTGTCACCCCACCTTACTCAATACCCTCTACAACTTCACAGATACTTGCTCAGCTCCTCTAGATCTAGACGTCAATAGCTTTCATACTTTGTTTCTTTGTTTGCTTTATCGTTTGTTTATTTTGTCATTTATAGACTGCGAATTATAACAGTATAATTAACCCACCTGATGGCTACAATATCCCACAACCTCCTACAACATTACCAGATCTTACAACTTGTAAGATACTACAAGTACCAACTACTATATACAAGTACCTGGCATATAACTACCTGGCCACTCGACGGGCAAAAGCTGGCCGTAGGCCAGCTGACGCCGGCGAGTCACTATACTATAAAGCCGCATGGCTAACTCACTCACTCACTCACTCACTGACATTAATGTTTACCCACTTCCAGAAGAGCTAGAGACTTGAGGTTTGCGCCATTCGACGCGCAAAGTTCATATTGTGAACCAAAATAATTATAAAAAGTTTACTTTTCCCACTCCTTCCCCCCCTAAAAAAATAAAAATGGCCGACTTGATTTTTTAGCTGTTTTGGGGCTTATTGCAGCTAAACGGTAAGTCGTATTGGAAAATGGACAGCACCAGCGGTAACTGATTTTAAAATATCTACTACTTTGGTTCTATGACTTTTTGTCGTATCTCTGTCGGTTGTACCCTAAATAGTGTTTATTTTGACATATTTTTGTTTTTATTTTTTTCTATTTTTGACTTTGAATGGCCGTAGTTTCTATAATTGTTGACCGATTTTATTTCTGATTGAGGCGCTTGAATATCACACTAATGCTCTTTAAATTGAGTGTATTTTATTTCATTAGTTCATCCTATTTGCTGAGAACATGAGAGTAAACTTTTTCCCGACTGCTGTGCTACGTGACCACTTTTTTTGGTTTTTAATATTGTGTCGTATATCATTTGAAAGGCCATGATTTGTACATTAAACCTATTTTATTTGTTTATTTTTTAAAACTTTTGTACACGTACTTTTGTACCGATTTATAATTTTGTTGTAGAAGAAAGGGTATAAATAATTATTTGCTATTAGGTTTTTTATTTATATTTATTTATTAGTTAAATTAATGCCTGTTAGTATTGTTGGTTTTTTAAAAATATAATTTTGGTACCCTTAGAGTACAGGAGTACAAATGACCAAATTTAATCGTTTATAATATAATATGATGTATATCGTTGAAAAAAGATTTATTTCTGTTCGTTCAATTTTGTGTTTTTTGTTTTTTTTTGGGGGGGGGGGGATAAATTGAAAAACTGTTTATATAGCGGTTTCTACGTGTTGTTTGCTGTGTTATTTGTTTATTAAATTATGTCCGACGTTCTCATCCCCTCCCGTCACTCCTGTCATCCCATATTACTCAATCCCCTCTATAACTCCATAGTCAATCGCTTTCTTACTTTGCACTGTTAGTAACTTAGTCATTTTTAGACTGCGAATAATTATAACTGTATTATTAACCCCCCTCCTAAAAAATTACCAGATCTTACAAGTACCAACTACTATACAAGTGCCTGGCCACTCGACGGGCGAAGGCTGGCCGTAGGCCAGCCAAGACCGGCGAGTAACTATTATATAAATGGCATATTGACATATTTAATTAAGAAGGTGGATCGTATAAATTAGCAAACTCTTAGGGGCTAAGAGGAAGTTACCCTAAGAATTTCGAGATAAGTACATTGGTTCCAAAGAAATCTTGATTCTCAATGAGTTAAAGACATTTAAATTTATATATTTTCATTGACAAACCGCAATGCCGTAAATTGGATTATTTTATTAATTAAGCATATTACACCATTTTTTAGATACTCACTTCGTTACTAAATTTAAAGGGGGGAGATGATCCAAAGGAAGTAGTTCAGAGGATGGAAAAATATTGCATTAGGGTAGAATTTTAAGAATGGTTCTCGAGATTCCACGAACGAACTGTTTGATTAATAAGGTGAATTGGACACCTATGGGTTAGAGGCTCAATAGTTCTCTCTCGTAACACATGCATGATTATACACTAGGGCTTAACTTCTGCATGTTAGTGTGAATAGCAACGTAATTAGAGTAAGTACTTGATGCAATATTAACCGCACGTCTAATTACTTAAGCATTCCTCTCTGAGGAATGCTGATTCCATCAATATTAAATTTGATTTGATTGAAGTCACTACACCAGACAGTATTTGAGCCGATTGTGGACATAGCAAGGGGTAATTTCCATGTTAGAAAGCAAATAGGTAGCATACCATTGGTTCGTGACGAACCAATCAGCCAGGCAGTGTCAGGTATACCTGATACCTGACATCACAAACTTATGCCTAAAAATCTACTTACATACACCCACATTAAGAACATTTTCATATGAAATACATAATTTGTAAAAGTTTCAGCTTTCAAGGTAAGAGGAAAGTGTGTCATTTAGAGGTTAAATTATATTGTGTTATTTCGCGGGGGGGTTATGATTTATCTGAATATGTATACTAAATTTCATCGATAATAGGTTTGTTCCAACCCCCCAATTTGTACCGTCCTTTATATCGTTCCGCGGATCACTCGGGAATCGTTTAGGACAGGTTTTATACGCATGCGCTAACATTGTACTGTAATAAAGTCATATCAGGTTGGAACGGGTTTAGAACTATAATTCGCACCGTATTAAAAACATTTAAGTAAACCTAACAGTTAGGGAACCTTCCTCTTGATATTTGTGACTATTGACATAACTGCGCATTGCGCATGCCCGTGACGATCCCGGGGACGGAACACTGCTTAGTTGGAACAAACCTAATGAAAACTATAGTGTGGGCTGGTACATTAAAAAGAAAAAAAAAAAAAATGGTACGAACGTGTAAATCCATTAACATCCATATCCAACACTTTCTTTATACATATATGCATATATCACACATCAATGGCTAAGAAGTGAGACCTCGTAACTACTAAATTGGTGATTTTGAGGTTTTCATTATATTGGCCTTGGGAGGCTTGTCTGCAAGTACATGCGAGATGTCGTAAGTGAAAAAAATTCCTTCACATAGAAAATGGGCAGTCGAGACATCTCGTATCAGATTTACAAACTATTTATTTTGTGATAGCATGTAACTACGATGGACAGGTGTAGTGCGACCTCGTATGTGTTTCTCGTGTATGTGTTTTGGTAAAGGATAGTTGTGACACCTCATAACTGAGCTGCTAATTCGTGAGTGAGACCTCGTATGTGTTCACTTTATTAAAGAACTGACATAGTGAGAACTCGTAACTACATTATTTTATGAACTGTTATAATTTGACAGTTACCAATGTTTCAGAAGGGTTACATGTTATACAAATTTATCAAACACGTAAATAAACTTAGCCAGTTAAAGTAATTTTTTTTTTTAAATAGCTTTTGGTTCCTCCTGTAAACCTGACATTTTGAAGATACGATGTATTACTTCTTAGCCATCAATATATATGAGGTAGCTAAAAACATAGAAATATTAGATTGAATGGAAAATAGAAAAACAAAAAATGTCAAATGTAATAATTACAAGATAAAAATAACTTTTTATGTACTAGGATTTTAAATTATCTGTTAAATACGTCATATTGATAATAATATAATTGGTATTGTTATATATAATTTTAGTGACAAAAAAATAGTTCCGAATTTATTTACTTCATATAAATGACAACCAACTAAGTTAGTTAAAAATCGATTGCAAGATTTGTACTGGACGGACAAACAAACAAACAAACGAACAAGAAAGCAAGCTAATAAAAACGTAGTGAAAATAGAGTTTTTGAAATTAGATTGCTTCTAAATTGTTTATTTACTTACAGAAATGATGTGAGATTATGATGATGATTATGTTTAAGAATTTTTTTTCGTTTTGCGTGGGAAAAACGAGGAAATGTGTTTATCAGTTAAATTTTAAGTTTTATTTAAAATTAAAATGTTATTCTTCAAGTTAAAATGTTATATAAAGTTAAATTGAAATGTTGCTATTTAGTTTATTAAAAAAAATATAACTATTTAAGTGAAAAAGGCGTCGGAAAAGTGGTTAAAGAGAAAAATTCCGTGGTAAGGGAGGGGGTCTCATCTTTTTTCCTTCCATTTCCTCAAGTCTTTTCATTGGTTCAATTGTACACTACATAAAAAAAAAGAATAATATGGAAATTTATTCAACAGAGGGCGAGAGTAGATTAAAAAGGTCGGTTTTGGCTCTCGGAAAACACCATAGGAAAACTGACTCGAGTTTTCATCTAAAATGAGATCCATGGAGAAATTTTCTTTACAGAAACTGATTTTCAGTTTATTTCTTTTAAATTGTATTGAGGCGAAATAGGAGGGAACTTTGACACATGACAAACTTGAGTCCTGCTTCTCTCTGCAGTTTCTTGGATAATGGTATATCTGGTAGTGACTCGGAACAGAATTCAACATTTATTTAGTTTCTATTTTGACTTAGAGAGATTGCAAAAACGTTTTTCGAACTATTTCTGTTGTATCCTTTTTTTATGTGTTCTCAGCAAAAGTTTTGTACTGTATTTTGTTGTATACAATTGAAAATTTATAAATGATCGTAGATTCAATTTAGGTAAATTTCATTTTTCATTTTGCTTCCGAGCTTACTGGAGGTAACGGAAGTTATGTGATCGTTCTGAAGAAAGTAATATTATTATGTCTTCGATTTTAAAAATTCCACGACAGAAATCCTTTTCAGACATCAGGGAATATTTTTGCCCCGTGTCTGTCTGTCTATCACGAAATGTTTGCGAACAAACTTATCTTAAAAACTGTTCGCCCAATTTTAATAAAATTTAGATTAAGTCATAATTATTCCATTGTTGGTACTGTAAATGTTACAACCTTCAGCCCCCATTTCTCTTTCATATACGCACAAACGTGTACAATTTACACCTCTATCTAAGTAATCATCCGATTTCGGACGTAGCCAACAGACGCTCACTACATTTAACTAAATTGATACTTTTATTCATGTAAAAAATCAAAAACATTTTGACAGGTTTAAGATAAAAGGTGGGAAAAAATTAAATAGAGTTGACAATAATGGTTTATTATAGAAGCCTCAGAGTAAGAAAGGGGTAGAGGGAGCAATGCGATTTGAAAAGTGGTTCATTATGCTACACCCATATACTAAACCTCTCAAGCGAGCTCAATCCGAACTAAAGTGATCACGTGGTCACTGGTCCTTGTCTCATTGGTCTATACCTTGTCCTTCCATGCCCACGGACGCTTGTCAACAAAACCTTTACACGTCATGTGCTTTGTTTAATTGTTTTATTATCGAAATGTCAAATATGTAAAAATATCAAATATTTAAGAGAAAAATCTGATGTGATTTCTTTAGAAGACGATTTTGTTTTATATATGATTGCTTTTGGTTATATAGGAACTGGAACTATTACATGTTATTAACAATGTAACTGCCTTTAGATAATTAATTCAGTTAAAAGCAAACACTAAAGTACATATGTATTTATAAAGAAGACTGTATTAAAATATTAAATGTCGTAAGAAAATATCACATTATACTTATCCTTATCAGCTAACATCAGATAAATTTCGAGTATTTATCGAGATATCGATACTGTTTCACCAAACTGCCACTTGGGAGGTTTAGTATAGGGGTGTCGCTTAATGAACCAGTTTTTGAGACCCCGATTCTATAGTATTGTTCCCTCTACCCCTTCCTTACTCTGAGATAGAAGCAATACATCATTTGAGTACGTCATGGGTCGCGAGGATGCTATTGGCCGTTAATTGGCAGACTATTTTTTTAATTCTTTAAAACTAAATATGAGATACTCATATAAAGAAAATTTCTCTCTACTTATACAAAAGAGTAAAAAGATCTAGATAAGTATGGACGCAGTCGAAGAGGAAGAAATGGAACTAGTCTAAGAGGAACAAAAATATTGTATTGAACTGATAAAATTGAGACATCATGCAGAGGAACAAGGCATCTTGAAGTGAACTAGTACTTTAAACGAACTAGTCCAAACTAAACTTGGATTAAGAACTATAGAAGAAACATTAAACTAGTACTTTAAATGAACTAGTTAAAAATTAACTTGTATGAAAAACGGTAGAAGAAACAGTGAAGTAGTTCTTTAAATGGCCTAATTCAAACTAAACTAGGACGAATATCGATAAAAGAAACAGTAAACAAGAACTTTAAACGATCTAGTTCAAATCAAACTAAATTGGACAGCAAGGACACTAAGTGAACGAAGAACGATAACAGGTGCAGTAAAACAGTTCTTTGAAACATCCTGGTTCAAACTTTAATTGACAGGTTGTGTAAAAAAGTACGGCACCATGAAGCACTTAGTAAGCACCTTGAATGACCTACTTTAAACTAGACTTCTGAACGAAACAGAACGAAGAACGAAAAAAAAAAAAAAAATCCGACTAGGAATCCATACATATCAATTAACAACAATAATAAGAAAACATACACATAACTTAATTAACATGCGAGTGAGCTGCTAGTGCTGTTTTATTATCCTTTGCTCTAACCTTTCCTTCATTGTTATCGTCTGTTTCTCCAGATTTGTCGTCTTTCTCCTATATATAGTTTTGGGCACGATAAACAAGGGAACTAAATAAATAATACCTATTTTTTCTCCAATATCTAAATTATCTTTCAATGATGAAGAATAAGCATTTCCTATCTTGTTTATAGGTTTATGACCAAATAACAAATCACACTTTCATTTTATTGAAAATGTTACCTACTACCTTTTGATGAGCTTTTAATAGATAATTCTTGTGTTCAATTATGATATGAGCTTTAAGATGACCTAAGAGAAGGTCGAAATATAGCCAGGATGTATTGAAGGAGATACTTTTATTATACTTGTTGACCTATTTCGAACTACATTTCTCCTATAAATAATATACTGGAACTGAATCGTTCAAATCCTGAAATACTTCATTAAGTGAGCAACGAACAGTATATTGATCAAACTAGAGAGATCCGTTCTTTGTTCTTCACTCAGACTAATTAACTTGAGCTATTTCGTTCAGTAGGGTGATTATTAACTCCATTTGCACATCTATTCTCCACCAATAGGTATATTGATTTGATATAATTAATGGGAGGTTTCAGTTTGAGATGGTTGGGGGGGGGGGGGGGGGGGGGGGTCAGGTTGAGACGGTAGGTCGCTGCGGCCCCAGACTCCCATTCATATGTTAATTAATACCTCAGTATCAATAAGTTAAATTTAACTTGCCTGAACTGTTAGCATAACATTTGTACAAACATTTAAATCATTGAAAGTTAATTGGGTTGTAGTAAGTCAGACAACGCTGTTTTAACATTAATAAGTCTTGTTCAAAATTCAAGAGAATATATATGTTTTACGTTAATAATCATTTCTGCAACAAAAAAAACCACCAGTATAAATATGTCCAAATCTGAAATCTAAATTTCGGTACTTTTTTACTTTAGCACCCCCCCCCCCCCCCCCCAATATCCCTTTGTTTTAATAGTTATATAGACAAAGGAACATTAACAGAGAAGTATATATTCCTTTGTTTAAAATACTTTTAAGACAAAGGGATATTTAGCCCAATGTACCTTGGGACAAAGGAATATCACTCTTGTACTATAATATCCCTTATTCTAATTCAGCGGTTCTCAACCTTTTTTAACCCACGTACCCCTTTAACTGTGCGTACCCTCTAACAACAACCCCTTATTTTTGTAATTACATTTTAAAGTAGATGAAGTTTTGTTCAACTAATTTTAATATTGCTACATCGTAGAAACAGCTGTAAATAGGTAATTTTAATTTCAAACAAGATTTGTTTAATTGATATTTTGGTAAAACTGAAGAATATGAGGCGACCTATAGAAAAAATGGCGGGGCCTCACTTCAACGTATTTTTTTACAAAGGGATATAAACTCTCCTATGAACAAATCATACAAATATAGTTTCTCATATGTTTAAATCATTCAAATGTACAGTTTGACAAAGGAATATTATCTCTCAAGTGTATAAATTAAGCAAAGTTTTGCCGCCAAGCTATTCTCGACCGTATCATCTCGTTCAGTTCAGACGATATTTTATTAATCAGTTTTTATTTATTAGACAGAAAAGTTAAACAAACTTTTTTTTAGTTCACTGCGTACCCCTTACACATTTTCGCGTACCCCCAAGGGGTACGCGTACCACAGGTTGAGCACCGCTGTTCTAATTAACTATTAAGACAAAGTAATATTAAATATACGCTAAGAACTCATTGTCCTTCAGATTTCGGTGAAAGATTTAGCCTTGCACATGATATGACTTAATCTTAAAATATCGTAATAAAACTGCCCCAGGAGTCTCAATGTCTTGGGGAGACAAACTCGCAAACCTTTGAGACTATTATTGGTGCTAAAGTTAAAAAAAAATACCTAAATTTCTCCTATACGTACAGTTTTCCCGGAAAATACACCTAAAGTCCAGAAAAAATATGTTTTTGGGGGTATTCAAACTAATTTTTTTTTTGCAGTGCTCTCTAATTCATGTCCCTGTCACTGTTTACAATTAGTTATATCTTCAATTTTATATAGCATGTCTCTCTGAGACATGAATCAAAGAACACTGCGCATGATCATGACTCGTAGTTAAATCTTAATTTTTTTAACATTTTGTAAAGTGATGAGTTACTGTTTAGAAATTTCTTTAATGACTTGATTTATAAATTTAGAAACAAACAAATACACAATTATGCAGGTTTGAAAATGTCTTAAAATGAGAGACGAAATATTACCGAATAAATAAATATAAAAAGCAAAGTAAATGTATTAGCTTTTTTTTATTTTAATAATACTCCTGAAGACACAAAAGAAAAAATAGTATATGTTTTGTAACTTTTTCTACGATTTTAACTGACATTATTCTACAGGATCACAGTTTTTTTAAAGTGAGGGGGGAACCTAAAAACAATCGGGGTAGGTGTTAAAAACTAAAATACAAATGGGTAAAATCACAATTTTATGTAGTATTTGCCCCCTTTCCCCCAAATGTTTCGAGAACTACCCCCTCATCTTACATAAATTCTAATCCTGTAAAATAATGTCAGTCAAAATCAGAAGTCATAAAACATTTGTTGTATAACTGGAAATGAATAGAAATACAAACAATTTATAAGAGGAAAATTATTTAAACGCCCATTCTTTTTTTTCACAACACTTTGGGCGAAAAACCCCTAACACAAATGTAAAATATGGGAGCGTCTATGGAGGTCATCTTAAGGAAAAATGAAAAAGTCTCTCCACTTAAAAATTAACTTTTTAATAGCCAAAGCAGCTTTCAGCCTTATAAGGCCATCATCAGTGCCTAAAAGAACAAACAGATGTGATAAACCATGTAATATAGCGAAACTTAAATACAAAAATTAAAACCAATCAATAAAAAACACTATCACGGTGACGGATGGTCAAAAAACAATAAAACTAATAACAAGTCAAAAAATAAAATAAAACATACGAAACACTCTTGATAAAGCAGTAACAACTCAACAAGACAAAAATAAAGTAAGCGTGTAAAACAGAAATGACTAATCAAAAGTAAATTAGGAAATTGACAAGTAAGTTATCAAAATTACGAGATCAAAAATAAATAACAAACAATTAATCAAATAAGCGAATTGAATAAATAAATTTAACAAAAAAAAAAATAAATAAATAAAAAAAAAAAAAATATATATATATATATATATACACATATATATACATACACATACATACATATATATACATATACATACACACATACATACATACATACACATACACACACACACACATACATATATATATATATGCACATACATACACACACATAAACATATATATATATATATATATGTACAAAAAGAATATATAAATGAGAAAAAATAAATAAATAAATAAATAAAATAAAAAAATAAAATAAAATGGGAAATTAAGGTACAAAGCAAGATAACATACCGAAATAAAGAAGAAAAAAGAGTTACATATAAGAAAAAAGATGTGAATGGTGAGTCTACTTCATGTCGGAGATCGACATAAGACTGACCCGGGCTGGAATAGAAGCAAGGGCCCTTATCAGCGAAGACGACTCCCCTCTCTCATTTATGTTATTGTCTCTCGCCCTTCTCTGGCTTCTCAGGATCTCTAAGTTTTCTAATGAATCCAGTTTGCGTCCTTTCTGTGCGAAATGAAAGAAACCTATTTTGTGTTCAGCGTTAACGTGATTATATTCAAGCATGTGTTGATTAAATCTACTATTAGAACGCTGTAGGTGCTCTTTCGCTCTTATCTTAAACTTACGGCCTGTTTGTCCAACGTATTCCGCGTCACAGTCACCACATGTGACTATGTAAATACCACTTCTATTCTCACTGCTCACTGGATCTTTTACGTAGCTTAATTGCGCTTTTAAAGTTCTATTCGTGCTGAACCCTACGTTGTAATTGTATCTGGAAAGAACTTTAGCGAGCTGATCTGAAATAGAACCGATGTACGGAATGGAACACCATACTCCTTCCCTAGGTGTACGTTCTGTAGCCCCCATGGTTTCTAATAATAACTTTCGTTCCTTCCTAGAGATCATCCTGTCTATTAACTTGTCGTCGTAACCGTTATTGTTGGCTATAACCTTGATGGTACTAACTTCCTTGGCATAAGCTAATGAGTCTAACGGCAAGGTTAGAAGACGATGTACCATAGAATTAAAGGCTGCTAACTTGTGTGCCCATGGATGGTTTGAGTCGGCATGAATAACTGCGTCGGTTGCAGTGGGCTTACGGTAAATTTCAAATCTTAAAGAATTAGCAGTCCTAATAACCGTAAGGTCAAGGTAGTTCAACCGATTATTTACCTCGATTTCAAGCGTAAATTCTATGGTACGGAAGCACTTGTTTAAATAAGCGAGAAAGTTATTAAGTTGGTCTATCGAACCAGTCCAAATACAAAAAACGTCGTCAACATATCGGACCCATTTAAAAATGTATTTAAAAAACTTGTTATGCGGATTATCAACAAATTCTTTATAAAAATAATGCATGAATGCATTAGATCCTAAAGCTGATAACGGGGCACCCATGGCTAACCCTTCTGTAGCAGAGTAAATATTGTTGTTATAACAGAAGTAGTTCTGAGAAAGACAAATGTCCAACAACTGTGTGAATTCTTGAATGAAAATTTTATTTGGACAACACTTGCTTAGAAGCCGCTTTAAGATCACTAATGTATTGTCTTTCGGAATGCTAGTATATAAATCCTTAACGTCGAATGAAACTAATATAGCTTGATGAGGCATCTGAACTGATTCTAGAGCTTTAACGAACTCCGCTGTGTTCTTAATACTATCTGCAGCTTGGAACTTTGTTACATCATAAAATAATTTATTTAAATACTTAGCTAGCTTTTCAGTGGGAGAGGAGCAAAATGAGACAATCGGTCTTATCGGTATATTGTCTTTATGTACTTTAGGTGTACCATAAAACCGTGGAGCAAGGGGATTCATAGCAATAAGGCTCTGTATATTAAATTTCTCTGGAAATAAATGGGTGGTATCTTTAAGAGCGTCGCGGACGTTCTGTTGAAAAACACTAGTAGGATCTTTGTCTAGAAGTTTGAAGCTATTGCTGTCTAGCTAGTGTTTGAAGCTATTGTGTTTTATTTTATTTTTTGACTTGTTATTAGTTTTATTGTTTTTTGACCATCCGTCACCGTGATAGTGTTTTTTATTGATTGGTTTTAATTTTTGTATTTAAGTTTCGCTATATTACATGGTTTATCACATCTGTTTGTTCTTTTAGGCACTGATGATGGCCTTATAAGGCTGAAAGCTGCTTTGGCTATTAAAAAGTTAATTTTTAAGTGGAGAGACTTTTTCATTTTTCCCTAACACAAAGTTTTACCAAACTTTAGGAGCATTTTCCGGGAAAACTGTACGTAAAGGAGACATTTGGACTTCAGATTCGGATTCAGCAAACTCGATAATATAAAGTTCAGACATTTTCTTGTTACCCGAAAGTTCGTAACATTTTTTAAATGGGTAAGTACCGATTGGGCGCGAGAGAGAAAACAGGATTAAATCGTGAGAGTCGACTGAGCGTAAGAACTTCTCTAGGAACAGTGTTGATTCGGTGCGAGATTTTTACTCATAAAAGATGATTCAGCGCGAGGTGTCCAGCATGCATAGAGTCGATTGAGCGCAAGAATTATAATATGTAATATGTATAATTATTAACTGGAATATGGTCATTCATATCATAAATGTTATGATTATATTTTCAACTTATTTCTATTTTATTTAGTTAGTTGTTATTTAGCAATGGACCCAATAATAAGCAGTGAACTTGGAAAAAATCTAAAAATTGTTAATGTTTAATTCCGTAAAGACCGTGAAGTGAAGATGGGGATGCCATGGCGTTGTCGTACAAAAGTATGTAAAGCACGAATCTACATAACTGTAGATTGTAGGTGTAGATGAACAAAGTATTTACTAGTAACAAGGATGAGGTGAAACACAATCATTCACCACCAACAAATTGATAAAACAACAAATGAGGGACAGTATATAAAAGTAAAAGCAAAACAAAACTTATTGCAAAGGCCAATGAGTCTTATAAGAAATGAGGTGGCTAAAGCATAAGAATTGAAGATAAGTGATGTTCAAAATATTCGCCAGTGAACCACTGACGCACACTAAGTCAAGTGTTAAAACTATTAATTTATAAATTGTGTTTTTGTTGTTGGTCTTGTTACTTATTTAACTACAAACTCACATCGCTTTAGACAAACTTACAAAGTACTTGCGCTCAGTTGACACTTAACAGCCTGTAAAGTGTGCGCTCAATCAACACTGACCTAAGTAACTAATAAAAAAGTAAGTCTTAAGTACTTGCGCTCAGTTGACACTCAACAGCCTGTAAAGTCTGCGCTCAATCAACACTGACCTAAGTAACTAATAAAAAAGTAAGTCTTAAGTACTTGCGCTCAGTTGACACTTAACAGCCTGTAAAGTCTGCGCTCAATCAACACTGACCTAAGTAACTAATAAAAAAGTAAGTCTTAAGTACTTGCGCTCAGTTGACACTTAACAGCCTGTAAAGTCTGCGCTCAATCAACACTGACCTAAGTAACTAATAAAAAAGTAAGTCTTAAGTACTTGCGCTCAGTTGACACTTAACAGCCTGTAAAGCCTTCGCTCAATCAACACTGACCTAAGTAACTAATAAAAAAGTAAGTCTTAAGTACTTGCGCTCAGTTGACACTTAACAGCCTGTAAAGTCTGCGCTCAATCAACACTGACCTAAGTAACTAATAAAAAAGTAAGTCTTAAGTACTTGCGCTCAGTTGACACTTAACAGCCTGTAAAGTCTGCGCTCAATCAACACTGACCTAAGTAACTAATAAAAAAGTAAGTCTTAAGTACTTGCGCTCAGTTGACACTTAACAGCCTGTAAAGTCTGCGCTCAATCAACACTTACCTAAGTAACTAATAAAAAAGTAAGTCTTAAGTACTTGCGCTCAGTTGACACTCAACAGCCTGTAAAGTCTGCGCTCAATCAACACTGACCTAAGTAACTAATAAAAAAGTAAGTCTTAAGTACTTGCGCTCAGTTGACACTTAACAGCCTGTAAAGTCTGCGCTCAATCAACACTGACCTAAGTAACTAATAAAAAAGTAAGTCTTAAGTACTTGCGCTCAGTTGACACTTAACAGCCTGTAAAGTCTGCACTGAATCAACACTGACCTAAGTAACTAATAAAAAAGTAAGTCTTAAGTACTTGCGCTCAGTTGACACTCAACAGTTTGTAAGGTCTGCGCTCAATTGACACTCAGTTTGTTACTTTCGCGCTCAATCGGTTCACTCCCTTTTAAATCACTTATCTAGCAGATAAAGTTATACCGTAAAAACGTCTGTAGAAGACAGTCAGTTTTGAATGTGATGGTTTTAGAGATGTGATATTGTTTGTTTATTAAATCAAGGGGACATAAGGACCACCGATCTAGTTGTCTAAAGTTGTGTGAAAAACCTACTTCCATATTCATAACCAGCATTTAGCATTGACTAAGAAAATCATAAAAGCGGTGTCTCACCCCACAAAGAATGTACTGAAGGACGAACGGACTTGGAAAAAATGTTTAGGTCTGTAGAAGCCAAACAACAAAAACATATCTAGGACTCCAAAGCGACATATTAATGCGCTAATTTTGATGGGCTTTGCACTTTGCTGAAGCAGTCTGGAGAGACTCAATCAAATAAAATTTTCAAAAAATCACAATCATCAATTCTTCTGTATCCAAACGATGTTTGGACATCGTTTACATGAACTTAAATGGGGCATTTTTAAAGGAAAGTTTATGCAATTGCAAATGCCGCAAACCCACACCTTTATATCTTAGTTGGTTTAAACGTTTGTAAGGCATTTTATTTAACAAATCTCGTGAAATAGATAAAATTGAAAACATCGGTGAAACTCGGTTACTAAAGCACATTTAGGTTATTCTTGAAGGACAAAAAAAGTTCATTTTTGACGTAGACCATAGATACAAATCACATCATCATGACACGGATCGGACCCACATCAATCGGACCACATCAAAGAGTGGGGGAAAAGTGCCCCATAGGGTGTGTTCCTCGACGTGCACCGCGATTCATAGGTGCAATTCAGAGTATCATGCCACGGGATCGAACCCACGTCCTCAAGTCACCTCGACTTATTGATAGCTAGGAGAGCGCCTTAAGACCCTCGGCCACGCTGGTTCCCCTATTTTTCACCTAAATACGTTCCTTGAATTCCGACATCTAGACTTAGGACACCCTGTATCAGAAAAAGTAAAAACAACTGTACATGGACTAATGGAAATTTCAATGCTGAATATACATTAAACATTTAAAATCGAATAACTTTACGCTATCACAATATTTCACACTATAAACAAATAATATCGATTAAACGAAAAAGTAAAACAGAAAAAAAATCACAGGGAAGTACTTGCGACCAAGTACTTTTTAGGGTTTTGTAGAAGATTAAGCATGCCCGTTATGTAATTATGATTTTATTCTTCGATCTCAAGGGTCCGGGTTCGATCCCCCGGGGGGTCACAATGTTTTTCATCGGTAATAACGACTAGAAAAATTCATTTTTTCAAACCATTTCCATCGCTTCACCATAAGGTATAACCATGAATTATTTCGAAATTTTAGGACCACCCGTTATATAGTGGTTGGGGAGGGGGGAAATTTTTGGGGTATATTTTGACTTATAAAATTAATAAAGAATGAAAAATTTAAAAAAGCAAATATATATTTGAATCATACTCTTCACCAGCTTTCATATGATACCCAACTCAAAATTTTTATAAAATAAAATTTTTGGCGCACTTCAAATTTTCGCGCCCAAAATTGGCAATTTTTTAAAATTTAGGATGAACTCCCGGAATTTTCATCGCCCCACAATAAGGCATTAGCATGAATTATTTCAAAATTTTAGCACCAGCCGAAGTATAGTGGTTGGGGGGGGGGGAAATTTTTTTTGGGTATATTTTGATTTTTTTACCCAATAAGGAATGCAAAATTTGAAAATGTATATATCTTTGCGTCCTACTCTTCAGCAGCTTTCATTTGATACCCAACTCAAAATTTTTAAAAAATAAAATTTTTGGCGCACTTCAAATTTTCGCGCCCAAAATTGGCAATTTTTTAAAACTTTGGATGAACTCCCGGAATTTTCATCGCTCCACAATAAGGCATTAGCATGAATTATTTCAAAATTTTAGGACCAGCCGAAGTATAGTGGTTGGGGGGGGGGGGGAATTTTTTTTGGGTATATTTTGATTTTTTGCAAAATTTACAAAAGCTTATATATATTTGCGTCCTACTCTTCAGCAGCTTTCATTTGATACCCCACTCGAAAATTAAAAAAAATATAAATTTTTGAGTTTACAACATTTTTGCGAATTGCGCATGCGCATATTTAATTTTGAACTTCTGTATATTTTTCCTGTGGTTGGGTCAAAAAGTTACACCAGTATTTCAAATTTCAGCTCTTTAGCTTAAACGGTTCGGGCCCTATGAACCAAAGAGCGACGGACATACGGACACATCACCCTCGGCATAAGGGTTTTGAGAAGAATCTACAAAACCCTAAAAAGAGATGATTCATCTTGCAAAGACCTCACGAGCGATCAAACAAAGATAAATGATAAAGAGAAAATAAATTAAACACTCGAAACTCAAGTGTACAGATTAGTGCCAGTCATTAAAAAAAAAAAAAAAAAAAAAAAAAAAAAAAAAAAAAAAAAAACTTTTACACGATATTAGAATCAAAATTATTCTAGTTTAAAATCCATCAAACAAATGATTTTATAGACATAAAAAAATAGAGATGTGTTAGTTGTTTGTCAAAATAGCCTTGTTTTAGATTTGATAAGATAGAAAGCAAATTATGAAGTTGATATGACTGATATGAGGGGGGGTGTTCAGTTTGAGATGGTTGGGGGGGGGGGGGTTCAGGTTGAGATGGTTGGGGGGGGGGGGGGGGGTTCAGGTTGAGATGGTAGGTCGCTGCGGCCCCAGACTCCCATTCATATGTTAATTAATACCTCAGTATCAATAAGTTAAATTTGACTTGCCCGAACTGTTAGCATAACATTTGTACAAACATTTAAATCATTGAAAGTTAATTGGGTTTTAGTAAGTCAGACAACGCTGTTTTAACATTAATAAGTCTTGTTCAAAATTCAAGAGGATATATGTTTTACGTTAATAATCATTTCTGCAACAAACAAAACACCAGTATAAATATGTCCGAATCTGAAATCTAAATTTCGGTACTTTTAGGTTTCTGTACAAAGTACAAAAAGAAACCTTATATAACGGCTCTGTCTGTCTGTCTGTCTGTCCGTTGGTGTCTGTCCGTTGCTTGTTTCAATTCATAAACTACTATAGCTAGGAACATGAAATTGGGCACACAGGTGCATCTCGGAATTTGAGACAACTGGACTCATTTTAGATTTTTCACACTTAATATTTTCAAGATGGCGGCCAATAAGGCGGGCGACTAAAAAAAAGTTTTTAGTCACCATGACATGTTATATACCAATTTAATGGTCTTAAAATGAAGAAAAAGAGTATGCAACTATTAAAATTTCACACGTAATATTTTCAAGATGGCGGCCAATATGGCAGGCGACTAAAAAAAGTTCTTAGTAACTGTGACATGTTATACATCAATTTAAAGGTCTTGAAGTGTAGAAAAAGAATATGCAATTATTAAAATTTTACACTTAAAAGTTTCAAGATGGTGGCCAATATGGCAGGCGACTAAAAAAAGTTCTTAGTAACTGTGACATGTTATACACCAATTTAAAGGTCTTGAAGTGTAGAAAAAGAATATGCAATAATTAAAATTTTACACTTAAAAGTTTCAAGATAGTGGCCAATATGGCGGGTGAATAAAAACAAGTTTCTAGTCACCATGACATGTTATATATCAATTTAAAGGTCTTGAAATGAAGAAAAAGAATATGCAATTATTAAAATTTTCAAGATGGCGGTCAATATGGCGGGTGACTAAACATTTTTTTAGTTACCATAACATGGTATACATCAATTGAAAGGTCTTGAAGAGTAGAAACAGAATATTACTATAAAAATTAGTGTAATTATATTACACTTAATAATTTTAACTTTAATGTAAAGAAACCGGTGATTATCGCCCCCACGTACTTACGTCAAGCGCGCCTTTGTTTTACTTTAGCACCCCCCCCCCCCCCAAATATCCCTTTGTCTTAATAGTTATTTAGACAAAGGAACATTAACAGAGTAGTATATATTCCTTACTTTAAAATACTTTTGAGACAAAGGGATATTTAGTCCAATGTACCTTGGGACAAAGGAATATTAAACATACGCTAAGAAATCATTATCCTTCAGATTTCGGTGAAAGATTTATTCTTACACATGATATGAGTCAATCTTAAATTATCATAATAAAACTGCCCTAGGAGTCTCAATGTCTTGGGGAGACAAACTCACAAACCTTTGAGACTATTATTGGTGCTAAATTAAAAAAAAAAAAAAGCCTAAATTTCTCCTATATGTACAGTTTTCCCAGAAAAGAAATCCAGTCATGCACCATGACTTAATGAGCGAGTCTTAAGTACTTGCGCTCAGTTGACACTTAACAGCCTGTAAAGTCTGCGCTCAATCAACACTGACCTAAGTAACTAATAAAAAAGTAAGTCTTAAGTACTTGCGCTCAGTTGACACTTAACAGCCTGTAAAGTCTGCGCTCAATCAACACTGACCTAAGTAACTAATAAAAAAGTAAGTCTTAAGTACTTGCGCTCTGTTGACACTCAACAGCCTGTAAAGTCTGCGCTCAATCAACACTGACCTAAGTAACTAATAAAAAAGTAAGTCTTAAGTACTTGCGCTCAGTTGACACTCAACAGCCTGTAAAGTCTGCGCTCAATCAACACTGACCTAAGTAACTAATAAAAAAGTAAGTCTTAAGTACTTGCGCTCAGTTGACACTCAACAGCCTGTAAAGTCTGCGCTCAATCAACACTGACCTAAGTAACTAATAAAAAAGTAAGTCTTAAGTACTTGCGCTCAGTTGACACTTAACAGCCTGTAAAGTCTGCGCTCAATCAACACTGACCTAAGTAACTAATAAAAAAGTAAGTCTTAAGTACTTGCGCTCAGTTGACACTCAACAGCCTGTAAAGTCTGCGCTCAATCAACACTGACCTAAGTAACTAATAAAAAAGTAAGTCTTAAGTACTTGCGCTCAGTTGACACTTAACAGCCTGTAAAGTCTGCGCTCAATCAACACTGACCTAAGTAACTAATAAAAAAGTAAGTCTTAAGTACTTGCGCTCAGTTGACACTCAACAGTTTGTAAGGTCTGCGCTCAATTGACTCTCAGTTTGTTACTTTCGCGCTCAATCGATGCACTCCCTTTTAAATCACTTATCTAGCAGATAAAGTTATACCGTAAAAACGTCTGTAGAAGACAGTCAGTTTTGAATGTGATGGTTTTAGAGATGTGACATTGTTTGTTTATTAAATCAAGGGGACATAAGGACCACCGATCTAGTTGTCTAAAGTTGTGTGAAAAACCTACTTCCATATTCATAACCAGCATTTAGCATTGACTAAGAAAATCATAAAAGCGGTGTCTCACTCCACAAAGAATGTACTGAAGGACGAACGGACTTGGAAACAATATTTAGGTCTGTAGAAGCCAAACAACAAAAACATATCTAGGACTCCAAAGCGACATATTAATGCGCTAATTTTGATGGGCTTTGCACTTTGCTGAAGCAGTCTGGAGAGACTCAAAATCAAATAAAATTTTCAAAAAATCACAATCATCAATTCTTCTGTATCCAAACGATGTTTGGACATCGTTTACATGAACTTAAATGGGACATTTTTAAAGGAAAGTTTATGCAATTGCAAATGCCGCAAACCCACACCTTTATATCTTAGTTGGTTTAAACGTTTGTAAGGCATTTTATTTAACAAATCTCGTGAAATAGATAAAATTGAAAACATCGGTGAAACTCGGTTACTAAAGCACATTTAGGTTATTCTTGAAGGACAAAAAAAGTTCATTTTTGACGTAGACCATAGATACAAATCACATCATCATGACACGGATCGGACCCACATCAATCGGACCACATCAAAGAGTGGGGGAAAAGTGCCCCATAGGGTGTGTTCCTCGACGTGCACCGCGATTCATAGGTGCAATTCAGAGTATCATGCCACGGGATCGAACCCACGTCCTCAAGTCACCTCGACTTATTGATAGCTAGGAGAGCGCCTTAAGACCCTCGGCCACGCTGGTTCCCCTATTTTTCACCTAAATACGTTCCTTGAATTCCGACATCTAGACTTAGGACACCCTGTATCAGAAAAAGTAAAAACAACTGTACATGGACTAATGGAAATTTCAATGCTGAATATACATTAAACATTTAAAATCGAATAACTTTACGCTATCACAATATTTCACACTATAAACAAATAATATCGATTAAACGAAAAAGTAAAACAGAAAAAAAATCACAGGGAAGTACTTGCGACCAAGTACTTTTTAGGGTTTTGTAGAAGATTAAGCATGCCCGTTATGTAATTATGATTTTATTCTTCGATCTCAAGGGTCCGGGTTCGATCCCCCGGGGGGTCACAATGTTTTTCATCGGTAATAACGACTAGAAAAATTCATTTTTTCAAACCATTTCCATCGCTTCACCATAAGGTATAACCATGAATTATTTCGAAATTTTAGGACCACCCGTTATATAGTGGTTGGGGAGGGGGGAAATTTTTGGGGTATATTTTGACTTATAAAATTAATAAAGAATGAAAAATTTAAAAAAGCAAATATATATTTGAATCATACTCTTCACCAGCTTTCATATGATACCCAACTCAAAATTTTTAAAAAATAAAATTTTTGGCGCACTTCAAATTTTCGCGCCCAAAATTGGCAATTTTTTAAAATTTGGGATGAACTCCCGGAATTTTCATCGCCCCACAATAAGGCATTAGCATGAATTATTTCAAAATTTTAGCACCAGCCGAAGTATAGTGGTTGGGGGGGGGGGAATTTTTTTTGGGTATATTTTGATTTTTTTACCCAATAAGGAATGCAAAATTTGAAAATGTATATATATCTTTGCGTCCTACTCTTCAGCAGCTTTCATTTGATACCCAACTCAAAATTTTTAAAAAATAAAATTTTTGGCGCACTTCAAATTTTCGCGCCCAAAATTGGCAATTTTTTAAAACTTTGGATGAACTCCCGGAATTTTCATCGCTCCACAATAAGGCATTAGCATGAATTATTTCAAAATTTTAGGACCAGCCGAAGTATAGTGGTTGGGGGGGGGGGGGGGAATTTTTTTTGGGTATATTTTGATTTTTTGCAAAATTTACAAAAGCTTATATATATTTGCGTCCTACTCTTCAGCAGCTTTCATTTGATACCCCACTCGAAAATTAAAAAAAATATAAATTTTTGAGTTTACAACATTTTTGCGAATTGCGCATGCGCATATTTAATTTTGAACTTCTGTATATTTTTCCTGTGGTTGGGTCAAAAAGTTACACCAGTATTTCAAATTTCAGCTCTTTAGCTTAAACGGTTCGGGCCCTATGAACCAAAGAGCGACGGACATACGGACACATCACCCTCGGCATAAGGGTTTTGAGAAGAATCTACAAAACCCTAAAAAGAGATGATTCATCTTGCAAAGACCTCACGAGCGATCAAACAAAGATAAATGATAAAGAGAAAATAAATTAAACACTCGAAACTCAAGTGTACAGATTAGTGCCAGTCATTAAAAAAAAAAAAAAAAAAAAAAAAAAAAAAAAAAAAAAAAAAAAACTTTTACACGATATTAGAATCAAAATTATTCTAGTTTAAAATCCATCAAACAAATGATTTTATAGACATAAAAAAATAGAGATGTGTTAGTTGTTTGTCAAAATAGCCTTGTTTTAGATTTGATAAGATAGAAAGCAAATTATGAAGTTGATATGACTCTGTTCAGTGTTGCCTTGTTATAGCTTGAGTTACGTACAAATTATGAGCCTTCATTTAATTATAGACGCTATTAGCTGCTGTATTGCAATAAGTAAGTACTATACATGATATATATGTTATAGCTCTCTTTCTAGACATGCTGTATATAGAAGTGAATATATAACTATTTGTAAACAGTGAAATCTACGCCAAGGTTTTGAAGTCCGACGTTTCGCTTCTACTGCTGGAAACATCTTCAGTTGTGCGGTGCAAAATATATTTACTGCTAGACAACTAAGTAAAGCTTATACACCAATAGTAAGTTTTACACAGCAGTATTAAGTACTACGCAGCAGTAGTAAGTACTTGTACCAGATGGGCAGGATGAACTGTCCAAAACCTCGCAATCAGCCCTTATTGAGGCCCTTTTTATGTTCAAACCTCGCTATTAGCCTTCAGTGAGGCCCTTTTATGTCCAAAACCTCGCTATTAGCCCTTAATGAGGGCCTTTTTATGTCCTAAACCTCGCAATAAGCCCTTTATGAGAGAGTTGCAGCCCACTTCACACATTATACCTATTTTATTACATGTAAATCAAAAGACCGAGGCGCGGGATCGAACCCACGACCTCGTGCTGCCCTTAATTCATTGATAGCCAAGCAGATGTGGCAAGTATCTAAAGTCACACGGGCACGCTGGCTCCCTTGCACTATGTATAAGCAGTGCCGGGGCGAGGCAAGTTTTAGTATGGAGCAAGATCCAAATTTGACGCCCCTCTTTGCTTGCTTCTAATTTCTAATACATGGGCGTCGTTACCACTAGATTACCCGGGGTCCCGGGCCTCTGCCCCAACTCCTCAAAACAGCTTTTTTATGCTCTTAGGTGAAATTTTATTTTAACACTTTGTCATAAAATAAAGTAAACCTACGGTGTAGTTCGTTGACAAAAGTCGGAAAACAAGTTTTCCGACGTAGATATAATATTAACAATTCTCTAAATAAGTTTAATCACGTTAAAATTAAATTATTGATAGTAATTATTTGAATTACAATGCTAAAATTAAACGGGAGAATCAGCTGGAAGGTGAGTCGTGTATTGAATGGTATTGACAACAGATTTATTTATATAGATTAGTTTATCTACATTTAGAAATTATGATTTAACTTTTAACTTGTTTGTTTGTTTACTGATGAATCACTATGGCAACCGTTGTGGAGGTTAATGACATGTGTGAAGATGACCTTATAGATTTAGATTTAGACATTAAACAAAAGTTAGTAAATCAAATTTGTATTAGCACCAACCTAATTTACTTGTGCTTTATCTAGGGCAACACTGGAGGGAATCATGAAAGTTCATGATTCCCTTATTTTTCATTACTCCCTGTTTAACCCGACCGGGTGCAATGAGTAACTTTCCTCCCTGTAAACTAGGGAGGAAAGTTCACTTTTCTCTCTGCTGGAGGTGAAACATGTTTTCTATACAAGAGTGGCAATTATATAAAGTTTAGTCCAAAACGGGACATTGGATTTTGAGAGGGTGGTTGAGCTATTGCAGCTCCCAGACGAAGATGGGGTCGTCTAGGGTCCCTAGGAAAATTTTGTGCATTTTAAGGAAAGGAATGCAAAACATTTGCATTCTTTAGTAAAGTTTTCTCTTTCGACATCAATCTGCACTATTTGGCCTGTTTCGCACTGTTCGATTTAACTTCGTTTTTTTTAAACTGCCAAAGTCTCCAACAAAACCATAACGTCGCTTGCCTCGCCGGCAGGCCCTTTAAGATGTAACTTACATCTTATATGGGGTAGGTGGGGGAGGGTGTTCTGGCCGCACACTTGACCAGCAACCGTCTCAACAGATAAGGGCCTATTTCAAAACTTGTAGCGAGTGCTCCAAGCCATTTTCTTCATTTTCTATTTTGTTTAGACAATGGAAAGAGAGCTTCAAGTGCTGTCATGTATTATTTATATATTTTCAGTTATATAAGTTTCGGAATTTGTCATTCGCTTATTAAGTTTTTCCCCGAAAATGATTTCCTGGTAGCCATTGTAAAAACAAATATGGTCGATATAAGAGTACAATTCTACACCAATACTTGTTACAAGAACATACATTTTTATGTATCAAAATTAAGTGAAATAACGAAACATAAATAATCATTAACGACTTTTTATTTGTTAAAATAAACGAACTGGTGACAGTAAAAATAAAACCGAGCTTTCATTGCCCCTCTCTAAAATATTAATTATTTTTTAACGTCAGAAGTCGGAACTTCTAAATCCGAGGTTATAATAATAAGGTTATAAATCCGAATGACGTAGAGTTTACCCTTTGATAAATAAAAACATAAGAACCCTTAATATGAAAGTTGTTCTAATGATCTTCTACGCTATTAGAACCAAGGCTGTGATATTTACCTTTGTTATTATCATGAATAATAATTTAAAGTCATAAAATATTAAGTAATTAGTTGTGACCTATAATAATTAGTTTTCTAAAACAAAAGCAATAAAACCATTTTATTACGACTAAGTCAGCTGGTTTTTCAATAAATCTCAGTTTAGATTTTAATTATTTTGAGTAATGGTTTTACATTATAGGTTTATTATATTGCTTAGTATAGAGGAGTAAATATACAGTAAAATTTAAAGTAAAAATAAAATAATATACTCATTTTCTCCACTTAATGGAAAAATATTGGATCATAGATAAATATGTTTTTGGGTTGAATCTACATATCGACATTCCAATGTTTTTCCATGAAGTGGAGAAAACCAGTATACATTGTCAAATTGATATAGTAGATGGATATAGCTGTGAAATTATGAAACATTAATCCATTATGATTACCATTTGGTCCGCTAGGAGCTCTCATATCATTTTATATAGAGATCGGCAAAGTATGGTACAACAATAAATACAAGTGAAAACCAATCCACCTCCTGTTAAATTCTAACTTCCTCCCACGAAATTTAAGAGCGTCACATATTTATTATCACAGGCAAGTAGTTTTTAAGATATTTTGGCTAGCAAAGATTGAGCGACAGGCAGACCGACAGACAGATACGGAACCAAAACTGTTCCCTGATGTCTGAAACGGATTATGTCTTGGAATTTTTGAAATTGGAGACATTACATTTTTTAGTTCTTCGGAACGATCACATAGCTTCCGTTACCTTCGGTAAGCTCGGAAGCAAATCCCACACAACAAAATGGTGCTTTGATGATACGTTTTGACCCTAACAGGTCATCTTCAGTCTTAATTAACTAAACTTATTATATCCATTAGAACATAATTGAAGCGAGTGTAAGCGAGCTTCTTACATTCAACAAACTATGCATCTTGTCTGTCTGTCTGTCTGTCTGTCAGTAACGTTCACGCGTGTGACGATAACTTGAGTAAAAATTGACCGATTTAGTTGAAATTTGGTATACATGATCCTCTTACTAATACTCAGGCTAAGTTCGTTGGACAGCGTGATCCGTCCAAGAGTCCGCGAGCAACGCTCGCGTAAACGAGAGGTTCAAAAATTAAATTGGAATTTCAGGACGGGAAAAGATTCTATCATCATCAATTCGATGAGACGAACATTTTTTTCAAATAACATTTTTTAGTAAAACCAACAGCGACACCGCTATGAATTAATAAAGATCGCTAAAACTATTAAAGCGGACCTAAACGTTTAAAATAGAAAGAACAACCTTTTTACCGATATCTTACGTTCTAACGTAACGATTTTAATAAAACTTCATATACACCATCTAATGCACAATTGAAAAAGGCATGCAAAATTTCAATTTGATACATGCAGTAGTTTGTTTGTAGCAAAGAGATACATTTTATAATAATTGAAAAGGAGATGTGTGGTTAGAGGAATAGTAAGAATGCGGGATGGTTCCATTACAACTAGCCGCTGTACTACGACCAGACCCAATATCTATCAACTCATCATGATTCACGATAATCTATTTTTTCAATATTCAATACATATTTATTACTATACGCTCGCTTCAATGATAGAGCCACGCGATGCCTAGTTACATATAGTTTTTCATCCCTTAATAACAGTATTTTGCTTCCGAGCTTACCGAAGGTATCGGAAGCATTGTGTCCATTTTTGAGAACGAAAAACTTTTATGCCTCCGATTTTAAAAATTCCAAGACAGAAATCCGTTTCAGACACCAGGGAACATTTTTGGTCTCGTGTCTGTCTGTCTGTCGGTCTGTGTGTCCGCGAATTATGAAACGTGCGACGATAACTTGAGCAAATGTCAACCGATTTTGATGAAATTTCGTAGACATGTTCATTTTACCAATGCCCAGGACGAGTTCGTTGGACAACGTTATCCGCCCAAGCGTTCACGAGCAACGCTCGCGTAAACAAGAACTTCAAATTTAAAATTGGAATTTTAGGTCGGGAAAAAATTCTAACTTCATCTATTCGATGAGACAAACATTTTATTCAAATACAATTTTTTAGTTAAACCAACAGCGACACCGCTATGAAGTGTTAAAGACCGCTAAAACTATTAATAGTTTTTATCTACAATTGATACGAAATATAAACATTATATCTTTGTTTAGATGCGTAGAAAGTGATTATTTACGTACTTGTTGTATTCATTGCGCATGCGCGTCTCATAGTTCGGAATAACTCCTCTTCTTTACCACGCTAGTGCGGTAAAGAAGAGAAATTCTTCAGCTTTACGCACGATTAGTGAGTTTTTTTACATATAACAAAACTAATTTGGTGTTCTTTTTATTAAAGTAACTGTTTATATCGAGTTTTTAGTGAAAAACAATGAGTGAATCAAGTGACTTGGACGAAAATGTGGAGATTAGTACTCCTCAAGAAATAATTAATTCGGCAAAAAAATACAACTCAAGAATTAATGCCATCTTTATCAAGAGGGGGATACGAACTTACATACAGCATGTTTATTTGTTTCTGAATTTATTATTTAAATCTAACAATCGTAGATAAAGTACGGTACGCAACTCGTGCTAAAACGGCATTTTGCATTGCTCGTGTGGTTTTACCACCCACGCTATCACTCGGGTGCAAACTCCACACTCGCATGCAAAATGCTACTTTCCGCACTCGACGCGTAATGTACTATTACACAATAAACAATATAACAATAAAGTAATATAACAATAGTTTTAATGTTAATATAACAATAAAGTACATAATAGGATGCGAGGATGCTATGTGCCACACTAATTGGCAGTCTATTTTTCTTATTTCTTATTTATTTTATTTTATTTTATTTTTTTTTTTTTTTTATTTTTTTTTTTTTTGCTAGTGTTTATGATAATTGATCTTTGATTTGCAATAAGTAAACAACTTGTGAATATTTATAGTTGAAATATATTAAAAACAATTCTTTATAACTTATTTTACAATAGACTAGAGTGTAAGCTAAAACACAATGATATACAGACTTTAAAATATTTTTGTTAATCTTTAAATAAAAAGAAGTAGAAGTATTGAAATTAAACAAAAACAAATTTCAAAAATGTTTGCAGGGGGAAAAAATATACAATATCAGACAACAATGTATTTTTAGACTTATTGTTTTAAGAAATACATATCTTTATTATCTTTAGTGGAAAATCGCTACAGCTGCAAACAATAAAACGTTTACGTAACAACACGAAAATAATATAAACAACGATTAAATCATACAAAAATATGAGGATTCTCTGAAGAGTCAATTGTCCAAACAATACAACTGTTACATTATTTAACAGTGGAATTCAAATTTTGAAAGATATTGAATTTTCTTTCTTCTTAATATTTAACAGATTGGATTGGAAATTTGAAATTAATAACAATTGACAACAAGGAAAAGAATTTAGATTTAATTACGAGGTCAAATTATTACGTAGAAGAATTTAGTACACAATGAGTGTTGTGTAAATTAATGTAATGAGTAGTAATTGAATTAATTAGTAATATTAAATTAATGTAAATCAGTCAAAAATGATATAGTGAATAATGTAAAATAGTTTAAATTAATGTAGTGAATAATATATAGCATTGAATAAATGTAATGAATAATGCAGCATTTAATTAATGCAATGAATAATGTAGTATTGAATTAATATAATAATTAATGTAATATTCAATTAATTTAATGAATAATGTAGTATTGAATTAATGTAATGAATAATATAGACAATTAATGGATCCTTATAAGGGTTCGTGAAAATAATGACTTCAAACACGCCACTTTCAAAGACGGCCATTTTCAAGCCTTATAATTGCGCACTTGAGGTAAGTGAAGTCAAAATTCTTCATGGAGTATGACTAACAAGATCGAAAGCAGGATCCAAGCAGCGGAAATGAGATACCTACGTGCTATAATGGGGAAGACCAGAAGAGACCGAGTGAGGAACACAACCATAAGAAATACTTTAAAAGTGGAACCACTGTCCGAAAGAATAACTAGAGCTCAGCTGAGGTGGTTTGGACATGTCCAAAGACTTGGGGACCAGAGGTACCCCAAGATGGCTCTCGAAGCTAGAATGGAAGGAAGAAGACCTCGAGGAAGAAAGAGGAAAACTTGGTCTGATAACATCAAGGCAGCCCTGACAGAACGAAATTGTACTTGGGGCCGAGCTGTCCAGCTGGCTCAAGACCGGGCAGCCTGGAGGAACTTTTGTCAACCCTCTACACCTATTAGTAGATGAGGACTTGGATTAAGTGAAGTGATATTTTTAATATGGCGGCCAATATCGCTGACGAATAAAAAAAAAAAGGTTTTAGTCAGCATGACATCATAAATATCGTTTTAAAGGTTTGTTAACTAATGGATCCTTATAAGGGTTCGTGAAAATAATGACTTCAAATCATTTCAGTTCGGTAACGTTTCGGCCTGGCCGGCCATTTTCAAGCCTTATAATTGCGCACTTGAGGTAAGTGAAGTCAAAATTCTGATACATATAAAATTTATAAAGAAACTCTAACATTCCGTCGTCTACTAAAACAATATTGCACTTCTTATATCCTACGTGCGTACAGGTGAATGATAATAACAATACACTAACAAGTAACAAGAACGACAATAAACAAAAGGTAACATAATTAAAATAGATATTATAAATTAAAAACTATTAACAATCATCACAGATATGCTTAAAAATTTGAAGTGATAACAATTCGTCCCTTATCAGTATGTAATCAGACCGGCAAATATAACAGTTAAAACGAGTTTAAAACATAATTCGTGATTCAGTTTATAAAATCAGGTACGTAGAGACCTAATGTCAATGAATAATGTAGTATTGAATTAGGAAATGAGTATAAATTGATGTAATGAATAATATAATTAGTGGCGTATGGTTTAATAAAAATAATAAAGATTAACCAACTGAACTAGTTTCGTAAACTTTATTTACATCATCAGGATTTTGTACTATAATTACCACATTTGAAACCTTAACATAGTGAAGTTCAAAATAGGTAAGACAGGTATAATTGGAATATGATCATACCTAATTTAAACTTCACCATGTTAAGATTGTAAAAGTCTAGTATCTATAATACATAACTCAACTAAACGATTATGTAATAATACATTACGAGTCTAGTGCGAAAAGTAGTATTTTGCACGCGAGTGTGGAGTTTGCACCCGAGCGATAGCGAGGGTAGTAAAACCACTCGTGCAAAGCAAAATGCAGTTTTCGCACGAGTTTGCGTACCGTACTTTATCTACGATTGTTGAATTTTAATAATAAATACAGAAAAAATTGTTTAACTAACTTCCTATGTGTAAGTTCGTATTTCTTTTTTGATAAGGATGACATTATTTCATTAGTTGTATTTTTTGCCGAATTAATTATTTCGGGAGGCGTATTATTCTCATTTTCGTTATAATCACTTAAATCACTCATTGTTTTTCACTAAAAACTCGATATAAACAGTTATTTTAATTAAACAAACAGCAAATGAGTTATGTTAAATGTAAACAAACTCGCTAATCGTGCGTTAAGGAAAAGAATTCTTCTTTTTTAAAAAAAAGAGTAATTATGAAACGCGCATGCGTAATGAATACAAGTACGTAAAGAATCACTTTCTACGCATCTAAACAGAGATATAATGTTTATATTTCGTATCAATCGTAGATAATAGTACATTACGCGTCGAGTGCGGAAAGTAGCATTTTGCATGCGAGTATGGAGTTTGCACCCGAGCGACATCAGCGAGGGTAGTAAAACCACACGAGCAATGCAAAATGCCGTTTTCGCACGAGTTGCGTACTGTACTTTATCTACGATTGTTAGATTTAAATAATAAATACAGACAAAAATAAACTTGCTGTATGTAAGTTCTTATCTCTCTCTTGATAAAGATGGCATTAATTCTTGAGTTGTATTTTTTGCCGAATTAATTATTTCTGGAGGATTATTATTCTCCACATTTTCGTCAGTCACTTGATTCACTCGTTGCTTTCACTAAAAACTCGATATAAACAGTTACTTTAATAAAAGATCAGCAAATTAGTTTTGTTAAATGTAAACAAACACGCTAATCGTGCGTAAAGCTGAAGAATTACTCTTCTTTACCGCCCTAGGGTGGTAAAGAAGAGGAATTCTTCAGAACTATCAGACGCGCATGCGCAATGAATACAAGTACGTAAAGAATCACTTTCTACGCATCTAAACAGAGATACAATGCTTATATTTCGTATCAATCGTAGATAAAATGTATTTACACCATCAGGGTTTTTGTACTATAATTACTAGATTTGAAATCTTAACATAGTGAATTTTGAAATAGGTATGATGATAGGTATGATTGGAATATGATCTTACCCTTTTTAACTTCACCAAGTTAAGATTGTATGTCTAGTATAGTCTAGCATCTATAAGAAATAACTATGAATACGAAACTTTATTTAGCTTTACGCCGTCCAAAGGAAAAATAAACTGTACAAAATTTGCCAAAAAGAAATATCATCTGCCTTCTTGACGTGGGATCAATGCCATAAGAAATAATGTGGGATGGAAGTTTTTAAACACAACATATTCTAGAAATCTTGCTAGGAGAACAAACCCTTGTGAAGACCAATTTCCATCCCACGTTTTCTCCTACGTGACGTATTAATCATATGACAAGATTGATAGAATCATTTATGTAAGACATTTTGTACCTAAACCTTGTGGTTTTAATGAAATATTTGTGAAAAACGGAGCTACAAACAGTCATCATCTAATAGCGACCTAGTTTGTCAATGGTTGTCGTTTAACAATATGGAGAAATCTCCTACGTGACCTATTAATCATATGCTAAGAATAAATAGGATCATTTATATAGTAAATTTTGAACTTAAACCTTGCGGGTTTTTTGAAATATTAGTGAAAAACGGTGTTACAAACTGTCATCATCTAAAAGCGACCTAGTTTGTCAATGGAGAAACAAACAAAAGTCAGGTGATTTCCTTCTGTCGCACTTCCTCTCATTTGTTCTTTCCATACTCTTTGAATGGTGTTCTTCTTCCCCGTGTTTCCTCAGTATGAGATCTCGGTGTTATCTTGGATTCTAAACTTAAGTTTGATGGTCAGTTTGATGCTTTACTTAGTAAGGCTATCAAAGGCTTAGTTTGATCCTCAGTATCTCCCACGATCTCCCTTTGAAATGTTTGCTTTTGTTGTATAAATCTATTGTTCGTCCGATCCTCGAATATGTGGCTCCTGTGTGGAATGTTTAAGGTCTAAGCATGTCTGATTCTATTGAAAATATTCAGCGCTGGTTTGTTCGCACATGTTTTTAAAAAATTTTAAATGTGTATGTATCAGTGTGTCTTCTATGTGTATATTATCTCTGTGAGATTGTCTCTGTCTAAAAGCTTGTGAGTTTCTACTCTTGGTGAGCTGTTTAGTAAAGCTCCTGTGTCCTAGAAGAGCGGAGCCGAGCGGCCGTAATCTAGCAGTCGTGCCGTCACTGCGGAAGACGTAAAATGACAGCCACCTTAACTCTAGTGGCCGCAATGTAGTGGAGATGACGTCACTGTGGTAGACGTAATATAACGGCCATCTTAACTCTAGCAGCCTTAATGTAGCCGGGGATGAAGTCACTGTGGTGAACGTAAAATGACGGCTGTCGCGACTCTAGCAGCCGTAATGTAGTGGAGATGACGTCACTGCGGTGGACGTAAAATGACGGCTGTCTTAACTCTAGCGGCCGTAATGTACAAGGGGATGAAGTCACTGCGGTGGACGTAAAATGACAGCCACCTTAACTCTAGCGGCCACAATGTAGTGGAGATGACGTCGCTGTGGTAGACGTAATATGACGGCCATCTTAACTCTAGCAGCCGTAATGTAGCCGGGGATGAAGTCGCTGCGGTGGACGTAAAATGACGGCTATCTTAACTCTAGCGGTCGTAATGTACAAGGGGATGAAGTCACTGTGGTGAACGTAAAATGACGGCTGTCGTGACTTTAGCAGCCGTAATGTAGTGGAGATGACGTCACTGCGGTGGATGTAAAATGACAGCCACCTTAACTCTAGCGGCCGCAATTTATTGGAGATGACGTCACTGTGGTAGACGTAATATGACGGCCATCTTAACTCTAGCAGCCATAATGTAGCCGGGGATGAAGTCGCTGGTGTGGACGTAAAATGACGGCTGTCGTGACTTTAGCAGCCGTAAAGTTGTGGAGATGACGTCACTTCGGTGGATGTAAATGACGGTCATCTTAACTCTAGCGGCCGTAATGTAGCAGGGATGACGTCACTGTGGTGGACGTAAAATGAAGGCAGCCTTCTCAACGGTGACTTTAGGTATTAACTTATAACGACGTAGAGAGCCTCTTGATTCATTACAAAATCAATTAATACTTCATCCTCTTAGCTTGGTTTACATCGCTTGTACTCATTTTATTGCATAAAATGTTCAACATTGCAAGAAAAAAGTTGCAAAACTACTTCACCGCTATGACGGCCATAAAAAAAAGGCGCCACTGCTATTTGACGTTCTCCAATCAACGCTCCATAGACAACCAACGTTATTTAGTTTATATTACCAACGTTTGTGACGTCACGAACGCTAGATTATGGCCGATATATAACGACACTGTTCTCCAAGAAAACCTAAGCTTAAGACAGTCTGTTCCCTGGTTCAGGAGTAAGCAGCCCCTATACGGTCAAGCCGCTTGATCAAAACATCGCGTCAAGCTGATTGACACGACCTTCAATCCACCTTTGGGCGCATCAAGCATCCCACCAATCTTTTCAATTACACTCATTTGTAGCGGAGTTTTCGACTAGTGAACTGCTCCTCCTGGACTGTAGTGAATCAGTATTGTGTAGATACCATTGACGGAATAATTGATCAAAATTGTTCTAGACTATCAAGCATTCTGTCATTCCGCTTGACTCATTCAAACTTTCCATTAATCTCCGTCAAGGCTTGACTCAAGCATCAAACGGTTTCCTAGACGATCAATCATGCTTGACACCATTGCTTGACGCGATGTTTTGATCAAGCGGCTTGACCGTGTAGGGGCTGCTTATTGTATTCATTCCTGTAGGTAAGCGAGCTGGTAGTCCTCTCTATATCAAGTAGTTATCAGACAGTTGTCCTGTTGTCCGTTGTGTCTTGTCAATCAGTGCCCTAGTCTGTTGTCCTGATTATGTATATGCTTTCATAAAATACGTCCAACTTGTCTCTTTATTGAGTGATCTATAAATTCTTCCTTCTAAACAAATATATATATATATCTGATTCTAATCGGAAATACAATATCTGACATGTTTCACACTGATGATCTCATCGATTAGATGAGTAAAGTTGCCGGATAACCCCCGTCCTGTAATAACCCTGGCAGTTGATCGGGACTAAACCCCAAAGGAAAAAAAAAAAAAATATCTGAAAAAGTTTCAGCTTTTTAAGTAGTTAGAAAGTGGGTTAAAAATTGATGATAAAAACTTTTACCTCACAAACAAGTAAAGTTAAATAAAAGCTTGCAATAAAAAGAAAGAAATAAAAATTAACAGATGACGTAAAGTTTTTCAAGGAGAAAAGAGAATACACAAGTTTAACACAAAGTTATTCTAAAAAAAAAAAAAAAAAAAAAAAAAAATATAGATAAATCAATAGCCTATAAATAGTCACTTATTATTAGAAATTGAAGAATTATACAATAAAGTTTTCATAACAAAGAAATAAACAAAACAAAAACGAAACATTAAATAAGAACAATGTTTAAAAATAGAAAACACTCAAGTTGTTACAAGTGGAATAATTTCACGGTCTATTTCCAGCTGATAAAATTAGCAGATTGTTTTTCTTCTCCCCCACCCACTTACCCCCCATCGTGGAAATTTATTACTGAAACTTGTTTCGCTTTCAAAATGATATGGTGAGAACGTCAAGGTCAAAACTTAGAACTCGGATAGTTATTAGCTGGTCAACAGTTCTAACAGATTTAGCACGATATCTTAGATAATATCTCTTCCCTGCTAATTCTTTTTTCCTTAGCTAAAATTAGCTACAAAGTTCAGATTCTTAAAATAAAAAAAAAAAAAAAAACTTATCCACGCAACACTCCATTATAGATTATCTGACTTTCCATTTCTTATGCTTTATTTTTAACATTTTCCAATCTACCATAAACTAAAGCTTCTTGAAGACAAAAATAAAGAAAATAAATAACTCAAAAAAAAAAAAAATTAAAGATAGTAGAACTAAAAATAGTAAAAACAAAATTAAATCGTTGTACCAACAGATTTCTTTTGACTAAGCTGAAAACCGTCCACTGGAACGTAAAGGGCATGCGCAATGACTTTTATCCATGGCGCATGCCCGTAACGAATTGTGCATAACCTTGACGATCCCGCGGACGGTTTCCAAGCTTGGTTGGAACAAACCTATAATTTGTTCTTTTACTGACATCGATTGTGTTGATAAAATTTAACTGATGTTTTTATTTATCTACATTTTGTTTGTTTTTATCTGAACAACCCAGTGATTTAGTTTCTAAAACCTTGGAAGGAAGTCTATTTGCCAGAATAAACTTGTTGAATAGACTACCTAATTTTAGAATTTTAGGAGTGACAAAGATGGATAAAAGTACACTCTCGCAATAACCGTGACAGGAATTCACCGCCATTTTGGACCCCAGTTAATCAGATCAAATTGCTAATCTTACTTTTTCATTGACCCATCGGACCACACATTTTGCATATTTTTTTACATTTTTAGTAACAGCAGGAATACAGTATTAGAAAGGAATACAGTATTAGGGGGGGGGGGGCACGCAAAATCTTTATGGATTTTGACAAAATTTCATGCAAAATTGAACACTACCAACAAGTGTTGTATATATTTGTAATCGACTCTTAAACACCTTTCATTTGATACCCCACTCAAAATTAAAAAAAAAAAAAAATCATCATGACAGGAATCAGCCGCCATTTTGGAATACCAGCTAATCAGATCAAATTGCTAATCTTATTTTTTCTTTGGCCCGCATCTGACCGCACAGAAATGAAGTTTTGGAACCACAGAATTTTGATGTTTTTTGACAAAATGGCGTCGAAAATTAAACACTTTCTATATATATATAGAATATATATATATATCTAATTGTGAGTTGTTACCGCAAGTTGGTAGGTTATCAAATGAGGATATCCCTACCGTCGATACTTTCTTGATCTGGAGATCACTGGACCGGTTTCGGCTAAACTGTGTCTATTTTTCCTGTGTGTGCATCAAAACGATTTTTAATACTGGAAAGTTTAATGTTTTTAACTCTTTTGATTCAAAAGATATTGGAACCGTACAGAGTGACAGACAGACAGACACAGAAACGAAACTATATAAGGGTTTCTTTTTTTTGGTTTTACCAACGAAGCCCTAAAAATTAAATTTTCAAATAGAAATCGTAAAATCTTTTGCGTTAAGTTAAAGATTTTTGCATTCCATCCACGTTCTCGTTCATAGAAAGAGCTCTGAGTTTTAACATAAAAAAAACCTAAATACATCTCGATCATTTTCAGTTGAATTTTTTTTATTATTATTATTTTTTTTTTTTTAAAAAAAGGGGTCTTTTATGTAAGAAAAGAAGATTTTTTTTTCATTTTCTTAGTAAAAACGTGCTTCTATTCAGAAGAGTGTATTAAACAGAGGAAAATATATAATTCTAAAATGATACCGTTTTCTAAAGCATTCTCCTCTAAGAATTTCTCATCCCTTTCATTGCATTTTTTCTTACTTTCAATATTTTATCGTCTCTTTTTAATTTTTTTGAGTGAAGTTTTGAAAGGTATGCATATTATATATATATATATAATTTGTGTTAGTAAGAGACACTAAGGGATGTGCCATGCAAGCACACATAGGAACTGTTCCAACATCCGAAAATATGTCAATAAGATGTTGGCTCGGCATTACGCCATGTCCTGCATCGTTTCGTCGATGCAGGACGAACGCCGACTCATCAGGGGCCCGACGATGCCCACCCAACTCTGGACCTATACTATATCAATAAGATCAGATATAGGACTTATCAGAGACGAGCGCGAGCGTGCTCTCACACCGCCATTCTTGCTTGGCTGGTACACTGCAATAAGGGACACAATCTTCTTATATCTGATTAAACACGGTATAACATTGCAAATATATATATATATATATATATATATATATATATATATATATATATATATATATATATATATATATATATATATATAAAGAATAATGTTTAATTTATATGACTGAAGAACCCCCCCCCCCCTTTTATTAAAGAATTCAGTAGCTACTGGCAAGTACTTGACGGGATTTATTAATCTGATAAACTTAAACCATGCAATCAATGTACTAAGAGAGGACCATTAAACACGCAATATCTTACTGTTTGTGAAATTATATGTGAAATAATAATTTAAGAAATTGACATTATCTAAACATTGAAATGGATATTTTATAACTGTACTATAATGTTGTGTGATTAATAAATTAATTTTTGAAAAAATTGCTCAATGATAATTATCGCAAAACAAATATATATATATATATATATATATATATATATATATATATATATATATATATATATATATATATATATATATATATATATATATATACTATATATATATATATATATATATGTATACTAACATGGTTCTTATTGCATGACTAAAGTATGCCTTCATTGTACATTATATTGTATGTATGAAGTTTAATCAGGCCGGAAATATATATATTTTTTTTTTTAAGTCATAAAAAAATATATTAAAACGTTCTTTTGTTTTGTTCAAGTAAGAATACGCGAGATAAGTAAGAATTCATTCTGTTTAAACATTTTTTTTTTTAAAAAACCCGTGACATCATAACTCATAATATTTTTCAAAGATAATAATTTATTTTAATATATACATACATATTCTAAATGAGACAAACACTTTGGTTTTATTTCTTTAGCATAATATTATAAGGGTTGTTTGCACAAAAAATCGTTGGGCATTTTATAGCCTGGTATTTTTAATGTACATAATATTCTCCTTCTCTATACATATATGCTGATTCAATTTTATTTTTTTAACACCTAAGCTTAAAATTTTGAGAATGTTAGATCTAAAAGTGGGAAAATATAATCATATTAGAATAGCCATGCAAACCTTTGTTTTCAAGATATGACGGGCATTGTTTTGCTGGCCTATGTTATATGATATTATGATATATGATATAATATTGTTATATGTATGATATGTTATATGACTAATGATTAAGATATCATGTTATGACCATGAAATTATTACCTACTTTACACCCCAAATATGATAATATGATACTTAATAATTGAAGTGATTGTTTTTTGGTCCTTAATTCTTTAAATCGTTCTTCTATGATCCTTGATTCTTTATATAATCCTTCTTGATCCTTAATTATTTAAATGATTGTTGTGTTCTGTGGTTCTTAATTCTATGAATCGTTCTTCTATGATCGTTGACTCTTTAAATAATTCTTCTGTGATCCTTAATTCCTTAATAAATGATTGTTTTTTAGTCCTTAATTCTTTAAATCGTTCTTCTATGATGCTTGATTCTTTATATAATCCTTCTATGATCCTTAATTATTTAAATTATTGTTGTGTTCTGTGGTCCTTAATTCTTTAAATCGTTCTTCTATGATCGTTGACTCTTTAAATAATTCTTCTGTGATCCTTAATTCCTTAATAAATTATTGTTTTTTAGTCCTTAATTCTTTAAATCGTTCTTCTATGATCCTTGATGTAATTCTTCTATGGGTGCTACACGGAATTCCTAGAAACCGTGTATGAAAGCTTGATAATTGATTACCTCAAACTTATAATTAACGATGATCACAACTATGAAGCCAACATCAAAACAATAACAGATCCAAAGACCAAAACTTCTGCATTTAACCTATTCAATTACATTAGTGAATGTTTCAAAATCCGCTCATTCCTTAATAATGTATAAATTGCTACCTAGAATAAGGGTAAAAAATGTATATAGGTATGTATGTTCATGCGTGGATATATGAATGGGGAGTTATATATATATATATATATATATATATATATATATATATATATATATATATATATATATATATATATATATATATATATATATATATATACAGAAAACAAACAAAACTCAGGTTTCGGTCACAAAAATCGTCTCTGTTACAATCCCGACGTTTCGGTTTTTACTTAAAACCTTCTTCAGAGGCCGTAAAACATCTAAACAACGACTGCTTTATTTTATATATATATATATATATATATATATATATATATATATATATATATATATATATATATATATATATATATATATATATATATATATATAAATTAAATTGAAACAATCTACATAAAAGACAAAAAGAAATAAAGATATTATGATATAAATTAAAATAACAAATAAAATAAATAAGTACTACCACAATCCTCTTACGAACAGAAAATACTAATTAATTTAGACCTACGTACTTGCATACGTGTTTCCGCTTTGGTTACATAAATAAAATTTAATTTGTTACATTTATTTTTATTTATTTATTCATTTTTTTACTATAATTTTTCCTTTACATTAATTAATATAAACTCAGTGCTAAATGTTTAATTTAAAATTCTTTTTTTCGCTTTAATGTTATAGATTAATTTTAATATGATTTCTGTTATACTTCTGCTGGTATACTAATTATTATAAATTTATAGTAACATGTTTAATTTTAGATTTTTTTTTTTTTTTTTTTTCGGTTTAATATTAAAGATTAATTTTAATATGATTTATGTTTTACTTTTTTTGGTATACTAAATGCGCATATTATAAATCAAATGGAAAATGTTTATTTGATGTGTTCTAGTTTTAATGGTACAGAGATTAATTTTAATATGATTTTCATGATAAGCTTGTCGATATACTAACTATGTACAAAGCATTAGCAATCCAATTGAAAATGTTTAATTTTATGTATTTTCGCTTCAATGTGCAGAAATGTAATTTCAATATTATTTCTCTTATAATTTTTCCTATATTAATCCACTGTAAAATGTTTTATTTATAATTTATGTATTATATTTTAGATAACATGTGCGTAAAAATACTGATACCACTTTATGTACACCAAATTGTTATAGAACTGTTCAAGAACAATAAAGAACATCTATCTATATAATTCTTCTTTAATTCTTGATCATTTAAATTATTGTTTTGTGGTTCTCAATTCTTTAAATCGTTTTTCTATGATCCTTGATTCTTTATATAATTCTTCTGTGATCTTTAATTATTTAAATGATTGTTCTCTGGTCGTTAATTCTTTAAATCGATCTTCCATGATCCTTGATTCTTTATATAATTCTTCTATGATCCTTAATGATTTAAATTATTGTTTTGTGGTTCTCAATTCTTTAAATCGATCTTCTATGATCCCTGATTATTTATATAATTCTTCTGTGATCTTTAATTAGTTTAATGATTGTTCTCTGGTCCTTAATTCTTTAAATCGATCTTCTATGATCCTTGATTATTTATATAATTCTTCTGTGATCTTTAATTAGTTTAATGATTGTTCTCTGGTCCTTAATTCTTTAAATCGATCATCTATGATCCTTGATTATTTATATAATTCTTCTGTGATCTTTAATTAGTTTAATGATTGTTCTCTGGTCCTAAATTCTTTAAATCGTTCTTCTATGATCCTTGACTCTTTGTATTATTCTTCTGTGTGCCTTAATTATTTAAATCATTCTTTAAAGGTGTTTAATTCTTTCTTCTCTGTAATAATGTCTTTTGAGAATTAATTAATTTAATTGTTGCGAAATTGTACCCATAAAAGCCTAAAGGAAAGTTGAGTTAACAGAAAGGGGGGGGGGGGGGGATTATGCCAAAAAGGATGACATCTATAATATAATCTCTTAATGTTTTAAATGGTAGTTTAATAATTTAAAATCTATCAAATCAAATAATAGAAAGAACATTACATATTTCGTAGCAAAGCACAACAATCCAGCTAAAGTATAGTACAACAATAACTTAATACGATATATGACAATATTATAATATATAATACCAGGTATCAGTGTATTAGATGGAGTGTACTTTACAGGTCTAAAAACACCCCACTTTTCTTTCTTATCCTTGCTACCCAGGTATAAGAGTTCAGGTATGAATTTTGCAAGTGGGTAATTCAAGCCTTACCCTGCTACCTGATACCTGAGGTAGCTCTTTCATACACTTAGCCTGTTCCAACCTTACCTGTATCCGAACCAAACCTTCATATATATTTATTGCTTCGTACTTTCCTCTTTATAGACCCTGTAAACCATTTTATCCTTACTTACTCTTTTATTCTCGTGTTTCTACTTTAGCGAAAAGTGTATCAAGCAAAACTGGTCAAATCGTTTTATAACATATTATATAATATATTTTTCAATAACATCATTTTTACGACTGTATTTTATACTTTTATTGATACTCTTTATATACACACACACACAAACATTGCACAGTTTTATCAAAATTGGAAAAATTTAACACAATGAAATAAAAAATAAACTGCCATTTAGTATGTCACATTGCTTCCTCACATCCTATCATTTGCTTTATTGATTTTATACTTTTACAAACCATTATTGTCTAATTTAATTTCATTGTTTCCCCCGTTGATTTTTTTTTTTTTTTTTAATATGTCCAAATTGTTTTGATTTTGTACATGGATATAATAGTCCAGGAGATAGCGTGCAAAAAAGTGTCTCTAAAAAAGTGTGTCTAAGTTAGTCAAGCCCCGTTTCCATTACAACTAATTTGTCCCGCAACATGTTGCCGGCACAAGTTCCAGGATTTTGTTGAAATGGAAACAGTCTGCAACATGTTGCGGGTCATGTGCCGGGGACAAAAATGTGCCAAGCGACTGTGGGACAAAACTTGTGCCGCAACTTGTGCCACGGGCAATGGAAACACTTTGCAACATATCCCGGAAAAAGGCTCACGGCGCACGCGTGGTGCAGTCTATACTCGCTGCCCAAACCACAATTAAACCTTGCTCCCTACCTACACGTGCTCATAACATGTCTCTTGTTTGTGGTTGAGGTATTTTCAGTTTTGTGTTACTGAACTGTTTCCAATTGCACTTGTCCCGCAACATGTGCCTGCAACTTGTTAGAATGGAAACGGGGCTTCAGAAGTGTCAAACGTTGATGGTAGTTTGTCACTTACTAAGTGACCTCTTTGATTTGGAATAATACTTGACTAACTAACCTGTTAAGTGACAAACTATCATCAACTTGATTATTGGTCAATCAACTAAGTTCATACTCCGGATCATGCGAAAATCACATTGTCCACCAAAAAGGGTGAGACATGGACGCTCTCCACTGATTTATTTCTTTCAAATGCCTACTGCCAAGCTATGGCCTCAGACGAACTTAGCCGACCACATTTTCTTAAAAGGCACCAAAAGATTTACTTACACACAAAATTCTAGCTTGATGTTTGTCAGACACTTTCTTGCACGCTATCTCCTGGACTAAAAGAATCAATTAGGCAAACGTTAAAGAGCATAGACGGTTGAAATTAATCTGGTACTGTCTGCTGTCTATTTCGACAAACCATCCAAATTTCATAAATATCAGATGAGTACTATTGAAGATATAGGTGTAAATAAATGTAAGTTTCTGCACATGGTGAAGAGAAACAAATGGGCGCAAACGGTTGAAAATTATATGAGACCAACAATGGGCGTGTAGTTTTAAGATATGTTGTATGTTGGTTCACAAAAATTGAGTGAAAGACTGATAGACACGGAACCAAAAATGTTATGTTTAAAACGGATTTCTCTCTTGGAATTTTTGAAATTGGATACATAAAATATTTTCGCCCTTCAAAACGACCACATAGCTTCCGTTTGGTTCCTTTAGTAAGCTCGGAAGCAATAAGAAGTGATGAAATGTTTAATATATTTTATTAGTGGGTGCTTATGTCTGAAGTTGAAGCCCTTTCTTAAATATAAATTTCCTAGTTTGAGGAATTTAGACTGTAAGGTCAATTATCATTTTCATAGTATTTACCTTGGTAGAATATTATAATATTATTACAGAGAATATTATTATAATAACAAATACGATGATTTTACTATCGGTTTTTAAGAATTACCTAATGAGTAGAAGTTCGTTTTTGTAGCTGTTTATAGACCTAGGTAGTCGCTAACTTGAATTCAAATGGCCAACAGGAAAACCATTTATCTAAAAATGCTTCTGTCATAAAAGGAAGTTAACTTCCAAATTTCAAGGCTCTAGTGAAATTTGTTTTGGAGGTATAATCAAGATGTATATTACAAGTAAAAAAAAAAAAGTAAAACAATGGCCGCCATCTTGAATCAAGATAGTAAATAAGCTTTAGGGTTCCCGGTAGATCATTGCTATCTTGTTTATAATTATAAACAAACACTCTCTCGATCAGCAGTCCAAAATTGATCATGTTCTACCAGATAGCTCTTTTCAGCTAAATTTTTGTTTACCAATAGGTGTCAAAGCGTCAGCATGTAGACCCACATTTGCGGGCGCCATTCTGAAGTGGCGCCCGATAATGTGGGTTATGAAAAATTAATATAAAATATTAATTTATAAATGAAATCAAAAAAAAAAAAATGAGACAAGAAAAATATTTTATTAAAGTATATTAAAAATTGAGGAAGAAAAAGAGATAGAAAAAATTGAAAACAAAATAACAAGATATGAAAAGTCTGAGCTGAGTAATAAATTTCACTTAGTTTTTAAACTTGACTCGGTTTCAAAGTCAACACAACAAACTGGGCCAACGATAAATCTACTCTTCATCCAGTCTCAACATTCTTCTTCTAGCCAAGGAAAATACAACAACCTATAAATAACTAAAGACCCAAAACAAAATAAAAGCAACCAATTTTAAATGAATTGATAAATTATTTAAAAAGAATTGTTGATTGCACAGCACCTTGTTTCCATCTTTTTTTTTTTAGTTGAAATTCAATAAATGATGAAGTTTCCGGGGAATATACGGAATTCATATAATATTATGCATACGTACCAAACCTGGAAAAAAACTAATAAAAATTCTGTCCAATAGAACTTTTACTAAACTTCCTCATATATGAGTCAATAATTTAGTTAGTATAAAACATTTTATTAAAATTTACCATAAAATTAACCCTTTCCGGGGGGGGAATCGAATCCAATCTCTCACCCTTTGCGCTCATAGAAAATGTCTCAGAAACTAAAGTTTTTTTTCCGGGAAGACGACTTAAATGTATTACATAACATACGTACCAATACAAGGACGTACGTCCAAGGGGAAGTACAAAAACACGGGGGGGGGGCGTACAAGGGGATACGTTACGTTATTATATTATTATTAACTACATATTAGACTTTTTCCTCAGAGCAAGGAAGGGGTAGAGGGACCAATACTATAGAATCTGGGTCTCAAAAAGTGTTTCATTATGCTCCCCCCATATGCTAACACTTCCAGGCGGCAGTTTGGTGAAACAGTATCGATATCTCGATAAAAACTCGAAATTTATCTGAATCAGCTGATAAGAATAAGTGATATTGTCTTACGACTTTTAATATTTCTGTTTTTAATACAGTTTTCTTTATAAATATGTACTTTAATGTTTGTAACTATTAACCATATTAATTATCTAAAGGCAGTAACATCGTTGATAAACGTGTAACAGTTCCTAGACAACCAATAGCAATCTTCTTTGAGTGGGGTATCAAATAAATGCTACTGATAAGGATTTGTTGACAAGAGTCTTTGGGGACGGAAGGACAAGGAATAGACCAATAAGATAAGGACCAGTGATCACGTGATTACTTTAGTTCGGATTGAGCTCGCTTGGGAGGTTTAGTATAGGGGGGGGGGGGGAGCATAATGAACCACTTTTCAAATCGTATTGTTCCCTCTACCCCTTCCTTGCTCTGAGACTTTTTCCAAAGTTTTTGAGGAGTGTCACCCCCAAAAGTTTAGAGCAGAAATTCTTTTGTTAATTTCTTCTCGGGGTACATGTTTTTGGCCATTTTAATCTAAATTTGCCGAGTAGTTTATAGACTCTACCTCAGACAGATGACAGACTACAGAAAGACTTTTTAAAAAAACACATTGGTAAAGAACCGAGCTTAATCTTTTCGGATATCAGGCAAAACTTCCCTATTTACTAACGTTTCGATCAATAATAATATTATTACCCATTCATAAGGCGGAAATTTTAGTAAACTTAGCTAAAAGTAAAAAATGAGACGTGTTTATTGTTGAGTTATAAATAGGTGAATATACTAAACCAATGATGCTTTTTTTTAATTAGAAAAATGCAAGTTTTGGTTTTGTACATTCACCTATAAGTCAACAATAGATACAATAATAAAACACAAGGTTTTTAAGTTATGACGTTGATCACAGATTTCATACCACTCATGGAAACACTTAGCTCGCAAATTCAAAATTAGGATTCAATCCTTATTTTAACATCATGGAAACGTAGTAACTAACACTGATGATAATAAACAAATGTCGAAAACGTTTGTTAATTATAATATAGCTACTTTTTACTTTCTCATGTAAAGAGAAAGTATTGTGATGGCGCGAAAATTCGATTTTGAGATTTTGATGGATTTACACGTTTTGAGGTCCCCTGAGTCCAAGAAAGTGGTTTTTAAAAAATGTCTGTCCGTCGTCTGTCGTCTGTCAGACGCCTGGAGCCTAAACTACTGGGCCGATTTTGACGAAATTTGGCATACATGTTCAGAAAAATCATACCCCGAGGCGAAATCGAGAAATGAATTTTAGCTCTAAATTTGGGGGCGCTACCCCCCAAAAACTCTGAAAAAACGTAAAAAAATATTATTTCTCGAAAACGGTTCCGACGATTTTGATGAAAAAATTCTAAAATGTAGTCCGTTTAAATACGAATCTAACCATATAAGCCGTTTTCCCGGGAAAAATCTAGTTCCTGAGAAAATAGCTTAACACGCGGACGGAGAGAGCCCGGGTTCGATTCCCCGCCCAGGAGAAGTTATTTTTATGATACATTTTGATGAAATGTTCAATAATAATTAAATGTACATACGAAAGCTAATAAATGGAAAACACTGGGCTATGTAATTATGAACTCGTATATGAGAAAGTTTGTCTGAGTAGTCTCGGACCGATTTTTTACTTAAGCACCCCCCTATATCCCCTTATGTCAATAGTTATTTAGACAAAGGAACATAATAATATACAGAGTATCATATATTTCTTAGTCTAAATTACTATTAAGACGAAGGGATATTTAGACCAATGTACCTTGGACCTTGGGACAAAGGAATATCACACTTGATTATATAATTTTGATCATATCCCTTAGTCTAATCGACTATTAAGATCAAGCGATATTAAGAGAAACACTTTATTGACAAAAAGTACAAAGTGGAGCTGTCTTTCATTAGAGGATTGCTATAAACACAGCATACTAATCAATCAAAACACACAACAACAATTGTTAAATAAATAAAATAAAATAAAATACATTCGTACAGTTAGTGAAAGAATAACAGTACTTAAAAACAGATATTTAAAAACTAGATAACACTAATTATAAACACTTAAAAATTACTAGTTAAATAAATTTATAGTTGATAAAATGTATAGTTAATTAATATATGGTTATTTATAATACCTAGAGAATCTAAAATTATATTTTCAGCTAGGAGTCTTAAGAAATTTCGATCGGTGCCGATTTTGTCAAAAAATAGTTTGGTTTTCATTGGTATTGTGCCTCTAGCCCCAAACCAAAGTCCGTGAACTTTAAAATTCCTGTCTCCGTGGGATTCCCGAAACTTTTCCTTGTAGTATTCTATACATTTCTCATATATATATGTTTATTTTCTCCTGATGAACTAATACAGCTTGGTCCGGATCGTTACTTTCATACATTGTCGGGTCTATGATCATGGCAGTTTTATAAAACTGCCCCAGGAGTTTCAATGTCTTGGGGAGACGAACACACAAACCTTAACGACTTTTGTAGGGCAGACTATTGTTTAGAACAAAGGGGGGTACTAAAGTAAAAAAGTGCCATAATATAAAATTGTGGTAACAATATTGTTGTGTCACTTCCTATCAACCTTTAAGAAATGGTTTCACCAAAATCTCAATCAGAACAACAATTAATTCTTTGTTCCTAAAATGCAAAATGAAACAATTTAAAAATAAACAAAATGAAACTAGAAATAGGTGAGTACGATACTGAAATTTACCTTAAACTATTATACTAACCTGTAAAAGTTCGGAGATATTGAATAAAAGTAAAACGACAAAGTTTATAGCGATAATTGGTTCCTTGCAAAGTGAGCTTTTTTAATTAATATTCTCAATACAAAGAGACGAAAAACTATCTTTATATTTGAGAACAAAACTATTTTTCACAACAAAACAACAACTGACAGAATAAATTAAATATGTCATAACGTTGACAACCAGCTATCACAACAAATATTTAAATTTAATCCCAACAGAATGACTTGTCAAATAGAAAACTCTGGACGAAGTCAACATGTGTATGGGAAAGTTTAGATTAGTTTCCGACAGATTGTTGGACAACCAATTTATAATTGCTGTCCATTCCTTTATCCTCCACATGCACACAAACATGTTTTTGTTAACACCTACATCTTTAAAAGTAAGTATACATCATCCATCTATATTATTAAGAGAGTTTCGTAAAATAAACAAATGTATCAAATTGTGCGAAGGTTCAAGGCAGCGGCTATTCGACGAGCGAAGCGAGTTGGGGCAGAGCCCCCTAGTCTGATATTAAAGCAATTTGGATGGTTGGTCAGATGAAGCCCACAAATGGTTCCAAATTTCACCGTCTGTAAAGCCGTATCCAGACTGCCGACACGAGCCGAGCATTGGTCTCTGCGCATGCCCAGTCTGAGATGCCCAGGCGCACTTTGTACTGAGCATGCGCAGAGACCAATGTACAAAGTGCGCCTGCGCATCAAAGACTGGGCATGCGCAGAGACCACAATGTTTGGCTCGTTTCCTCTGTTCAGTTCGGTTGTCTGGACACGGCTTAAACATTGAGACTCAGACGACGCAGGGCAGGACAGCACAGATTTATTTCAACCATAGAAATACACGAAACCACACGAATTGAGAATATTTACTACGTTTTCATGAGTTTTCAAAACCGTTTTGAATACTGTTTTGTTTTCAAACTACAAGTGTTTCCATGAAGAGTTTTCAAAACTGTTTTCTCTACAATTTTTAAAATCATAAACTCCTTAACATTTTATAGTTAAGTCAGGTTATCATATCGTTACTTATCATACCTACTGCTTATGTCTCAATTCTGTTTTCAAATAAATACCAGTTTCCATGCAATTCTTTCAAAAAACATTTTCAATTCAGAACCAAACATTTGCTGTTGTGACCTTGAACTCAACGTTTTTGAAATTGCCGTTTCCATGGGGGTTTTGAATACAAAAATCGTTTTCAAAACGGTTGTAAATACTCATGGAAACGTAAAAAATGTTATCTAACAAATCTTCAAATTGTTCCTTCTAGAGAAGTTACATTTTGCTGTAATATTTGTTATCTTCAGTATGTAGATCCTTGAAGTGTCTGAAGCATCAAGTTAATGGTATCTTTGTACTTATTCTCGTTCTTTCTCCCAAACTCTTTTGTTTCTTTTTCGGCTTTTTTTATTTCATGTCACAAATTATCATCAATAACAATGACACCTTCCCTTACGAAGTTCATTTGAGCACTGAAGCTTGAAATCTCTATTTTCTAGAAGGTTCGATTTTCTCGACAGGCACAGTTTCTTGAACGATAATGTATAATGATCTCTCTGTCTAAATTCCCCTAAGCAATTTGATGTGCACTCGAACACCCACATATTTCTAAGTGTCCGATTGACTTCGAGATTTTTTTAATCTGTTCCTTTTTACAATTTAACAACTCCCGACCTGGTACTATTTCGGTAGTCAATAGTTTTTTTTTCTTTAAATATATTACATAAAATATCCACTCACGTACATATGAGAAATGGTGGGAACTAAGGGTATTTTCTTTAAATATATTACATAAAATAACCCCTCACGTACATACGAGAAATGGTGGGAACTAGGGGTTTTTTCTTTAAATATATTACATAAAATATCCACTCACGTACATACGAGAAATGGTGGGAACTAGGGGTTTTTTCTTTAAATATATTACATAACATATCCACTCACGTAAATACGAGAAATGGTGGGAACTAGGGGTTTTTTCTTTAAATATATTACATAACATATCCACTCACGTATATACGAGAAATGGTGGAAACTAGGGGTTTTTTCTTTAAATATATTACATAAAATATCCACTCACATACATACGAGAAATGGTGGGAACTAGGGGTTTAAAGGGTGGGGGATTCACTCAGGATAGCTAAAAATCATGGAATTGCATTACATTGGACTAAATATCCTTTTGTCATAATAGTAATTTAGACTAAAGAATATATGCTACTCTGTAAATGTTCCTTTGTCTAAATAACAATTAGGACAAAGGGATTTAGGGGCGATTAAGAAACAAAAGTACCTAATAAACGACATTAAAATGTCGAATATATAATCAGGTTTCACATTTAAATTAATTATTAATTAAAGACCGTAGTGATTTCATTTTTTTAATTCTCATGTATTTTCCCAACTGATAAGATTTAAGATAAATTCCATAACTTGTTAAAAATGAACGTAAGATAATCATGGTAATGAGCCATGTTAATTCCCTTGATAAATGCATTTCCAATGAAACAGTTCTGTCAACAAACAATACAAGATATGGAATCAGGATCATTGCAAAAATGCAAAGAGGGATTATGTTGACTGAGAAGTACACCATTATATTTATATATATATATATATATATATATATATATATATATATGTGTGTGTGTGTGTGTGTGTGTGTGTGTGCATACAAGTTACACTAAGTGGCTCAATACAGCTTATGTACTTAACGTAGTCAGAGAGATCTCTTTTACACCCTATGTACACAAAGTAGAGGTAAAATAAACATGTTGATATGTAACAAGCAAACAGAACATAACAAAGACATTAATGGAAAATGCAAGTCTATCTCAAGTAGCTTGGGAATGAAGGTAATATAAGCAAATGTATTCAGGACAATGCAGAGATTCATTGAGGAAACTACTTCTGCAGCTGTTTGTTTCCAACGAAATGATGGAAGAGATTGCATTTCCATTCATATAGAGTTAAATAACTGGGACGGATAGGTACAAAGATAAGAAGGGGAAATTTCCCCAAGGACTGCCAAGCCGATTATATTCAGACAGCAATACAATAGCAAAATTTTTACTTCTTAAAAAAACGTGTAAGCGACGTTTCAGACAGAGCACCAAAAAATGCCCCAATCGACTTAATGGCTGTAATAGGTGCTTCTTGTGCTCTTCCTTCACTTCTACTGTAAGAGTGAGGCGCTAGGGCACCGATACCCCAACAAATACGATTTGTTGGAACACTTTTGATTATTTTCCTCCAAAGCAAGAGCAAGTATTCTAGCGTAGTAATTCCATAGTTCTTTATATCGTTGGAATACGATTTACATTTGTGGTGCCTATTTTATTTATTCACATATTTACCAATATTTTATTGTATCTTTAGTTATCACGTTATAAAATAAAATATGAAACGACTTAAATAAAAACATTGTGTCCATTTCTCACATCAAAAAGAATGGATTAGAAAACCCAACTTGATGGCCGTGTGGTTTAAGCGCTTGTCTTAGAATCAGGAGTTAGCGAGTTCGGTGCCAGTCTAGATTGGTTAATTTTTACACTTACACACAAGAATTAGTACCACTTTTCCCTGGTAATATGGAAGGCGCTACTGTCTATACTAAACTGAATAAGGAGGAGGTTTTCCCCCACTCTAACCTCGGCAATACTCGTTCAAGAGGGAAGTTGCCAATCTCCTCTATTTATAAGGTTTGTTCCAACCGAGCATTGTACCGTCCGTGAGATCATCACGGGCATGTGCAATGAATAAAAGCCGTTCCAAGCTGACTTATACAGTGTTTCGTACCGTCCTCCAAACTGTTCCAACCCACGCAGGGATCCTTTGCGAACCGTTTACTGTACGGTCCAAATGATACTCTGACAATACCAAGTACTGGTATGTATGATATGCGCAGTTATGTCAATCGTCACATGTCAACAGGAAGGTTCCCTTGAATGTTTTTAATACGGTGCAAATCTGAGAGCAAGGAAGGGGTAGAGGAAACAATCCGATTTGAAAAGTGGTTCATTATGCTCTCCCCCTATACTAAACCTCCCAAGCGAGCTCAATCTGAACTAAAGTGATCACGTGGTCACTGGTCCTTGTCCTATTGGTCTATTTCTTGTCCTTTTGTTCCCACAGACGCTTGTCAATAAATCCTTATCAGTAGTATTTATTTGATATCCCACTCAAAGAAGATTGCTATTGGTTATCTAGGAACTGCTACAAGTTTATTAACGACGTTACTGCCTTTAGATAATTAACAAGGTTAACAACAAACATTAAAGTACATATTTATAAAGAAAAATATTAAAAATAAAAATATTAAACGTCGTAAGAAAATATCACTTATTCTTATCAGCTGATATCAGAGTTTTTATCGAGATTTCGATATTTCACAAAACTGCCGCATGAGAGGTTTAGTATAGGGGGAGAGCATAATGAACTACTTTTTGAGACCCAGATTCTATAGTATTGTTCTCTCTACCCCTTTCTTGCTCTGAGGTGCAAATTATAGCCCTAAACCCGTTCCAACCTGACATGATTTTATTACATTACAATGTTAGCGCATGCGTATAAAACCAGTCCTAAACGATTCCCGAACGGATACAAAGGACGGTACAAATAGAGGGAGGGGGGTGGAACAAACCTATTATCTCTGATTTTACATAAGCTAATGAAGAAATCATTCTTATCTTATCAATTAACAGTGTTGCCTAAAATCAATTATAAACATTTAAATTAAATATAGATCTATCAATCTTTCTATGATGCATGTACTACGAAAACTTCTAAACTTTTGTTTGTTTTAAAAGTGTATCTATTTCTTTTTTTTATTTTCGTTGCTCTTTTTAACGTCAAAAGTGATTTTCAATAGTTGGTTTGTTGTTATTTTTAGTCTTGTTAATAAGAGATGGGGATTTTCATATATATAGAGTTAAAACGGGGGTCTTTTATAATGGTCAGTGGGTCTATATATAGTGCGCAGTGCTACGGCTTTCAACTAGCTGGTATATAACTGATAACAGAAACTCCCTTTCAATAGGTTCCAAACAGCCAGAGGGTTGCAAGCTGAAGAGAGAGCATTTCGTCGATTTCTATATAAACTTGAACAGAGACATGGGGGGGGGGGGACGCTAAACTGTAATGTAACACACTGTCATGCAACCAAGAGTCCATTCAGAACAAACCATTGAAAGCACTGACAGACAGACAACAATGTAACGTTTCAAACATTTACTTCAACCTTACAAACATTCCTTCTGATAACACTCCACCTTACTTAAGACAATGTAAACAACTCCTACTTCCACTCAATACTTGATAAGAAAATTCTTAAAACATCTTCCTCATTTTCTATTTTTATTTTCTATTTTCATCGTTAAAGACAAATATTTTAAGGAAAATGTACAAAAATAACCCCAAAAAAATTGTTTTCATACATTTTTCTTTATTTTAAGCATGAAATAATTTCAAGATAAAAAGAACTTTTTATATACTACGTTTTTGAATTTTTTATTGAATGGTATGTAATGTTGATAATATAATTGTTATTGTTATATAATGTTAGTAATAAAAAAAAAATTGTTCCAAATTTATTTACTTCACATAAATAACAACCAACAACCATCTAGGGAGCTGATCTTAAACCTATAAAAGGACAAATCTTTGTACAACGGATCTCCCCAACACCAAATCTAAACCTGTTTTGCTGTCATTCAATGTTTATCTCTATTTATAAAAATCACAAATTTGAAACCCGTCAAAATGAAGAAAGCGTAAATATGGAAATCGATTGCCAGATTTGTACCGGACAAACAAACAAACAAACAAGAAAGCAAGCTAATAAAAACGTAGTAAAATAGCAAAGAGAACGAAGAAGAGAAATTTAAATAGGTAACAGCGCTACTAGTGATACAAAAAAGAACTAACATTGTATCAACAAATGTTAAAATGTGTCATACATAATGACAAATTTAAACATGCATATGTTTTAATTCATAATGTATTACCAACAGAACAAATACATTTTTTACTTTTTCTGTTACTCTTTAATATTTTAATTTTATAAAACCTTATTCTTTAATTTATCAGTGACAATGAAACACGAACGGAAAGATAACTAGACACTTTCTTGGTTCCCATTTAAAATTGTAATAAAACTGAGAGGCTGCACATTAAGTGAAATAAAGTAATTAAGTAATTAAGTAAGAAATGTAAAATAATGTTTATCTACGATTGATACGAAATCTAAACACTGTATCTCTGTTTAAATGCGTAGAAAGTGATTCTTTACGTACTTGTATTCATAGCGCATGCGCGTTTTTATAATTCCTCTTTTTTCCGCCATAAGGCGGGAAAAAAGAAGAATTCTTCACTTTAACATTATTAGCAAATTTGTTTACACCTAACAAAACTAATTTGCTGTTTTTTTAATTAACGTAACTGTTTATATCGAGTTCATAGTGAAAAACAATGAGTGATTTAAGTGATTAAGACGAAAATAAGGAGAATAATTCGCCTTCCGAAATAATTAATTCGGCACAAAATACAACTAATGAATTAATGTCATCTTTATCAAAAGAGAAATACGAACTTACATACAGGAAGTTTTTTTTTTTTTTCTGTATTTATTATTAAAATCCAACAATCGTAGATAAAGTACGGTACGCAACTCATGCGAAAACGGCATTTTGTTTTGCTCGTATGGCAATTTTTATTATGATTGAAAATGATTTTAAAATTTCAGCGCACCTAAAACTAACTGAAAGAAGATAGTAAGTTTATAATAAATTATGATTCAACTAACTTAATTACCGTTAACACTGTGTTTTAATCATTATTGAAACCCACAATAAAAAATAAAAATATTTGTGTGAGACTTCCATAAAAAATAAAAATATATGTGTGAGACTTTCATAAAAAAATAAAATATATGTGTGAGACTTTCATAAAAAATAAAAATATATGTGTGAGACTTTCATGCGTTAGAAGTGAAACTTGCAAAATAAAAATTAAAAAAAAAGAGTTTGCCACATTAGTGTGAATTGCGCATACGTAAATATTAAATTTTTTAATATCTCTATCTTTGTCTTAAGTGTGGGACAAAAAGTTACACCAGTGTTTGAAATTTCAACTCCCTAGCTTGATGGCTCGGGAGATATGATCCAAAGTGCGACGGACAGACAGACACTCATCCTCTTCGGTATAAAGGTATTTAGGAGGGCCTACGAAACCCTAAAAAGGGTACATTCTAAAAATAGTAACAATTATAATGATTTGAAAATTGAAAAGCTATTATGAAACTATATAAAAATTATTGATACAGACGCAATAATATAGTTTAGTATGTTTACCGCTTGCTAGCGTGATCTCTGGTTTAATGAAGCGAGGTCTTTGCAGAATGCACGGTTCATACACCTCTTCTAAGCTTTTTGGGACGTTGATGATAGATTATTATCATTATTTCGCATCTACTCGTAATATTAATGGAATAATAACTAAATGTAGATATACAACCGGTGGAGAAATACGAGAATCAGTGTTGTGATTTGGTGTGATATTTTTGTCCAAATATCCCGTCCAAGTAAGGTTGAATTGTGTTGATTTAAGCTTTAGTGGACAAGTTGACTTCAGTCTACTAGTCAAATATATGGGATGAAGTCTCAACTTAATCCTTCTCTGGGTTATTATTTCTGTAGGGGAAAGTCTGCAGGGAATATTCCCTCTGGTCCTTCCCCTTTCACCAAACAATCATCCAATTTCATTTTTGGGTTATTTTTCATCGAAATTTATTTCCCTTTCCTCCCTCTGATTTTTTTCCCTCTTCATATTTCTTTATCTTAGAATAAAATCAGTACTTTATACTTCCTGATATAGGAAAAAATCTATAGAGATAATAATAATTGTAATGCCGTAAAATTCCATTCTAATATATTATTTCAATGCATTTATGCAGTTTGTTTTTAATAAATTGTAGTCCATTTAAATCCCAACTTAACCTCATAAGTCACTTTACCTAAAAAAAAATTTGTTTCCAAGATATTAAAAAAAATCGGGTACGGGGTACCTCGGAACTTCTCCTCACTTCAGAGGCCACTAAAGTGGCCTCTCCTGCAGCTTCGCAGCAGGTGGAAGCAGCATTGGACGTGGTCAGTACTTGGATGGGTAACCGTTCTGAACCAACTGATTTATTATCATTCTTCAAAAAACCATATTTTTAATACCTATATTTTATTTAATCATTTGAAGTTTGGCGGTATTTCGACAGATGTAAACAAACTTTGATGTCATCAAAATTATCGCACTAATAATTAATTATATTCACTTATAACTTTTAAACTAATTAAAGAATTTCATCGGGGGTTTTTTATATTTTTACAATTGTTCCTTAATTTCTTCCGGTTCCAACGATATGCTATACGTCAAAATCCTATTTATACTTTCGGTATAATTAACCGTCAAAGTTTAAAAAATCAAAAATTAATAACTTCAAAATGGCGGCCAATATCAAAGTGACATTTTGTGGGCTTGTTTGCCATACAGAGAGGTACGTTCGTGCCAAATTTCAACTCTATCAGAACCATTTTCGATGTATTAAGATTTTTTTAATTTTTTGCTGACTCAGCAAAGTGGGTTCAAGATGGCGGAAAAAGTTGATTTGCCGGGCGGCACCACTACAGGTAAGGACTGATTTTTCTGCCAAGTTTCAACTCTCTAGGTTAAATACCTTGTGCACTACGATGATAACACACATACATACGTCATGCTGAAAACCACTCAGGAGGTCTTAAAAACACCTAAAACGGATAATTCCGTTGAAATCTCGAAAAAAAAATTTTTGGTGAAAACAATACTTTTCCTACTATTAGTAGTGAGGAAAAGTAAAAAATGTGACTCCGATGGAAATCGAAACCGGTCCTATGTTTGATGACAATAATAGTCCAGTGGTGATAAAAATCAGTTTTTTATACCGAGCTGTATTAAAATATTTTTTCAGAGAATTTTTAATTATTATTCATAGAAAATAAATTAATTTATCCATATATTTTGGAATTATAAATTCAGTGAGTCAACCCGACACTATCGTGGAAAAAGAAAACTTTTTGAGATACATTTTTCTTTCTTTATTTACTTGGCAAACAAAAACATAACAATTGTTTTTATTTACGTTCTTAAGGTCCGGTAGACAAAACCGAGGACCCTTATAATTTCCTGCATTTGCCTGTCTGTCTGCCTATAAGTCTGTTCGTTTGTCTGTCTGTTTATAATTCAACTGTAAAAGTCCATCCCTAAATAACTAGGGGTTGATATTTAATTAACAAAAATGCGTTATGTGGGATTTCAGATTGAAGGGGAGGACACCCAGAGTGCACATAATATATAATATACAGTATGTCCCAGGATCGTGAAATGACCGAAAATTTCATTTTTCGACAAAAAGTAATTCTTGATCATCCCTCCTCCATGTCTTTAAATGAAGAGTTATCGCATTAAAAATGTTTATCTACGATGGATACGAAATATAAACATTGTATCTCTGTTTAGATGTGTAGAAAGTAATTCTTTACGTACTTGTATTTATTGCGCATGCGCGTCTCATTGTTCTGAAGAATTCCTCTTCTTTACCACCCTAGGGCGGTAAAGAAGAGGAATTCTTCAGCTTTACGCACGATTAGCGAGTTTGTTTACATTTAACAAAACTAATTTGCTGATCTTTTATTAATGTAACTGTTTATATCGAGTTTTTAGTGAAAAACAATGAGTGAATCAAGTGACTTTGACGAAAATGTGGAGAATAATAATCCTCAAAAAATAATTAATTCGGTAAAAAATACAACTCAAGAAATAATGCCATCTTTATCAAGAGAGAGATACGAACTTACATACAGCAAGTTTATTTTTTTCTGTATTTATTATTTAAATCTAACAATCGTAGATAAAGTACGGTACGCAACTCGTACGAAAACGGCATTTTGCATTGCTCGTGTGGTTTTACTACCCTCGCTATCACTCGGGTGCAAACTCCACACTCGCATGCCAAATGCTACTTTCCGCACACGACGCGTAATGTACTATTCATGTAACCTGTTCCTAATAATTGCGATTTTTTAAAATCGCACAAGAGGGACCTGGTCTAAATTTTAATTTTATGAAAAAATTCATTCTCTATAAAAAAATATTATATTTTTGCAAAAAAGAAAGAAATTACAAAAAAATATTTGTACCTCACCCAACATACAAAAACAGTACATTATGCGTCGAGTGTGGAAAGTAGCATTTTGCAAGCGAGTGTGGAGTTTGCACCCGAGCGACAGCGAGGGTAGTAAAACCACACGAGCAATGCAAAATGCCGTTTTCGCACGAGTTGCGTACCGTACTTTATCTACGATTGTTAGATTTAAATAATAAATACAGAAAAAAATAAACTTGCTGTATGTAAGTTCGTATTTCTTCTCTTGATAAATATGGCATTAATTCTTGAGTTGTATTTTTTGCCGAATTAATTATTTCTGGAGGAGTATTATTATATTCTACATTTTCGTCAAAGTCACTTGATTCACTCATTGTTTTTCACTAAAAACTCTATATAAACAGTTACTTTAACAAAAGATCAGCAAATTAGTTTTGTTAAATGTGAACAAACTCGCTAATCGTGCTTAAAACTGAAGAATTCCGTCTGAGACGCGAAGAATTCCGAATGAGACGCGCATGCTCAATGAATACAACTACGTAAATAATCACTTTCTACGCATCTAAACAAAGATATAATGTTTATATTTCGTATCAATCGTAGATAAAAAAAAATTGTAATGCGATAAATCTTCCTTTGAAGACATGCAGGAGATTCCTCCTGCATGTCATTCTTGATAAATTCTATCAAGAATGACTTTTTGTCGAAAAATGAAATTTTTTGGTCATTTCACGTATCGTCGAGTCAATCCTGGGACATACTGTATACAAGATATGTGCTCTCAGAGTGTCCTCTTCAATTCCTTTTTGGTTTCATTTTTTTTTTCATCTACGTGCTATGTGTCCTTAAAAATTGAATTTTTGTTTGTAATAAACGCCATATATATAATAAACTGTTTAAATGTTGAAGCTAAAACAAACTTTTAAGTAAGCGCCATCTTGGAATAGGCAGGGCCTATTATACTGGTCCAATTTGTTAAATTGCTTCCGTACTTTGTATTTACTGAAAGCATACACTCGGCAACTTTATTCGTTTAAGTAGAGGCACCTGAGTCCTGAGTGGACTCCATTACACCTAAGCTAGGCTCCCGGTTCCGCCTAAAGAAAAGCCTTACAATTAGTGTTTACTCTGACAACTCAGTTTAGCCAATCTATATGAGGGGAAAAAATAAAGCCACTGGGCTTGTAGGAGGCACTCCACCAGTTACATTTTTGTTTGCCCAGTTGCCCATGCCTTCTAGATGTAAAAATCTCGAATCTCATTGGCTCCTTCTCTCTATTTTTATCCATTTTGCCATGCTCTCAGAATAAACTCTAATTCTAAGACTAGTATTGTAGTATTTTACATTCATTTTTATAAATAAATATTTTTTGAAATAAATGTAAATGTATTAATGCTCAAGATGATACTTTTAGCGAATTTTCAAAGAAAATTACGCTATTGCAATGGCTTCAAAATGTTTGTAATGCGAATTTTTGAAAAATTTTTCCATGGAAATCCGTTTTAGACCATTCTGAATCGATTCCTAAAATTTAACACTTTTTTTTATGTATGTATGTATATATGTATGTATATATGTATGTATATATGTATATATGTGTCACTCCAGACGATATCTCCCCTTAGGATGCACTTAAAAATTTCAAACAAATTTTAAAATGTCAATAATATCAAAAGAAAGGATGAGTTCGTTGGCCAGAATTTTTGGAGTCCATTTAGGGGTCAAATTTTGACCATATAGGGTCAAAAAACGTGTTTTTCCATTTTACCCCCCTTTTATGTGAAAATATGATAAAAGTGTAAATAACAACAATTACTGTACTCTTAAAGAGCTTTCCAACGACATGCATCTTGAAGGGTGAATACTATTTTGACTTTTGTACCCCGTACCCCTGTGTACCAATTTTTTTTTTTTCACCCGAGCAAATTCTAAACCAAAATTTTCCTATATTATCATAAGCCAATAAAACGCAGATTTCTTTGAAAATTCGCTCATTAAGTCATGGTGCATGACTGGACTTTATTTATATTTATTAATTTTACGTTCTTCTTTTAACTATTTTAATTCAAAATTTATGATTATGTAAACATTTATATATTTAGTGATTTGTTTCTACAGTTAGTAACAAATTATTATTATTATTTACGTAATTATTAACCTAATACGTGTAAATTAAAAAAAAAAAAATCAATTTTCGAAGATTTTATAGTATTAGTTTTTTGTTTAAAATGTACCTTGTATCCAAAATGTACAATTTTCTAAAATTGTAAAAGAGAAAGCTTGGCCAAATTTAGGCTATTCAAGAAAAAACATTTTTTTTCTTGAATAGCCTAAATTAAATTAGAAAGAAATTATAAAGAATATTTAATATTCTTTATAATTTCTTTTTTAGATACTATCCCAAATATCTTTTTGCATAAAAATGTCTAAAATATAATTTAAAAATCCCCCCCCCCCCCATATAAACTTCAAAATTGTTGGGTCAGTTTTAAAGGTCACATTGACAGCATTCAAGTTGTAGTACAGTTTTCTTCTTTTAATGTAACAATATGAAAGCATTTATAGAGGAAATATTATTTATCATATAAATATTATTTATTTCTTTAATAGAAGAAATAATTTTCAAAAATTTGTTTAATTGATTTCCCCTTTAATAGCTTTCATGTTGCTTTTATAAAATAAAAAAAAATAAAAAACAATACCCATACTTTTAATGCACTCAATGAGACCCCTTTAAATCGACTCCTTGTTTTTTAGAATCAGATGAATTTGCCTTTTTATAAATGATGGAGGGGAGGAGGAGGGGGTATTTTAAATTTAATTTTCGACATATTTATGCAAAAAAGAAATTTTTAATTTTATTTTTTAAAAAAAAATATAAAGAATACTTTTGTCTTGAATAGTCGAAATTTGGTCCGGTTTCCTCTTGTACGATTTTATAAATTTGTACATCTTGAACAAAAAGTAATAATGTAAATCTTGGGTAAATTACATTATCCAACGAACTCGTCCTGTTCCTTTTTTTTATTTGGTAAAAATGAACATGTATACTAAATTTTAACAAAATTAGTAATCTTTTACTCATGTTATCGTCATCGGTCGATTTCGTGAGGGTCGTTATTTTTCGGGTTCCAAACGTTGTAACGTGCCATTAAAACTTCGTTCCAAAAATCCTACAAACAATTTATAATTACCCTTTGAATAATTTATTATAAAATATATTTAAACGAGGAACGTTTATTACAAGTAATGACTTTTTGTTTATTAAGTTTTTTCAAATTTTAATAAAAATATTTCTCCTGGATTTCTAATTTGAAAACGTCATAAATATCTTTGGGTAATTGTCTGGTCCTTAGTGGTTTCTAACATTTTAATTAAAACATATTATAAAGCCAGTGAGAAACGTCACAAGACAAGTTTTATGACGTCATTGTGTTCCACTTAGCACTAGACTTAGAACACGTCGTAGAATATATCGATCAAGTCATAAATCTATGATTTTTTTTATTCATATTTTACGATTTTGGTAGTTAATAATAATTGTAATTTGATTTTTTTTATTTAATATTCAAAATGCACAATAAAGATGAAAACAATATTTTCTAAAAATAATCGTGGAAAATTTAACCATTTTCATAAGTGATATGTATTTGTGAAAATCAACTCTTTAATATATTTTATCTACGATTGATACGAAATATAAACATTGAATCTCTTTTTAGATGTGTAGAAAGTGATTCTTTACATACTTGTATTAATTGCGCATGAGCGTTTCATAATTCCTCTTTTTTCCGCCCTAGAGCGATAAAAAAGAAGAATTCTTCACATTAACGCACGATTTGCGAGTTTGTTTACATTTAACAAAACTAATTTGCTGTTTGTTTAATTAAAGTAACTGCTTATATCGAGTTTTTAGTGAAAAATCAATGATTGATTTATGTCATTATGACGAAAATAAGGAGAATAATTCGCCTCCCGAAATAATTAATTCGGCACAAAATACAACTAATGAATTAATGTAATCTTTATCAAAAGAGAAATACGAACTTATACAGGAAGTTTATTTTTATTTTTCTTTATTTATTATTAAAATCCAACAATCGTAGATAAAGTATGGTACGCAACTCGTGCGAAAACCGCATTTTGATTTGCTCATGTGGTTTTATTAACCTCGCTGTCACTCGGGTGCAAACTCGACGCTCCAATGCAAAATGCTTTTATCCGCACTCGGCGCATAATGTACTATTATTAGACATCGCGTTTTTTTATGTGACATAAATCAAGATCGATTTGGTGAAAGCTTTTGACTGTGTAACCTATCTGCTACTTATAAGTAGAAGATGAATTTAATTTGGCTAATTTGGCTAGAGCCAAATCAGCTCTTCTAGATGAAATAGCTTGTGCTTTGATCGAGTCATATCTTGAAAATCGATATCAAGCAGTTAAAGTGCCGCAAGATGACTTTAAATTTTGCAAAATGTACCACTGAGTTCCACAAGGATCTAAATTTAGTCCCTTGTTATTCCTCATATGTATTATAACTTGCTTATATGTATTATAAGCAGCTGATGGAAATGACTATGCCGATAATATTGCTGTTATAAAGTCGGGCTCGGTGGAGAAAGATAAAGAACTTTTGTTTAAAGCTATGGAAGCTAATATCTTCAATGGCTTGCTTTATGCGATTAGATTTATTTTTGCTTCCGACCACCCGAAGATATCGAAAATATTTTGTCTCCGATTTCAAAAATTCCAAGAATGAAATCCGTTTCAAACATCAGGGAATATTTTTGGTTGCGTTTCTGTCTCTGACGTCTGTCGGTCGGTCGCGGGCAATATTTGCGAAACAACAAATCTTAAAAATTCCCGGTTAGGGAGGACTTATCTTTATAATAAATCATTAAAAAGTTATTTATAATCAAATAAATGTTTCTGTAAAAAACCAAAACAACTAACAAATGAAAAAAAAACTGGACGAAAATTATGAAGCATATGAGAAATTTTAGTACAAATTGTATCGGATATTATTTGTTTATCATTTTGTTGTATTATATTAAATTTTAATATCTAATATTAAATTCTTAGGAACAGACGTAGTATCAAAAAAGCAGAAAAAAAATACACAATAAAAATAACAAAAAAATAACTACTACCTGGCAACTACAAAACTAAGTGTAACAAATATAAAAATATTATATTCCTTGTCAAGTATAAAAATAAATATATATATAAAAATATACAAATATATATATATATATATGTAAAAAAATATATATATTTAACTCAAAAATAATAATAACCATTAAAAAGGGGTCTAGAGAATGCTTGTGACTGTTTGGTTTAGTTATAAAGGTGCTCATGTTGGCTGCCCTGAGAGAGGGGAAATACAGCTTTGTAGTTTGGTTTTCATTGCAGCTCTTTTAAGAGCTGTCCCCCTCCCCAAGTGGGGGGGGGGGGGGTGGGGACATGATTCTCTCTTATTCTCTTTTATCTGTTCATATCAGAGTTGCAGAGGTACACGAGAAAAAAACAAATATATATAAAGAAGCAAATAAAATAATTTTTTGTTTCGCTTACCTACATACAATTTTTATTATTTTTGTTTTTTCCATTCTTTATAAGTGGAGGGGGGAAGAAATCATGTCATTTTCAAGGGACTTTTTTTATTGTTATTTTTATTATTATATCTTTTTTGTTGTACTTGACCAATTTTTTAGTTTCTATATTTATTTTTTTACTTTCTTATATGTAAGTAGTAACTGAGGTGAAAGTAAAGAAGTTGAAGGTAAAACAATCTATGGTTATAAAAGTTTAAATGTTTCAATTAGAAAAAATAGACAACATTCTCGTGATCATTAAAGGTATTTTTTTAGTGTTTCTTACTTTCTCGTACAAGTTATTTGCCCAACAACTTGGCCCAGTAGTTTAGGCACCAGGCGTCTGCACAGGCAGAAGACAGACAGGCTTTTTTAAATAACAACTTTTTTGGACTCATGGGGACCTTAAAACGTGTAAATTCATCAAAATCGAATTTTCGTGCCCTCACAATACTTTCTCTTTTTATAAGAAAGTAAAAAGTAATCTCTTGAAATTTGTTGAATCTTGAATGCTTTAACTCATTTCCTTAAACATTTTAATTTTAAAAATTTAGTTAATTTCATATATTTTAAATCTTATAAATTGGAGTATATGAGTCTCTTTGGCGTGAAAACAATATTAGTCCAGTAGACAGGTATTAAAAATAAGGGTCTACCTTGCAAAAGGTCAAAAAAACTTTTTTATTTTTTTTATTGTATGTACCTAGACATTAGTTAAAAACCCAAGTTTTTGACCTCCTAGACCCTGTGCTAACCCAGAGGGAGACCAACATACGCGAAATTTTAGTGTTTCTTCTAGTTTTTTCTTTATAACTCTTTACCTATATGTCCTGAAAATAAAGTGATCGTATCTTTCTTGTAGAGCACTAAATTTGCAACAGTTTTTATATACCAAAGTTTTTCCTAAACGCTATACTTTCCTAAATATAGAGCTTCAAAGATGCAATAGTTTTTTTTTAAATATCAAAATTAACATCTTTTCTGAGGACGAAAGGGGTCTATTTGTGTTATCCCACCCCTCCCGGTTAGATATCTTGGGTATATTCTACATAGGTAGAATATACTTCCATAGGGAAGTACAGATAACCACCACTAACCACAACTACTAACCACTAGTAACCAATTCTAACAGCAACTAATTAACAATAAACTAAATTTTCGAGGTTTTTTGTTCATCCTTTCAAATTTAGTGCTCTACAGAGCACTAAATTTGGACCAATTTTTATATTTCACATTTTTTCTAAAACCTATATTTTCCGAAATATGGAGCTTCAAGGATGCAATATTTTTTTTAAAATATCAAAAATAACATCTTTTCTGAGGACGAAAGGGGTGTCTATGTTTGTTATCCCTCCCCCACACAGTGATTTTTTGGTTATATCCTACCTATGGAAGTACAAATAACCACAACTAACCTCCGCAACTTGGGTTTTGCAGTTATTAAAAAAAAAAATATTGCATCTTTGAAGCTCTATATTTAGGAAAGTATAGGGTTTAGGAAAAAATGTGGTATATACAAATTGTTGCAAATTTAGTGCACTGCAAGAAAGATACGATCACTTTTTTTCAGGACATATAGGTAAAGAGTTATAATGAAAAAACTAGAAGAAACACTAAAATTTCGCGTATTTTGGCCCCCCTCTGGGTTAGCACAGGGTCTGGGAGGTCGAAAACTTGGGTTTTTGGAACGAAGTTCCTTATGGCACGTACTGGAGCCCGGGAGTGAATCCGAAAAAAACGACCAAAATCACCGTCACAAAATAACCGTCACAAAATCACCGTCACGCAAACGAAATCTACCGATGGCGATAACTTGTGTAAAAGTTGACCGACTTAGTTGAAATTTGGTACACATGTTCATTTTACCAATGTCCGGGACAAGTTCGTTGGACAACGTTATCCGCCCAAGCGTCCACGCGCAACGCTCGCGTAAACGTAAGCTTCGAATTCAAAATTGGAATTTTTGAACGGGAAAAAATTCTAACTTCATCTATTTAATGAGGCAAACAACTTTTTTAAATATTTTTTTTTAGTAAAACGAACACTGACACTACTTTAAAGTGATAAAGATCGCTAAATTTATTAATGCGGACCAAACCGATTAAAATAAAGAAAACAACGTTTTTACCGATATCTTACGTTCTAACGTAAAGATTTAAATGAAACTTTGTGTACATCACCTACAGTACAATTAAAACAGGAATGTAACATTTCAACCTGATACAAGCAGAAGTTTTTGTGAGTTAATGATTTATATTTTTTATTTTAATATTTAATTGGAGTAATATGCCGACGGGGCCTGGGAGGACAGTTTTTTTTCGTTTTACAACCATCTGCTTTAACTATAAATTTATCATAACCTTTTTCCTCAATATACAATACACTATTTATTGAAAGACGCTCGCTTCAAAGATAATAAAAAGATGTTCATTTAATTTTGCCTTAACGCCGCTAGTACAAATAGTTAGTTACTTTTAATTTTGTCTCTTTTCTAACTCCACCATGTATATGTAGTTATTACAGCGATTTTATAATTTATATTTAATGAAAAGCGCAAGGAACTTCGTTCCTACCGGGTGTCCCACGACACCACACGTATTTTTTAACTAATGTCTAGGTAAAACAATATGGTACATACAATAAAAAAAAAAAAAAAGTTTTATGACCTTTTGCAAGGTAAAATGTACTTGTCGACTGGACTATATTGATTATAATAATAACTTAAAGGATGCTTATGTCATCTGTCTCTATTCGGTGTAAAACCGCCTACATTGGCAGCAAAACTGAATTCACTATTTGACCTAAAATTAAAACTCCTTGTTGAAAAGGATTAGATATCAAGTATTTTATACACTCAATCCACCAATTGAATAAGATATAAAATAAAACAAGGTTAAAATTCCTCGACATTCTCAATGCTATTGAATATCAGATGAAATCAACTGAATGTCAAGTTTCGGCGAACTTATCAAGTTATCAAGCTTATCAAGTTATCATCGGTACTTGATACTTGGATACATCAAACTATCAATTGATTGATAACAGCTCAGACTACCCATAAACAATTCACTCAGGTTTAATCACTAAGAGTTGTAATTGAAGCCTCAACCACAAACAAACTAAAGTTAACTTAGATAACAAAGTTATTGTTCACACCGATCAATTATAACTCCTAAAGTTAAATACTAATATAAACTCAACACTATTTAATAAATTCACAGGAAAAATGAAATTTATAACAAGTGTTGTAGTCTGGTGCTATTGCGGTCTACTCCCAATAAACCATCCAAATATCATAAAAATCAGATGAGTACTTTAGAAGATATAGGTGTAAATAATTACAAGATAAAAAGAACTTTTTATGTACTATGTTTTTCAATTTTCTATCATAAATCATAAATTTTAAACCCGTCAAAATGAAGATTGTACATATGGGATATGTCAAAACAAATAAAATAACTTGCTGATTTTTTCCGAACTAACTTTCCATACAGCAAAATTTGATGAAAACTAATTAAATTCTGCTGAAAGATGGCTAAAAATATTAAAATAATGCATTGTTATCGTGTTCTGAGCTATTCTACAAGTTTGAAATATCTAGCTACTCGGGAAGTTAGTTAAAAACGATTATAAGAGTTGTACTAGACAAACAAACAAACAAACAAGAAAGCAAGCTAATAAAAACGTAGTAATAAATGTATGTTTGCGCGCATGGTGAAGAGAAACAAATGGTTGCAGAAGGTTGAAACTTATATGGGACCGAAAATGAGAAAATTATGACCTACCATCCAAATTTCATTGAAATCGGACAAGTAGATTATAAGATATGTTGGTTCCAAAAATTGAACTACAGACAGACAGAGACTCTTCCAATTTTCCAAACCCCTTTTGGAGTAGAATTTTCCTACCCTCTTAAAGAGAATCCTATTCCAAAATACCACCTTTCAAGCTTAAGGCTCTACCGCCCTTTGAAGTTAGAAAAAACAGTAAAAGTACAATTTTATTAGTTCTAAAGTTCTAAGCAAGGTATCAAAAATCTAAGTACAGGCTTCATTCCTAATTTTAATTCTGCATAATTTGAGCCCTATTTCAAGTTCCTAAGATGATAAATAGTATAGACGCCATTTCAATACAACGATAAAACTCGTTGTATTGAAATAGTTATAGTAATTATTCTAGTTGGGAGTTGAAATATAGGGCTCAAATTGTGCAGAATTAAAATTAGGAATGAAGGCTGTACTTAGATTTTTAACATCTTGCTTAGAACCAATAAAATTTCTATTTAATGATTTTTCTAACCTCAAAGGGCGGAGGAGCCTTAAGGAAACACGTCTCTCGCATTAGGAGTATAGCATTTTCCTAACCTCCTAAACAGAATCCTTTTCATAAATTACATCATCCTAGGTTATTTTTTACACAATTTTCCATACCACACCCCTTGCCCCCTCTTCTATTAGAAGTGAACTTCCAAATCCAGAAATTTGTTTGCTTTTATATAAATAGAAGAGTAAGATAGATGTATTTAATTAAACTTTCACGATTCAATTAATTAATTAATTATTCAGTATTATCATTTCATTTTAGATAAATAGATAAAAGTTTTAGTTGGAGATTTTACCAAAATAAAATAAAAAAGACTATTTACAATAGAATAAAATCTATTACAATGCAAAAGTAAATACCAATTTGGGTTTAATCATTTAAAACCCCGATTTGAATTTCATTGTTCAAATGTAAATAAACCGGAAGGGAAAACCTAGTGTTGATTTAACCGGATATTTTCCAATATTGAAAGCCTCTGCACTTAACTCTAAACTTTTCCAACTCAAATTCTCAATCCATTTCTTTTTAAATAAACGAATCAAAATAACCAAAAGTACGAGGTTTTTCTCTTTTTAATGCAAGGTAGCAATTTTTAAAACTTTAAGGGGAAAATACTAAACTGATTCACAATTTATTTGTTCTAAATTGTTAAATAAATTAAGCAATATTCTGTTAATAATACTATAAAAAAAAACAAAAAAAAAAACAACTACCAATTGGTGTGGTACCTAGCTTCCTCGTATCCTATCACGTACTTTATTGATATTATGCTTTAAAGCCTCGTCCAGACACTAGAAGCTAAATACCACGAAAAAGTTTTGCGCCGGGAGGTTACAATCCTAGATTATAGGTTACAATTGAACCTCAACAACAAGAGAAGGTTATAACTTATAACTCGTGAACTGTGAACGTTGTATGGGTTTACTGAATAGTATGTTATGCGTTACTTTTTTAGTATTTATCTGTATAATAGTAATTAATAAATAAATTGTAAAATGTAGTAAATAACATGTACCTAAAAATAGCAGGAATCAGTCTGGAAAATATTACATTTTTCATAGAACAATTATTTTGAACTCTGCTAGGCTAAGACTAAAACTTATAATAAAGAATAATAAAGAGGCTGGTCTTTGTTTGAAAAAAATATTGTGATAATTTAATTTAGCTGAATTGAATAAGCTTCAATATTCAATAGGAATAGGATTTATTGTATAATTTATTACATTTCTTTAAGAAAAATACTACTCGTTATACCCCGTACCCGGAGTATAAAATTAATGTTGATATAATTCACATAAATCTTTGAAATCAACAAAACAGCCCACTTAAATTTCATAAAAACTGCATTATTCCCTTTATTTTTATAAAAATTAAAATAAATAAAGGAGAAATAGACTGCCAATTTCGTATGGTTGTAAATTTATTTAATTTTCCACCGTTTCTTACATCAGTCAAAATAAAATTGTTTTGATTTTTTTACATAAATTACAGTACTCTTTTACATTAATGAAATTCTTTAGAAATATATATTCACGATTTATTACTGAATTCTGGCTAAAGAAAGTTTTTCTTTTCTTTTTCGAGGAGTCTGTGTTCACACTAACGTTTTTAGTGTTTTTGCAGAACTTAAAAATTGGTGAAGTACGAGCTCTCTTCCTAACTATTTTCTTGAAAGGGAGTGAAACAATTTTGATCAAAGCAATATTTATTTTTATTAATGAAAGAAAAAATGAAATATGGCACGGTAATAAGCACATTAGTAAATTACTCCAATGAAAATTTGCTAAAGAAGAAGAAACATAACTTAAAACTGATAAGGTAAATAAAAACTATTATTATAACCTGTTGTTGAGTTCAACTATAACATGACTATAACCTTCCAGCGCAAAAATTGTTCGTGGTTTTTAGCTTCTAGTGTCCAGACTGCCGAACCGAACAGAGGAAACGAAACGAGCATTGGCCTCTACGCATGCCCAGTCTGAGATACGCAGGCGCACATTACACTGGGCCTGGGCATGCGCAGAGACCAATGCTAGCCTCGTTTCCTTTGTACGGTTCGGCAGTCTGAAGGAGGCTTTACAAGCCATTATTGTCTAATTTGTTTAATTGTGTTCCCCGTTTTTTTAATCTGTCAAAATTAAACATTTACAGACGAAATGCCAACCTGTGTAGTCTGGAGAAGACGAGTTGAAATACAGACCTCACTACAAAAACAATTTACGTTCCCTAAAATGAAATCAAAAGAAACAACATAGTATAACCACTATGTAAGGTTATCTAAACTGATGCAGTTTGTTTGCATTGTGATATAGTAGACACCGTATACGTATTGCTTTAGAAATTCGTAACATAAACCTTCACCTTCACTGTTATATTAAACTAAATATGGAATAATGTTTGTATTGCAGTGACTGTAGATAATATATAATGAGTCATTCGAATTAATGCTTGAATTTCACGACGTTATTGAGTTAAGCAAATATTGCTATTAGAAGTAAAACACAAGTTATAGTAATAACATGACGCAATAACGCAGTAGACCAAAATAAATAATGATAACAAAACACACTAAAATACACACTAAAGTAAAAAGTAAAAAGTACACTAAAATTCAGGTAATTTTAAGAGTTATAAAAAAGGAATATACAGCCAATTATGGTGTGGCACATAGCTTCCTCGCATCTTATCACGAACTTTATTGATATTATGCTTGTACAAGCTATTATTGTCTAATTTGTTTATTTGTTTCCCCCATTTTTTTAATCTGTCAATATTGTTTTGATTTGATTTTTTACATGAATTAAAGTATGAATTTAGCAAAAGTTAAAGAGCTCAGACGTTTCAAATTAATCTGCGGGTTATAAAAGTTTCATACATATCAGATAATTACTTTTGAAGCTAAGGGTATAAATAAATGTATATTTGTGCGCATGAGGAAAAGAAACAAATGAGTTAGAAGGTTGAAACTGATATATGGGACTAACAACAAACTAATTATGACCTACCATACAAATTTCATTAAAATCGGAGACCAAAACATTTTTTGTGGTTTAAAATATAAACCACAAACAAGATTCCAGAGAACTGAAAAAATATTAAAGTGCCAATTTAAGATTTTCAAATTAAAAATTATTCCCGCCAAACTCGCTGGGTAATCATATGATTGAATACGCCGGGGAAGTGTGACGTCACTTACGTAAAAAAGTGTGTGTTGTTAGGTCAGCTGGCTCATAACATTGGATATACGACTTAGTTTTATCAGTGCTATTTTATTTTATTATTATTTTTTAATCAATTATTTGTTTTATCATCTATAATGTATACATTTATTGGCTTATTAATGATGTTACTGATACATGATAAGGTTAAAAACAGTTAAAAAAGCTTTTAATAGAGTAAAAAGAGCACATCTGTGAGTAAGTTATTTTACATCTTCTTTGAGTTATTTGTGAGAATTATTTGTTTTATCATCTATAGTGTATACATTTGTTGGCTTATTAATGATTTTACTAATATATGATAAGGTTAAAAACGGTTAAAAAAGCTTTTAATTCAATAAAAAGAGAAAAAAACTATAAAATGCTTACAGAACTCTAGTAAACAATGGTTTGTTATGAGCCAGAAAAGATAACCTGACGAAAAATCGTGGAGGGCGCATGACGTCACAGCAACCTTTGTCACTTTTACGTAACCTCTCTGACGCGACGTATTGTGTATGATCTATATTACCTTCCCAGTGGGTTACCGTTAATTTCCTTATTCTTGTAAGTTCGAAAACGTTGTTATTGCTATGCTAGTTTTATTCCATTACTGTTGACTGATTTCATCTTATTTATATTTATTATAATTTGACGAAGGAATAGATATGTTCCTAATACAATTATCTTATATGTTCAAGACGTGAAAAGTTTTTGTATTCTCGCCAGTATAATGAATATGCCTTGAGAGAGGGCGAAATATATTTAGTTTGAAGATGAGTTAAAACATTTTAAATTATTATTTCCTTTAAGTGTCTCAACCTATGAAGTAAAACAATCAAAGGAAACAAACCTACGAACTCGCAAAACATTTTTCGTTCTTCAGAACGCTCACATAGCTTCCTTTACCTTTGGTAAGATCGGAAACAAACAAAAAAAACATAGGAAAGTAACAATCTAAAGAAGTAACGTATCCCTTGCAAAATATGCTTTTATAACAGAGGGGGGACATGAAAAACGGAAAAATTTAAAAGACCAAAGGTGAAAAGATAAATTGGTAACTAAAAACAAAACGAAACCAAATGCTATTATAGTACTCAGGGCATACTCTTCTTCATTTAACACCCCTCATGACGTATTTTCGTTAAAAAAGTTTCATTTTTAAGCCCCTTGTTTTTGAGGAAATATGACTTTTTATTTTAGGGGGGGGGACTTTTTAGGGCTTCCCTACGTTCTTCCTGGGTATGAGTTATTAGTTATTACTTATTACACATTGCATGACTGCAAAGAATTTTTTTCGTTGAGTACTTTCGAAAAATCTTTGGGAAGATGCTAACTCGTTAACGACCTTCAAACAAACAGACAAACGTAGGAAATTATACGAGAACTTAATCGACATTAAAAACTCGAATTCCAAAATATATGATACAATTTTAAAGCTAAATAAAGAATGAAAATAATTTTAGTATTATTACTTTCTCATATATAGAGAAAGTATTGTGATGGCGCGAAAATTCTATTTTGAGATTTTGATGGATTTACACGTTTTGAGGTCCCCTGAGTCCAAAAAAAGTGGTTTTTAAAAAATGTCTGTCTGTCGTCTGTGCAGACGCCTGGAGCCCAAACTACTGGGCCGATTTTGACGAAATTGGCTTACATGTTCAGAAAAATCATACCCCATACCCCGACGCGAAATAGAGAAATGGATTTTAGCTCTAAATTTGGGGGCACTACCCCCCAAAAACTCTGAAAAAACATGAAAAAAATGATTTCTCGAAAACGGTTCCGACGATTTTAATTAAAAAATTCTAAAATGTAGTCCATTTAAATACGAATCCAACGATATAAGCCGTTTTCCAGGGAAAAATCTAGTTCCTGAGAAAGTAGCTTAAAACGCGGGCGGAGAGAGCCCGGGTTCGATTCCCCGCCCAGGAGAAATTATTTTTATGATAAATTTTGATGAAATGTTCAATAATATTTAAATGTACATTTGAAAACTAATAAATGGAAACACTGGGCTAAGTAATTATAAATTCGTATATGAGAAGGTTTGTCTGTGTTTCGTAAGTTTGTTCGTCTATGAGTTGTCTCGGACCGATTTTTATATTAATAACAACCTGGATATCCCGTGCTTCGCTTTGGATTGTGTTATTTTTAATTTCATGGGTTTATAAACTATGATCAACAAACATGTAAATGTTTTACTAAGCGCGAGAATATCTAGATTCTATCACTTTGATAATATAATTTGCGAATATCCTAAATTAGTAATTGTTTCCGACTACTTAAGAAAAATTCTTAAATATAACTTCTTTTATCTACGATTGTTACGAAATATAAACATTGTATCTCGGTTTAGATGCGTAGAAAGTGATTCTTTACGTACTTGTATTCATTGCGCATGCGCGTCTCATAATTCTGAAGAATTCCTCTTTTTTTTCAGCCCTAGGGCGGTAAAGAAGAAGAATTCTTCACCTTTACGCACGATTAGCAAGTTTGTTTACATTAAACAAAACAAATTTGATGTTTGTTTACTAAAAGTAACTGTTTATATCGAGTTTATTGTGAAAATCAATGCGTGATTTAAGTGATTATGACGAATATGAGGAGAATAAAACGCCTCCCAAAATAATTAATTCGGCACAAAATACAACTACTGAACTAATGAATTATTGATCATCTTTATCAATAGAGAAATACGAACTTACATACAGGAAGTTTATTTTTTTCTGCATTTATTATTAAAATCTAACAATCGTAGATAAAGTACGGTACGCAACTCGTGCGAAAACGGCATTTTGCATTGCTCTTGTGGTTTCTCCACACTCGCATGCAAAATGCTACTTTCCGCACCCGACGCGTAATGTACTATTTTTTATCCCCCGTGTCTTTTCACATCCCTGGGTTAAAATTGAAATGATCTTTTGTTAAGATACATACTAACATCCAAAATACGTTTCCTTTCTCAAGTATTAACTTCCTAACTTTAGAAGATCAATCTTGGCTCAATTCCCCCTCTTTTCTTACTTTGACCCTATGTTCCTCTTAGGGATAATATTTTATAAAATCCCTATTGGCAGTTATCAACATAATTTAGAAATTATTAAACTACACATAACATGCACTCACAGATTTTTGATAATTATGTTAGTAAAGGTTTAGGCATGGTAAGGTGTGATTTATGAATTATTGTCTTCTTGATTTGTTTAAAAAATAAATCTAAATATTTTTTAACAGAGATTCAAAAACTCATTTCTTTAACAATTCTTCCTACAGAAATTTTTACAAAACCTTCTGCATCTAAATACATTTTTTATATAAAATGAAATTAGAATTTTGAAATCTATTTAGAAGCCTCGTTCTCCTCCCCTTAAAGAGGTACCAAAAAAGTTAATTGCCTATATTAGCCGTAGAATTGAGCTTAACATTGTACCTAAAACCCAACAAAATCTGTTCAGCCGTTTGTACGTGATTGACGCACAGACATCCAATTTTCTAAGCCTAATTTCGTTATCAGGACTACTCATTTAGTGGAAATAAAAAATTTGAGCCCAATTGGATAAATTTACAGACACCACTTCAATCTTATATATATTTAAGATTAAGATAATAATAATAATAATGAAATAAAATAATTTACCTTGTGTACAGGTGAGTAACCATTCAGGGGGAGGAGGTTTGCATCACTCGCTCCTCTCCGCTGGAACATACAACACAATAATTAATTATTATAGCATAATTAGTAATTATAATACTATAATAATGTAATTGAGTAATTAATAATAATACCATTTACTGAATGCTTTACAATGTCAACTGTACAAATTAATTATAAATTTAATTACAAAAATAATGAGTCATTCAATTTAGCCTTAGCTTTGGTAAATGTTTTTTGGCAGTAATGTAACTCATTAACATTTTATTTAAAGAATAATTAATCAATTAAAATTAGTTAATAGATTAATTACTAAAAATAAAATTAAAAAAATACGTGTGGTGTCGTGGGACACCCGGTAGGAACGAAGTTCCTTACGCTTTTCATTAAATATAAATTATAAAATCGATGTAATAACTACGTATACGTGGTGGAGTTAGAAAAGAGACAAAATTAAAAGAAACTAACTATTTGTACTAGCGGAGTTAAGGCAAAATTAAATGAAAATCTTTTTATTGTCTTTGAAGCGAGCGTCTTTCAATAAATAATGTATTGTATATTAAGAAAAAAGGTATGATAAATTTATAGTTAAAGCAGATGGTTGTAGAACGAAAAAGAACTGTCCTCCCAGGCCCCGTCGGCATATTACTCCAATTAAATATTAAAATAAAAAATATAAATCATTAACTCACAAAAACTTCTGCTTGTATAAGGTTGAAATGTTACATGCTTGTTTCAATTGTACTGTAGGTGATGTATACAAAGTTTCATGTAAATCTTTACGTTAGAACGTAAGATATCGGTAAAAACGTTGTTTTCTTTAATTTAATCGGTTTGGTCCCCTTTAATAAATTTAGCGATCTTTATCACTTCATAGTAGTGTCGGTGTTCGTTTTACTAAAAAAAATTATTTAAAAAAGTTGTTTGTCTTATTAAATAGATGAAGTTAGAATTTTTTCACGTCCAAAAATTCCAATTTTAAATTCGAAGCTTACGTTTACGCGAGCGTTGCGCGTGAACGCTTGGGCGGATAACGTTGTCCAACGAACTTGTCCCTGACATTGATAAAATGACCATGTGTACCAAATTTCAACTTAGTCGGTCAACGTTTACACAAGTTATCGCCATCGGTAGATTTCGTGACGGATTTTGCGTGACGGTGATTTTGTGACGGTGATTTTGTGACGGTTATTTTGTGACGGTGATTTTGTGACGGTGATTTTGGTCGTTTTTTTCGGATTCACTCCCGGGCTCCAGAACGTGCCATAAAGAACTTCGTTCCATAAATACAATTGAATAGCTGGGAATCAGGTGTGACAAGCATATTAATATAATGGTATGCCCAACTCAGTAGATGAGTGGGTTGTACTATTAAAAATTAAATAAAATATTTCAAATGCAAAAGAAATGAGCATATATATTTTTGTAACCCTTGTTTCTTCACTCAGTCTATGTATATGTGTCACTGAAGATAGTCGAAAGACTGAAACGATCGTCTGATAGTACTATATAATAATTGTAGTTACATAAATATATATATTTTAGCTTGAACAATGTGTGTTTCATTCAAGTGATAATTTTCATCATGTTCGATTACCACAAAATATCGGTCAACACAACCAATTTTTTAGTAAAACTACGTTTTTTTCCAACATCTTACTATTTAACGTATCAATTTAAATTATACTTCATATATATATCGTCTAACGCAGCTTTTCCCGCGCGTTATTTTGAGTCGCGACAAAATAATTTAGGGTCACGAAAAATCTTAAATTAAACAATACTTTTCTTTTAAAGATAAGGAAAAGTTAAAATCCTTTCAAAAAAAAAAATACATAAATAAGTTTAATGGAATTAAAATAGGTATATATACATTTAATTTAATAAAGTAAAAATAATAAAATGATGTCGATAAAATTCATTAGGAAAAGATAAAAATGGATACTTAAAAGGTTGACAAAAGTTAAGCGACAAATTAAGAGTTATTGCAACGAGGAGTAATAAAACATTCTAGAAGCTATAAACTTCAGATAAAGGGTCATCATAAGTCCCACCAAAATAAGTTCAGGAATTAAGCGCTTTATATAATACAAACCTGATATAATTTAAAACAGACTCAATAAAATAATAACCAAATCAAGCAATGTCATTAACCGTTTTAAGATTATCAATTTTTTAAATAAATCCGTCCTCTTATACCTACAGTCCCTCTTCTCTAACCCAGAAATGATTTTAGTAGAATTCTGGCTCTTGGGGCCATGTATATCCCTGCAATCTTTAGGGTATGCAGTATGCAATGCAATTCATGGTAGGGTCGCGAAAATGTTAAGGGGAAATTTATAGGGTCGCGGCATCAAAACACTGGTCTAACGTACAATTGAAATAAACATGTAAAATGTTAACTTAATACAAGTATAAGTTTTTGAGTAGTGTATACAACAGTTGAAAAGGTTATTTAGAAAAGGAGTGTAGTGGGTGTGCCACTCGGTTCTATCCTCTATTTCAAATATCCTCTAAACTCAATAGATCCTCTAAAACTACTTAACTAGTCATGATTAACTATTATATGTATTGCATTATATTCGCTTCACTGATAGAGCCACGTGATGCATAGTAGTAGAGTATGATTTCCGAGTATGAAATATATGCTAAGAGTTGTTGAGTCGAGATGACCGCATTGATTTACCATTTGGCAGGTTAAAGTGCGGTTATAGAATGGAGTGCAGGCGCCAGCGCCTCCTTCTCAAAGCTTTATCAGTAACACACCCGATCACGTCTTCCCCTTATTATGCACAGCACCCTATCATCGACATAAACCATTCTACTTTATACACGGGGTAAGATTTATAAAACGTTTCATCCTTTATGTATCAGGGTATCGACCAGTTCCTTGAATATTGATCAGCAAGGGTGCATGCTGATTCCGATCAAGATGCATATTCTGAAAGTAAGCGCAAATCAATCAAATCCGTTTTATTGATTTTATTTAATACGCAGATAAGCGGCCTACACACATGGGAACTTGGTTCGCCCAACTTGGTTCGTACGAACCAAGTTCCCAAGTGTGTAGAGTTAAACGAACCAAGTTCGTGACGAACTTGGTCTTCCATCGGGTTGGAAAACATTTGTTCGGTTCGCCTGCAGAGCGAACCAACTGTGTGTAGAGGACCCGAACCGATGTTCATCATTTTATCAGAAAAGACACCTTGACTCTACACCTCCGACTCATTTGTTTCTTTTTACTTCTTTTAACACTTTTTTTTGTAACGCGGTTTTTTTTATCGCTGTTTATTTTAACGTTGTTTTTTATCGCTGTTTTTCGCTGTGTTTTTAACGCTGTTTTTTTCCCTGTGTTTTTCTAAAGCTGTTTCTTTTAACTCCGTTTTTAACTCAGTGTTTTTAACGCTTTTTTTAAACGTTGTTTTCAGCTCAGTTCAAAGGGAAACTGACGATTAAGACGAACCGTTGTTCGTGTCTCTCTCTACTGTGTGTAGAGAGCGGACCCCACGAACTTGGTTCGCCGAACCAAGCTCGGCGAACCAAGTTCCCATGTGTGTAGGCCGCTTTAAGGCTCAAGTACTCGGGGCGAGTTTACAAGCTACAAGCTGGTTTTTTTACAAGCAGCTCGTAAACAAGCCCAGTATACTCGATGCACTCGCTTCATTAGCTGCTACTAAAAAAGCATGGAAAAAGTTGAATCTGCCGGTGACTTTACACGCCAATCGCCAGCTTTTGAGCGAGCTTGCTTGTAAACTAGCCGAGTGTACTCACAGTAGCTTGTGCACAAGCGGCAAGGTTGCATTGGTCTTGAATAATTTTACTAAGTCCTAAGAATTTTACTAACAGCAAATTTTCACAACACAAAGAGGAAAATGCCACAGCACCACATTATAGTTTCTACACGCCAGCTACTTCTCTACTGAGCGAGTGGAAAGTTTGATGTGTCTCGACAACTGGCGCATTTGCCAACTCGCCGGCTTCTTATAGCTTGTAGCTTGTAAACTCACCCCGTGCCTTTGAGGCTGTTGACGTGAATTTATTTATTCTAAGAATTCTAACAGCAGTGTTGGTAGTGGTATGTATATATTTAGGTAAATTTGCATTAGTGTTATTTCTGTCATCATGGTAAATGCAATCTTGTCATATTTTACAAGCTGGCACGTGTATGCTGAATTTCTATTTAGCTGAGAATGGAGGAGAGGGGATGAAGTCTCCTGTAGGAAGGGACAGAGTGAAATCTGTTTGGGGGGCACCCTGATCCGGACTCATCCCCAGGTATGTCTTTAAGCTTTCCCTCATGAGGGTATGTCTTAACACTTTGGTCTCACTTTATAAGCTGTCACACTTTATTTGATGCTTGATTTGTAATTAGATGTTTAGTTGAGCTCACCTACTGAACCTATTTGTATTTGTGTCTGTGAATTCTTAATAATATGTTCCCATTCATTATGTCATTTAGTGGTTGTGGTTAATGTCATTAATTATCCTTAAGTTTCCCAGAGTTAGTTTTGGGGTCTCAAAGCATATTTGATTAGATGCCCCTAACTAAACTATTAGCCTATTAGCCTATGTTTATTGAAACCCCAAATCTTAAAGTAGGGATCATCAAAAGACGAAGAAATCAGTCAATTTACATTATATAATCAATATGATCACTAGTGTGACATAAGTTTCCTCTGTGATGTTGACACGTCAATTTAGTTTATAAATTTGCTTCCAGATGGCAGCTGTATCCAGCCACCTCATTTTTTTGTTATATCACCTCCATTTTCCTCTATATTTTACTACGTTTTTATTAGTTTGCATTCTTGTTTGTTTGTTTGTTTGTCCGGTACAAATCTGGCAATCGATTTCTAACTAACTTCCCGAATAGCTAGACATTTGAAACTTTTAGCATAGCTCAGAACACGACGACAATGCATTATTTTAATACTTTTAGCAATCTTTCAGCAGAATTTAATTAGTTTTCAGCAAATTTTGCTGTGCGGAAAGTTAGTTCGGAAAAAATCCGCAAGTTATTTTATTTGTTTTGCCGTATCCAATATTTACGCAATCTTCATTTTGACGGGTCTCAAATTTGTGATAGATAAACATTGAATGACAGCCAAACAGGAAATATCGATTATATTATTTATCGATTATATTATTTATATTATTTCAAATATATCGATGGCATGCTTTAGATTTGGTGTTGGGGAGATCCGTTGTACAAAGATTTATCCTTTTATTTTAAGATCAGCTCTCTGGATGGTTGTTATTTATGTGAAGTAAATAAATTCGCTTTTACGCCCCCTCATCTGGTATTGGGACAAAGAGAAAGTTCTGACTCAGGTGTTTACAGACCTGGCGTGGTCTGCTCATGGAACCACATGATTATCATTCTTTGGAGCCACTCCGGAAGAAAATACTGGTAGTTCTAAACACAGCTGCGCTACAAGTTATTTTCAGTAATCACGTGACAAATATTTACATAGCTATTATCATTGGCCCATTACAGATGTATGCTAGTTCAAAAGTCATAAACTCGGATTTGCTGATCCACTTAGGTTTTGGTTGCATGATGTTCACTAGAGTTTGCTGGAGTTGGTTAGGGGAAGTTAAAGTTGGTTAGAGGTAGTTCGTGGTAGTTGCACGATGTTGCATTTTATAACAGGTGGTTAGAGGATGTTAAAGGTGGTTAGAGGTGGTTAGATGTGGTTAGATATGGTTAGAGGTGGTTAGAGGTGGTTAGAGGGGGTTAGAGGTGGTTAGATGTGGTTACACGATGTTACAGTTTACTAGAGGTGGTTAGAGGATGTTAATGATAGTTAAAGGTGGTTAGATGAGCTTAGAGGTACTAGAGGTTGTTAGAGGATGTTAAAGATGGTTAGAGGTGATTTGAGGTGGTTAGATGTGGTTAGAGGTGGTTAGATGTGGTTAATGGTAGTTAATGGTGGTTGTACGATGTTACAGTCTAGTAAAGGAGGTTAGAAGATGTCAATTTGTTATAGATTTACATAACACCACTCCATATAATCGAACTAAGTTTACGGACTGATTCTAAATACAAACAAGGGTAGATTCAGCTTGAGGAAAACTGGTGATGGCCGGTGCTGTGGCAGGTAAATAGACGCGCAGGCAATTTAAAATAATATATTTGTCATTAGAAGAACTAGAGTGTTTATTTTTTGCCATAGACAGTATTTGTTTTATATTAAAACGAGAAAAAAATTCTATAAATCAATAAGTTGAGAAGTGAGCATGGAAAAAATTACCATTCACCTTCAAGTCCTTCTTGATTTATCTAAAAGTAAAAGTGCCCAAAATTGATTTTTTTTTTTTTTTTTTTTTTTTTTTTCTATTTAAGAGGCAAAATCGGAAAATTAATGAGCTTTCCCTTTAGCACTTAGAAAATTATACTCTTTTTATAATCATCATCATCATCCTCGGCACTACAGCTCTCGAAGAGCCTAGGCCTGCAACACTTCGCTCCTCCAGAGTACCCGCTGTTGTGCAACAGCCCTCCACCTCCTCACTCCTATCCTCCTCAGATCGTTCTCCACCTGATCTAGCCATCTCAGTCTTCTTATAATACTTTTTTGAAGCGTATGAACTTTTCAACTTCAAAATGATTACCCATCCTTCATCATAATGTTAGGTTGATGAGGATGTAAAAGGCAGATCTGGAAAATCCGGAAAAACCTTTTCACTCTCATACATATATATTTATTGTGATAGTTCCCATTAACCATTATTGTGCGTCATTATCTCGGAAAATCTATCAATTAGTTTTCTTGTTATTTATTATTTTCTCATATACGAAGTATAAAATATATAGAAAGTATTGTGGTGGCGAGATAATTCTATTTTGAGATTTTTTGTGGATTTACACGTTTTAAAGTCTCCTGAGTTCAAAATAGTAAAAAATGTCTGTTAATCGTTTGTTGTCTGGCGTCATGCAGACGCATGGAGCCTAAACTTCTGGGCTGATTTTGATGAAATTTGACGTATAGGTTCAGAAAAATCATAGCCCGAGGCAAAATAGAATACTAAAATTTCCCTCTAAAGTTGTGGGCCCTACCCCTACCCCTAAAACATCTCTGAAAAAATCGGTCCGAGACAACTCAGACAAACTTTCTCATATACGAGTTTATAATTACTTAGCCCAGTGTTTCCATTTATTAGTTTTCAAATGTACATTTAAATATTATTGAACATTTCATCAAAATTCATCATAAAAATAACTTCTCCTGGGCGGGGAATCGAACCCGGGCTCTCTCCGTCCGCGTTTTAAGCTAATATCTCAGGAACTAGATTTTTCCCGGGAAAACGGCTTATATCGTTGGATTCGTATTCAAATGGACTACATTTTAGAATTTTTTAATTAAAATCGTCGGAACCGTTTTCGAGAAATCATTGTTTTTCATGTTTTTTTCAGAGTTTTTGGGGGGTAGCGCCCCCAAATTTAGAGCTAAAATTCATTTCTCGATTTCGCCTCGGGGTATGATTTTTCTGAACATGTATGCCAAATTTCGTCAAAATCGGCCCAGTAGTTTAGGCTCCAGGCGTCTGCACAGACGACAGACGACAGACGACAGACGACGGACAGACATTTTTTAAAAACCACTTTTTTGGACTCAGGGGACCTCAAAACGTGTAAATCCATCAAAATCTCAAAATCGAATTTTCGCGCCATCACAATACTTTCTCTTTATATGAGAAAATAAAAAAAATTAGAAAAAAATAATATTTCTCCAAAACTACTCCCTCTCCTGCTGTTTCGCAGCTGGAGGAAACAGCATTGGACGTGGTCAGTACTTGGATGGGTGACCGTTCTGAACTAACTGCTTTATTATCATTCTTCAAAAATAAACCTTATTTTTAATAGCCTTAGAATAATACTATATATATAGAAGGAGCATAGAATCGGAATCCTAAGCAATTACTGATAAGAGACTGAAGCCAACTTTTGCCGAGAGGTTGTGTCCTTAAGACCAGGCTGCCAACATAACAACACTCATTTTTTTCATTTAAACAGGAGAAGGTTGGCCATGCTTCAGTAACTATTCAAGCCCGCTCACAAACATCAAGAAGACAAAACCCCGCCATTGGCTATTCTTTACGTTTCACTCTGACGTCATTTTTTACAACTCGCCTAGCATGATATAATAAACATTATTTTTAGCATATTTCAAGCTAAAATAAGATAAAACTCAAAAAAATATTACAATACACTAAACTGACTATCAATAATTATAATTTAATAAAAAATTAAATTAAAAAACCGAAGGCAAATCATTTTAGAGTTATGACGTCACAAATTACAAAAATGAATTTTTAGAACGCGGATAGGGACACAACCAAAGTTGGCTTCAATGTTATCAGTGATCCTCCTTCTATATATTGTATTATTCTAAGTTAATAGCTATATTTTATTTTATTATTTGAAGTTTGGTGGTATTTTGACAGATGTAAACAAACTTTGACGTCATCAAAATTATCACACTAATAAATTATTATTATTTTCTTATAACTTTTGAACTAATTAATGGAATTTCATCGGGTTTTTTTTATATTTGTTCCTTAATTTTTTCCGATGCCAACGATATGCTATATGTCAAAAACCTATTTATACTTTCGGTATTATTAACCGTCAAAGTTTAAAAATTCAAAAATTGATAACTTCAAAATGGCGGCCAATATTAAAATGAAATTTTGTGGGCTTGTTTTACATACAGAGAGGTACATTCGTGCAATTTTCAACTCGATCAGGACCATTTTCGATGTATTACGATTTTTTTTAAATGTTTGCTGACTCAGCAAACATGGTTCAAGATGGCGGAAAAAGTTGATTTTCCGGGCGGTACCACTACAGGTAAGGACTGATTTTTCTGCCAAGTTTCAACTCTCTAGGTTAAATACCTTGGGTGCTGATGATAACTCACATACATACATACAGACGTCATGCTGAAGACCACTCAGGAGGTCTTAAAAACACCTAAAACGGATAATTCCGTTGAAATCTCGAAAAAAAAATGTTTGGTGAAAACAATACTTTTCCTACTAAAGGTAGTGAGGAAAAGTAAAAAAATAAATTAAACTAAATTTATGAAATTTATACAGTATCACATCGTATATGAGAAAGTTTGTCTGAGTTGTCTCGGACCGATTTTTTACTCTGTTAGTTTATTAATATAGTCAAAGGAATTATTAGCTGATAAGAAACACAAAATACGTCTAACTCATATCAGTTGAAACAGTTCAGAATGAAATATTAACGCATCTCAGTAAATTCAAGTTTTGTTCCGAGATTTATTTACTATGAAAAAGTTGCGTCAAATCTCGGTATAAGCAACTGATATTTGTTTATAGTCTATCCCACACTATTTTCTCACAATTATAGTTCAACTCTTGTTTTGAAAACAAGATATAACATAAAATATTTCATGATAGTAAAGTTCTAAATATAATAATTTCCAGGTAGAGGTAAGGGTAAGCGTATAATAATAGATGGAAGTTTAAGGAACTAGATACTAGACAGCAGTATCTAGTTATATATTGAGAAAGTCACGACCCCTCAGGCTGGATACAGCTTGTTAATTAGTCAGGATAGATAAACTTGTTAATTAGTCAGGATGGATACAAGTAATTAATTTATCTCATCTCCCGTCCACTGACCCATCGGTATTAACTTGCATTATTACCATAAACAATAATAACAAACTAATAAACACCTGCAACAACTAACTTAGTGTAACGAGTTAACCTTATTAACAACATCCCTTGCTTTGTTACACTGTTACACGGTCACTGGTCACATCGCAAAGTTACCTAACAGTACCAGTACTACATACAGGATTATTACAAATGATGCTCCTGATTACGATTGAAAATATTACTGGATTAATATGTTTTAAGACCACTTCAGTTGATACCACTGGAAAGAAAAAGTCATAAAGTTTTGTTTACATCGGTTTGGGTGCGTATTATGTTTGTTAAGTCAATTATCAGTGTTGTGTAATGGCTGAATTTGAAGACAGGAAAGCCATTTATTGTGTTGGATTATCACATAACCAATCAGTTATTAGTGTGCAACGTCACTTTAGAACTAGATTTATAGAAAAAGCAATCACTCTATTCGCAAGTGGTATTTACATTTTGTTGTAGAGCAGGTAAGGGAAAGTTTCACGGATAGTCCACAGAAATTAATTGTTTTTGAAACTTATTTTTCTAAAATGTAACAATTATTGTAATCTTATTTGTTTATTTTAATTTAAAAATAATGGTGACAATATTGTTGAGTAATTGAGTCATTTTCTATTAATCTAAATTCTATTTATAGTTATAAAGAAGAAGGTCGCAGCTATCATAAAATTTCGACCCTCATCAACTGGAAAATGTGAGAAAATAATTACTTCTCGACAACAATAATTCTACTTGTAAACGATTTTTATTAAATAAATTTTAAATTGTAGTCTATTTAAATACGAATCTAACCATTTAAGTCGTTTTCCTAGGATTATGAAAATAAAAAATACTCTGCCAATAAGTGTGGCACACAGCTTCCTCACGTTCTATTTTGTGTACTTATTATTGTTTAAGTTATTTAATTATTCTCCCGTTTTTTAAAACCCAAAATTATTTTAATATTTTACATTAATTAAAGTATCGATTTAGAAACATTTAAAGAGCATAGACGGTTGAAATAAATTTAGGACAAACCATCCAAGTTTCTTAAAAATCATATAAGAATTTATTTATATAGGTGTAAATAAATGTATGTTTGTGTTCATGTGGGAGAGAAACAAATGGGCCCAGAAGGTAAAAATTTATATGGGACTAACAATTGGCTATTTATGGTCTTACCATCTAAATTTAAATAAAATTAGATGAGTAGTTTTCAAGATATGTTGGTTCACAAAAATTGAGTGACAGACAGACAGACAGACACGGAACCAAAAATCTTAAAACGGATTTCTGTCTTGGTATTTTTGAAATCGGAGACCTAAAAAATATTCGTTCTTCGGAATGGTCAAATAGCTTCCGTTACCTTTGGTAAGCTCGGAAGCAAAATATGATTTTTTTTGAAAATATGACCTAAATGAAGCTGAAAATAACCGAATAAATAAATAAATTAAAGGAGACATCATGGGATTAAATACAGTATAAATAATTTCATAGAAAGTTTTGTTCGATTTATCGGATCGGTTTTTTTCGAAAAATATATATATCCTTCGTATTATTGAAAGTTAGAAAAGAAGGTTAATGTACTCACAACTCACACTATGAATGACTAATGATGGCGAGTAAACGTAAATAAAAGTTTATTGAAGTAAAAGCCACTTGCACGTCCAGTTACTGGCTTCTTTACACGAGCTTTACTTTCCCAAGCCCAAAACTACTTACACTACTAATAGTTCAGTAGTTCAGAAACAACTAACTTTATGCCCCCCCCCCCCCCCCCCCTCTTTCATCGAAATATTTCGGTTTCAAGTCAAAACAATATATATAAATAACAAGTAATCATTTTATTAAAAAAACATTTCTATAAACCAAGCTTATATTCGTATTCTTCTCAGCAAGCCCTTTCATTTGATTCCCATGTCATGAGCGTGCTTAAAAAATAACTAGTCTGCCATTTTGGGCTGTCCGCCATATTGGATTTAGAATGACGTCACTTAGCTAATCATGGATTGTCATTCAAACTAAACGTGTATGCAAAATTTCAATTCAATCGGTTGAGGATAACTGCTTTAAAATGCAGTTGCAAGATTTGACCCGAACATACACATACATATAGATACAAACATTGCCAGTTAAATAAAAGCTTAAAAAAAGCTTGATTTCATTTATTATAGAAATATTAAGCAGTTTTCTTAACGTGGAGTGAAGTCAATGATTAAAATTAAAAATCCCGTCAAGTACTTGCCAGCAAGCTACATCCCGTCAAGTAGTTGCCAGCAAGCTACATCCCGTCAAGTACTTGCCAGCAAGCTACATCCCGTCAAGTACTTGCCAGCAAGCTACATCCCGTCAAGTAGTTGCCAGCAAGCTACATCCCGTCAAGTACTTGCCAGCAAGCTACATCCCGTCAAGTACTTGCCAGCAAGCTACATCCCGTCAAGTACTTGCCAGCAAGCTACATCACGTCAAGTACTTGCCAGCAAGCTACATCCCGTCAAGTACTTGCCAGCAAGCTACATCCCGTCAAGTACTTGCCAGCAAGCTACATCCCGTCAAGTACTTGCCAGCAAGCTACATCCCGTCAAGTACTTGCCAGCAAGCTACATCCCGTCAAGTACTTGCCAGCAAGCTACATCACGTCAAGTACTTGCCAGCAAGCTACATCCCGTCAAGTACTTGCCAGCAAGCTACATCCCGTCAAGTACTTGCCAGCAAGCTACATCCCGTCAAGTACTTGCCAGCAAGCTACATCCCGTCAAGTACTTGCCAGCAAGCTACATCCCGTCAAGTACTTGCCAGCAAGCTACATCCCGTCAAGTACTTGCCAGCAAGCTACATCCCGTCAAGTACTTGCCAGCAAGCTACATCCCGTCAAGTACTTGCCAGCAAGCTACATCCCGTCAAGTACTTGCCAGCAAGCTACATCCCGTCAAGTAAGTACCTTGAAGTACCAAGTTGGCAAGTGCCATCAAGCTACTAAAAGGGTTTCTTCGGTCATAAAAATTCATATATCGTACATTATTTTTTATATTTATTAATTTTTTTTTTTTAAACTAAAATATGTGTAAAAGGTTGCACTTTGGTGAAGCAAAGTATACATATTATTATCATTTAGCATCTTTGATATGCACTTATTTGATTAATTTAGGGGTAGTGGCCGCCATTTTTGGAAACGCGATGTATATTTGTGATCTACATTTCATAATACTTTTAAAATGATACCTCACTTAAAAATGACAAAAATTAATAATTTGTGTCACCATAGTTACGGTAACCTAAAATTTAACTTTTAATATCAACTCCCGGAAATATCAATGCCCCACAGAGATGTATGTCAATTATTTTTTCCTCATTGTTTGGACCTGTCCTTATGGGGTACAGAGGAGGGGGATTTTTTGAATTTCGGGGGTAAAATGACCGCTACTTTCGAAACGAGATATATATTTGTAATCCAAATTTCAATACCTATAAAATGATACCCCACTTAAAAATTACAAAAAATAAAAATCTTTGGTAATCATAGAGTTACGGCCCCCTAAAATTTCTAAAAATTTAATTTTTTTACATTAACTCTATTAATATCAATGGCCCACACAGATGTATATTTATGTATTTTTGTCCCATTTTTAGGACCTATCCTTATGGGATACCGGGGAGAGGACATTTTGTTGCGTTTTGTTTTAATAATTTCGGGGGTAAAATGGCCGCCATTTTGATAACGCGAAATATATTATTTGTTGTGATCTATATTTCAATACCTTTGAAATTACACCTCACTCAAAAATTACAAAAAATATAATTAATTGAGATCAGTTCGCAATTGCTCTCTGATAATGTTGAAAGTAGTATTGGCCGGGCCACCATCTTGGAAATATTAAGTGTAAAAAATCCAAAATTTGTCCAGTTGTCTAACATGCCTAGATATACCTGGGTGCCAAATTTCATGATTCTAGCTATAGTAGTTTATGAATTGAAACTTCTACCCCCTCCCCACCCCCCACACGCTATGCTCAACCTCCCAGAGACGGGGACTAGTATATTGACTTCCTAAAAAAGCACAGAGGTCACATATTTCATGCACTCTACACCTCTCTTTTGATCACTCATTGACTGGACAAGAAGGTCCTGCATTCTCTCGCGCCTCTGCCCCCCTCCCCCTCCTCAATTGTACCTAGTACACAATTTATCCCGCAAAAAAGTATATAACTGCACTTAGATGTTGTAAAGAAATTAAAGCTTCAGTAGGTCGTGAGAGTAGGTCGTGACTCCAAGATGCGACGGACAGACGAACTACTAAAAAGCATAATGGTTTCTAGTATGACTTCGAAAACCTACAATGGGGGTTTGTACACGGATCGTTTGTAATTTCTTGATGGGGATGTATCGTTTATTTTTTTTCAGTAGCAACTTTTTTTTTTAAGTTGCATAATTTGAAACGATTATATTATATTCTCTAGTCTCTAGTTTAAGAATAAAAGCTACATATTCTGTTATGCATGAGTGAAAATTGTCGGTCTTTTCGAGAAAGTTAGGGGATGGGGGGGGGGGGGGAGGGGGGTAGAGAGAGAAAGAAATCAAGCCAGGTTTAGGTGATCTATGTAGTCATTGATCGACCCCCCCCCCCCCCCCCCAAGGGTTGGCAACTAGGACTCCCTTTCGTTTACCTTACCTTCTTCATTATTTTTTCTCCCATTTTTTCTTCCACCAAGTCAGACCTAGCACATTAATCTTTTATTAGTGTGACAAATGTCTACATATATGTGAAGATCAAACTATAGTCTTTAAGGGTACCTAATTTCAAAAAAAAATAAAAATAATAAAAATAAAACCCTTCTATCACACACTTTTTAAAATAAAGAGAGAAAAAAAGAACCAGTTTGGAATTAGTGTGGTATCGAGATATCATTACTTGTGGTATCGAGTTAACATTACTTCCTAGATAGCGAATCAAGTTAAAAAGTAAGAATCGATACTGAAGGTAATTGGGCCTTACTACATCATTCATTAGAATGTAGTACAGACACACACACCATCACAGCTTCTATTACGCATTAGTCCCTTACTTCTTTATTTATCTATCTACTAGTTTATTTCGAGGAACTATTAATGTGAAACGTTGAACGTAGAAATAAGTAATTTGAATAAAGGGGTGATTATCTATATACATAAAATTAAAGTTTTGTCTGGTACATTGGTCAGAATTGAACATTTTGCTTCCGAGCTTACCGAAGGTAACGGAAGCTATGTGATCGATTCGAAGAACGAAAATATTTTAGGTGTCCGATTTCAAAAATTCCAAGACAGAAATCCGTTTCAGACATCAGGGAACATTTTTGGTTCCGTGTCTGTCTGTCGGTCTGTCGGTCCGTCGGTCTGTCGGTCTGTCGGTCTGTCGGTCTGTCGTTCGATTTTTGCGAACCAACATAACTTAAAAACTACACGTCCGATTTTAATGAAATTTAGATGGTAGGTCATAATTAGCCCATTGTTGGTCCCATATAAGTTTTAACCTTCTGCGCTTATTTGTTTCTCTTCCACATGCGCACAAACATACATCTATTTACACCTATAGCTTCAAAAGTGCTTACCTGATTTGTATAAAACTTTTACAGTTTATCGAAAGTAAACCGCAGATATCTCAAGATTAATTTGAACCGTCTGCGCTCTTTAACTTTTGCTAAATTGATACTTTAATTCATGTAAAAAATTGAAACAATTTTGGCAGATTAAAAAACGGGGAAAAAATTAAACAAATTATACAACAATGGCTCGTAAAAAAAAGCATAAAACCAATACAGTACGTGGATAGGATGCGAGGAAGCTATGTGCCACAACAATTGGCAGTCTATTTTGAATACTTTTCATTTCATACGTGGTAACTCTGACCGCCGCGATGTTTTGACAGGACCGTGTCACCTCAAAAGTAGTTATATTTTAGGTTTCTGTACAAAGTAAAAAAAGAAACCTTATATAACGGCTCTGTCTGTCTGTCCGTTGGTGTCTGCCCGTTGCTTGTTTCAATTCATAAACTACTATAGCTAGGAACATGAAATTCGGCACACAGGTGCATCTCGGCATTTTAGACGGCTGGACACATTTTGGATTTTTCACAATTAATATTTTCAAAATGGCGGCCAATATGGTGGGCAACTAAAAAAAAGTTTTTAGTCACCATGACATGTTATATATCAATTTAAAGGTCTTGAAATGAAGAAAAAGAATATGCAACTACATATTAAAATTTTCTCACGTAATATTTTCAAGATGGCGGCCAATATGGTGGGCGACTAAAAAAAGTTCTTAGTAACTATGACATGTTATACATCAATTTGAAGGTCTTGAAGTGTAGAAAAAGAATATGCAATTATTGAAATTTTCAAGATGGCGGCCAATATGGCTGGTGACAAAACATTGTTTTAGTTACCATAACATGTTATAAATCAATTTAAAGGTCTTGAAGAGTAGAAAAAGAATATTACTATTAAAATTAGTGTAATTATATTACACATAATAATTTTAACTTTAATGTACAGAAACCGGCGATTATCGCCCCACGTACTTACGTGAAGCGAGCCTTACTTGTTTATATTTGTTTCACGTTTTTATTATTGTATTTTGTTAGACATTAAAAATGTATTGAACCGTTATCAAGTCTCCACAAATACATTCCGAAAACCGAATCCATTAAAGCCGGATTCGGTTTTCGGAGTGTATTTGTCCAGAAGATTGCATGCAAAAAAAGTCTGGCTGACATCAAGCTAGAATTTTGCATATAAGTTAATCTTTTTTTAAAACTAATTAGATTGAATATAAGTATATATTAAGAGCGACATAACCCACTGACTCGCTCATCAAAAATGTTTGTGTACTTCTAGATCATCTAGAATTCTTGGAGACTCGCGGTTTTTTGCGTTTGATCGAAAATTGGCCCAAACCGACTGGACAAATCCGAAAAGTTAAAAGAAAAAAATGTTTATCCTCCATAAAAAATTAAAGATGGCGGTCGCAAAGTTTTTAAAACGCAGGCTCATGTTAGGTATTAGTAGCTATGCTACCTATAATCATGAATCCTAGTAATTAAATGAAATGCCTAAATAGTTTAAATAAATGATAAAATAAACATAGTCAAAACCAATTAGACTGGGAAGTCATTGAACAATCATCAACCATGATGGTGCATTAATTTAATTACCAGCCTCTTCTCTCAATACGGCAGTTGCACCAGTAAATATTAAATTACTCAAGTTCTAAGACAAATTGATAAATTAATAAATACTAAAATGGAGGCAATGGAAAATAGATATGGGTGATTCCAATTTAAAGTGCAATTTTCATGTCCTAGATGAATAACTGGAGCGTTTTTCACATAATTGACAGGATTTTTCTTCATGGTAACTCAGTTTAGGTAACAGAACTACAACCAAGCAAAAATATAATGCGCCGCTTAATTTTAATCGCTACTAAAACTTTCAAAAGGCGATTTTGTAACGACCTAGGCTGTCCTTAAGTCAGTTGTTCTTATTCACTTCACTCTAGCTCATACATTAATAATTTTATTCAAAAACTTATTGGATAATTTTTGAAGTAGGGTCCTACCAGGATTAAAATATGTGTCAGTCATTAAAAATAATAAATTATTACTAACGGAACTTCAAGTTAAAGTTTGTCCTTTAACCCTAGAACGCTAACCATATTTTTTAACCTCTTAAGACTAACCTTGAGTCATATTGACTCCCAAATCTATTATACCCAGTTTTATTAAAATATAAAGGCCTAATATGTACAATATTTTTTTAACACGTTTTAGAGCTAGTTGAAGGGACACTTGGGTGCTTTGTTTCCCAAAAAAAACAATTTTTCCTTTTAATTCCGGTATTTCAATCTGTACTACTATTACATATCCGGTATAGTTATCTACCGGAGTGGTTTTATTTACTTTATTTTATGTAACTTTTTTCTTTCCTTTCCTTTGGTTTTTCTATTTCGTAAATTGTTTCAATTAATTTATCATTTTCCTCATCATCGCTGATGCGATCAAAAAAGGCATTTTCCATTTTCAAATCAGGGTCCAAATCACAATCGTCACCATTATTGTCGAATACGCTCTTTTTCATAATCGGTATCTGAATCGGTCATTTCCTTCATCAAGTGATAAATGTCGTTTAGATCATTGTACTTTTTCTCCATTATTTGACTATATTCATATTGTATTAACTTTATATAATTTAGACATATAACGACAAAAAAAATATAGCAATTTATACTTAAAAATGAATAAATTACAATTATATTACCTTTAATTTGAAATAATTATTGAATTAAAAGTTATATAATATTTAATTTATAAGATTTAAAATGCCAAAATAAACAATAACACGACATACTATTCTAAAAAATACTATTCTGCGTCAAAATGACCTACTAAAAATTTACGTGTAAGACTAAACAGGAGTCAAAATGACTCCGTGACTGCGGAAAAACAAACGATATGTCCTCTTTAGAATCTGAATGTGAAACTGATAGAAGTGTAGAAGGGTCATTCAAGGGTGGGAGATAGCATAGCTAAGAGGTGGGAGTTCTGTGTTTTACAGACACCATGCATTCGTAGTTGAAAAAAAAATGGGAGTCATTTTGACTCCAGGTTAGCTTTCTAGGGTAAAAAAAATGTAATTACCGTGGCATTATATATATGTGATCCCTACTTTGGTTGTGGCAGGGAGATTTTAAGTGACAAGAGATTTTTGTAATGCCGCAACACTGGTTTTCTAGCAACAGTTGATGGGGATGAGCTGAACCCTTCAGTTGGGAGCTAGCGCTAATTCCGATTGTTCTTTCAGTTACGTACCCTTTTAAACGTAATTACCGTGCATGTTATTAAAATCTATCTTTTCAAAAACTTTTTAGGTTAAGTTATAGTTCATTGTTTAGGCTTTAAAGAGTGCTAATTTTTTAAAAAATCAAAATTTTCAGTCTAAGTCCAATTTTAAATTCCAAAATAGCACTTTAAATTGGAATTACCCTTATAGGTTATGGGCCCACTCTTATTTAGAAAGGCTACTTCTTATAGTATAAACATAAAGTAAATAAGAAAGTTAGACCATATCGACCCCAAAGGGGTAAAATGGAAGGGGAAAAAGGCGGTGATTCCCCAGTTTAAAAATAAGAGAATTTTACCTTTAATCTTGGGGTCTGAACACAAATTGAGCCGGAAGACTGAGGGTACTAAGCCTCTAGACATAGACCGCGTAGTCTACTGAGTAATTCGGCTTTATCTTTGTTATTATAATGTCCATTTCAAAATGGAAGGAAATCGGCAGCTTTACTCATAAACTTAAAATGATCGTCATGAAACATGTCTTCCCCCTGGGATTCGAACCATCTACCAGACATGTCGATAATGACCTTGTTTTTGCAGTTACGAGTACGTTAACCTTTCGGCAACACAGATCCGTAGTAAAGAAGTTGTAGTAGTAATAGTAGAGGGATTGAAAAAAAGTAATCGATATAAAACTAGAATGTCGAGGGAGATGCTTCTCTTTATTTTCTATTTGCTAAAAATATCCCACAGGTAAAATGAGGAAAGTATAAGCAGGGGAGGATTAAGTTCTATTTTAAAAAATCTCTTGGAAATATTATCTAGATGATTCTTAGAATGGAAGTCTCGTTGGAAAACGTTTCTAACGATTTTGATTTTAAAAAAATAAATCTATTTTGTTTTCCATACAAATTATTCCTAATGAAATAGTAATCTTTCTGGTGAAAATCTAGAAAAATGAGAGGTTGGGTTCGATTACCCGTCGAGATGGAGTTATTTTTTATTGTCTTTAATTAGTAGTTATGCTAGGGGTACCCTGTAGTCTCTAATTGCCAGTCTATTTTGTATTCAATTTATTATTTAAAATATTAACAATTATATTATGCAGTACCAAACCTATATACAATTGAATTATAAAAGAAACAATAATATTTTTAGTTAAGTAATCCAATTTTTAAATAAAAAAAAAAAGCATTTTCCATGCTAAAATATTATTAGAGTACCATGGAACAACCCATTTGTTGATTTTCCTTTTGGAAGTTATTTATTCTCCGTCGTATTTCTTCTATTATAATAATAAAATATTATATATATATATATATAATCCTAATTAGATAAGAGGAAAATTAATGACACCAATTCCTTCATCCGAAAAGACGCCACACTACATGTCTTTTCGGCTTTACCAGCCATTTTCAAGACTAAAATTAAAAATGAATAATTTATTGTTACATTCGAAGCTCACGTTTACGCGAGCGTTGCGCGCAAACTCTTGGACGGATAAAGCTGTCCATCGAACTTAGTCTGAGCATTAGTAAAAGGAAAATGTATACCAAATTTCAACTAAATCAGTCGAATTTTACTCAAGTTATCGTGGGACACGTAAACGTTAATGAGTGCGGTAAAGTAGTAAGCGCAGGAATCTGCTGTTTTGGGTACAATTTTGAGTGCGATAACAACCACAATATCGGTCAACTGTAGGAAAAATATCTTTATCTACTCACGGCAGCAAAATTAAGCATTGTTGTACTGTTTTCAGTCTTAACTTAAAAATTTGACTGGCTCTATAATTAAAAGGATCGCTCCTGGTGGCAAAATATAATACTAAAGTGAAAAACCAAGCTACCTCCTGTTAAGTTCAAACTTACTAATACTATATGTAATAGCGTCACATTTTTCATGTTGTTTTTTGCATGAAAGAAATTTTCTTCTTTTCCCAAGCTCCATGTTAAAAAAGGTAAGTTTTTAAAAGCAATAAACTATACTCTCCGAGAGATACTTTGTCGCACTTAATTAACTTGGGGGGAATAAAGCAAGAGACTTAGGTAAGGTTAATTTAGGCCCGGGCTCGTTCTCGAGCAGAAAAGAGACAAGTTAGGTTAAATGTAACTGGGAGTAGTAAGAATTTGCTGGTTCTGGGACAGGCGCGCCTCCCCCCTCCCTACTCTGCGTGCCTCCCTCCTCTCTACTCTGCGTGACTCGAATTCTACTTAACACCATAGGAGAAATACCTTTTACTACAACCTCTCCCGTAAGGTGTCAGTTCTATTAAAAACATATTATATTATACGTTATAATACAACACTGAAGTTCTTTTTGGTAATTTGAACCTACATTCTAACACTTCACCCTCACACTAATATAAAATTAAATTAAAAAAAACATTCTCCTCCAAAATGAAACAATATATTAATTTGGGAAAACGTATACAATGAAGAATTCATAACACACACACACCCATATATATATATATATATATATATATATATATATATATATATATATATATCTCACACGGGATTAGAATAAATTACAGTTGATAAATTCACGTGACTTGATAATGACTCAACAACATATCACATTAATCTTGTTGAACACATGAACAAATAATGTATGTGAAGAGAATTTAGCTTTTAATTTGTGAACAAGAGGAAAATATAATATTATATTATGTATAAATGAAAATATCAACTCTATCATTCCTTTTTTTAGATTAAAAAAAAAAAATAAATAAATAAATAAGCTATTACAAATAGTAATTAAAATATAGAAGAGTTTCAACTCGTAAATACAATTAAATTAACGAAAATATATATGTGGTTATTATTAATTAGTAAAAATTGTAATTAATAAAAAAAAACAGTTCGCTGCTACTCGTAAAAATTTCTCTCGTATACATAATTGTATTATCTATTTTTGTTAGATGTATTATTATTGAACATTTTATCAAAATTTGCTATATAATAGAGTTATTTATGTAACCAGGTAGCAAAATGGAATTTTACTTATGAGTGATTAAGTTAGCCTTATTCAAGCCGTAGGCGAGGACAGGCTATGAAAATTAACTGCCGAAGCAGATAATTTACTTAATTGACACAAATACAGTAAATACACGAGGCAGAAATGTTTCCTTTGCTGCCTTGTTGCATACAATATTTTATCTACGGGCGGAAAAAAATGAAACTGCTAAAATACCATATTTATTTATTATGTATGTTATATTATTAAGATAATTTCATAACAACTAAAAAAAGATCTACTAATCATTGATTACTTATAAACAGGATTAACAAATATAAATCAATTATTTTATAAATAAAAAGATTACTTATTAAACTATAATAATATATAATGTTATTATAAGATAAAGATAATATTATATATAATTATTGCCAACATGATAACAATAAACAGGTCGTGTGTGCTAGTCTGCACACAGCGAGGGTCCGTAGGCAACACAGTATTGTTTAAGTAGTACCTATTGATGGTGCTTTTTAAAATGTTAAAAAGCTTACTTTGAACTATCCTATGGGTCTGATATTCTCAAAACACATAAACAAACTTCCGATAAAGTATTTTTTTGCCACTGAACCGGACTACAACCATATAAATACATCGAAAAGACCATATAGTTATAAAAAAACGTAATTTGTCAATAAAAAATAAAAGAATATTTTTTTCATAATTTCCAAAAAGTGGTATCTTTACTTTTGGTCGAAGAATGTTCAGGATTTTTTTCAGATTTTTTGCACTTCACATAAGCGAGATAGAGGGGGGGGGGGGGGGACACGTTTCACACCCACTTGAAACTTGCCTACGCTCATCACCCTATCAAAGTTATAATCAAAGAATTATATATTTTTGTAATCAGCTCGACGTACCCTTTCATATGATACCCCTCAGGGTGTACAAAATAATATAAATGAATTGTATGTTTTTATTGATTGAATTGATAACGGAAGTTGATTAAAATAAACAAGGCCAAGGTATGAAGCATGTTTTTGTTTTCTTTCTGTGTTACAATATGGAGTCAATACTGTGTTAAGTGTTCGAGCGCGCGTTGTGTAACTATGATTAACAGTAAGTCTTGTATCGTTCTGGAAAAAAAATAGTAAAACTGCTTTTTTAAAAAAGTCTAAGTCAAAACATGGAAGTCAGAAAAAGTAAGATAAGTGGCGTAACGTCTAGGTTTTTTTAATGATATTTTAATAATAGTTTTTTGTGTGCCCTTACTTGTTCTAAGTATGTCTGGGAGGCACTTCCCCGGGCTAATACACAATAGTTTAGGATGGACTCTGTAAATGCGTGGTAAAGCAATTTTAGTACCGTTTTATTCGCAAACTCTCTGATTCGAATGAATGTGTACAAGGTTTTTCTTATTCTGGTTGTAATCCAAGCAATGTGTTCCTTCCAGTTTAGGTAATTGTTAACAATAGGTTTGTTCCAACCACCAGTTCCGAATCAGTTTCGGATTAGTCCGTGATTGACGTAATGCGCATGCGCGATCACTGACCGTTGGGAATTGATTTGTGATTTCGTTTTTGTTGGAACGCTCCTTTCTCGAACCAAACTGTTTGCCGTGGTAGGTTTTAGCACTGTTATCAGAACAACTTTTTGAGTTGATCGTTTATGTGATTTTGCGTTCCTGTGCTATCGAAAATACCTGAACTTATTAATATTAAAGATATGGATGATGGATAAGTCAATAGTTGATGAAGATAAGTGCCAGTCGCTTAAATCAGGGCCTGATTTAGGCCGCCTAGGGGCTCGCACAACAAGGGGGCGCCACACCACAAACGTTTCATTTTCTAATGCTAATTAAGCTCGAAAGTTGGAAGTAAAACCTACATACTCATAGAGGATATGACGAAAATACATGCACACATTTTAGAAATGTTTATTTAATACATGAATTCACGATTTCATTTCGATTTACGCAATTCACAATTTTCGGGCCTACTGAGGTGAGCCAGTTTTAGTAGACTCACGGCACACTCGTATTCGTATTTTTATTGATATAATCCTAAATGCTCTTTTGTTTTAAAAAAACAAATATTAATCTTAGTCCAGTTAACGAAAGAAATATTGCGGAAATAAATCGGATTCTTTCGATATTTGTTTGAAAATGGAATAAGTATCAAAAGTCCATCTTGAAAAATAGGTCCAATTTTTATTTTTGTTCAGAAATATCTAGAAAATGCCAATTATATGCACAAAAATTCATCGTCGCATTCGTACAAAAACATTTTAAAAAGAACAGTTGATTCGCAAGAAAGGAAAATAATTATAATAGGCAAGCGAAATCAAAACAAAAACAATGAAGCGGAGCGGAAGGTTACGTTTCTGTTCACCCAAATTCAATCCCAAACTACTAGTCCCTGCCGCCGATCGCTGACTGCTCTGACTGGTTCCAAACTAATCCGTGATTCAATCAGAGCGTGGTTGGAACAGCCGATTAACAGTCGGAGTCAGTCAGAGTTTGAGTTTGGGCTCGTTGGAACTCTTTTTTTCAAATGCGCATGCGTCGTACAGTTCTAAACCAGTTTGAAGAGTGGTTGGAACAAACCTAATGACACCTAAATATTTTATTTTGTCGACTTGGTCAATTGAATTACAATTGCAGAAGGCAGTGTCAGTGTCGGTGTCAGTATCTATGTCGGAGTTGGTAAAAGTACTCAGTGATATTAAGTAATAAAATAAACAGTTAGTTTGGTGTATTTTTAGTGGTTCAGTGGTTCGCGGTTGTCCTCTTTTATCGTGCGAAAAACACATGTACTTAGATTTTTGTAAATTCAGTGTTAATAAGTTCTGATCAAACCAGGATTTAATTATAGAAAGACCTGTGGATGCTTTTAGAAAGACTAGTACTCAAATAAATATAAGTTGTTTCGAATTGATTCGATTTAAAACAGCTGTGAAAATATAGTTTAAATCTAACATCGATATAATTTAAGAAACAGTAACGTTGAAGCATTGAATATATAGATTACGAACACACGACTATGTGAGTTCAAAACTTCTAAACAAATCTACATTCATATAATTTGGCACAGTATAAATATGAACTAACTATAACACAAAATAAATTACAAACTAAATAGTGAAAAAATATACGAAAGTCACTACGTACCTTAAAAGCACAATTCCTTTAACCTGGCATTACCACTCAATAAATATTACTTTGACATCGTTATTATGTATTATATACGTAAAAAAAAACATTAGTTGTTTATCTTTAAAAGTAACGGCAAACTAAAATGTCCGGCAAAAACTTAAATCAAAACTTTTATACGTTAACTTAAACTAAAAACAATTAAGTATGTTAACAAAATGGCGGATAAAAGAACTGAGGAATAAAAATCTTTACAATAAGATAACTGTTGCCAAAAATTAAATTTTCTAAAATAATTATTCTTTTTCATTATTTAATTGAAATGTTTTTTCTAAAAAATAAAGAATATTTTTAAAATAAGAATGATAACACTTAGATTTTTTTTTTCTTTTGTTAAAAATAGGTAATAATTATAATCGAAGAAAATAAAATATTTCCATGCAGGGGTTGCCTACCCTTATTTTTGGATCAGCTGTTAGGATTTATTTTTGTTCGTTGTTGTCGAATCTACCACGTCACTATCTATTCGTTTTAGAAAAGTTAAAGTTCGGATTTTTCTTAATTTATTTAAAGTATTAGATAGTTAAAACAGGTAATGTAATCGATATTATTTACTTTAAAACAACAACTTCTTCTACAAATACTTAATTTTTGTGTTCTCTTCTTGTGTTATCATTTTTAGAAAGTGAATTATTCAAGTGGAATTTTTTAGATTAAAGATCGTTACAATTATATTTTTCTTCAAACGTACAAATGAAAGGATGTTTGAGAGGACATCGAAATATCTGAGGTAAGCAAATATTTTTTTTAAAAAAATGTTAAATTGTGTAAAATCTATCCAATGAAAACGAGTTTCTATTTAATTTAGTAAAGTTTTATTTATTTAATAACTAGCGTTATTTAAATATCCGGCGTTACTCGGGCTTTACGCAGTGAAAAGAAGCTTAATTTCATTTTCACAATTGTCAAAACTTTGATGTAAAAAAAGTTGTTCAATTTTATTATTCAAGAAACGGTATTAAATTAGGAAATCAAACGTAAAAAGTAATATACGTCTTATTTTGAACTAAGTCAAGTGTGCAAAATTTCACTAAGGAGTAAATTTCACTAATAGTATACGAGCATTCTGCATTAAAGGGTGGGAAAGCGGAGTGGGGATGGTTTTTTCGAAAACCTTTTTTTTGTAGATACTGCAGTTAAGTGGTCAATATTAATTGATTATTAAATGTTTTGTAATTTAATATTAAGAAAGTGTAATTTCCGTAAAAAAGTCATTATTCTAAAACAATCATTTTGTTTATTTAACGAAGATTTTACTTCATTTAAATTAATTTATTTTAATAGCAGATTAAGACAGTCATTTTGTTCTCTCTTATTTTGAGGGTCATAACAACTGTTTTGGCAGAAACAATTATTAATTTTGTACGAAAGCATTACCTTGGTTTTAGCTGCGCGTTGGGCAAAACTTTTGTAAAATTTCACCCTGATACAAGCAGAAGCTGTAAGCTATAGGGAAGAGATATATTTTATATATTTTAAATTAATTTGCCGGGTAGGTAGAAAACAGTCCTATTTCAATCCAAACTCCTTTAACAAACATACTCTTTCACTATAAACTCATCATGGTCAACTTTTTTCTTATATTTAATATATATTTATTATAGTAAGACGCTTGCTTTAATGATACAAATAATTATTTTCTTTTAATTTTTCCTTAACTCTGCCAGGTACAAGCAGTTCGTATTACTTTTAATTTTGTCTCTTTTTTAACTCCGCCACGTATAAGTAGTTAGCAATGTATACTTACTTAGCAGTGTGATTTTAAAATTTATATTAAATGAAAAATGTAAGGAACTTCGTTCCTACCAGGTGTCCCGCGGCACCACACGTATTTTTTTTTTTTTTTTTTTAGTGAACAACTTCGGAGGTAATAATTAATACTTGAGAATTAAGAGCGTTGATGGAGGTCATCTTAATGAATAAAAAGAAAAATTATTTTTGATTAAAAATTATTTTTTGTTTGTGGGGACTGCGATTCCGAATACGTGGGACAAACTGGCCGCAGTTTCAAAACGAGAGCGAAGGAACACCTACAGCGGCCTAACAGTAGATTTAACCAACATCTTATTGAATTTAATCACATACCAGCTCAGCATAAGAACGGGTTCCTTCATTTTGCCAAGAAAGGACGCAGACTTGACTCGCTAGAGAACTTAGAAATTATCAGGAGTCAATGTAGAGCGGGAGATAAAAATCTGAATGAGCTGGGGGAAGCATCTTCCTTGATAAGAACCCTGGCTGGTGCGTCTACTAGGGTCAGTCTTACGTTAGTCTCTGACATCGTATGACTCGCCCACTACATTTTGTCTTTATGTAATATGATGTTAATGTGTCCCTAGTTATACTTAAATCGGTAAGCTCTCTTATTATTTCTTTGACTATATCTTTAGTTTTATGTTTATTTTTATGTTTATTATTTAATTATTCTTCCAATTTTACATTTTCGGTTGTTGGAATTTTTAACTGTTTTCCTGTTTTATTAATTGTTAATTGTTTTGTCTTTTCTTTTATTCATTATGATTAATTATCGTCATTTTTAGTTTTTTGTTAATCTTTTCTTACCTTTTTGGTGATTTATCTGTTATTTTGTTATTAGCTTTTATTCATTTTCTTGTCTTTTCAATTTTGTTCCATGTTAGTAAGTTTTAACGTTTAGTGTTTGTTTATAGGCACTGATGATGGCTTTATAAAAGCCGAAAGCTGCTTTGATAAATAAACAAGTATTTTATTCCGTGGAGAGACTGGCTCTTTTTATTCATTAATAATTAATAGTTGTTCTGGAAATAATAGTACTAATAATAAAATATCCGAAAATTTTCGCCCCCCCCCCCCCCCCCCTCCTCCCAAGAAATTGCCGCCCTAGGCAATTGCCCAGTCTGCCCATTGGTAAATTGGAACCTGGACTTGACCGATATAAGAGATAAAATAAATATTAATTTTTAAGTTGAATTCACTAAAGATGAAAACAATAAATAAATAAAGCTTCAAATTATTCCCAAGACTCTAGAATATTTCCTTCTTAACACAAGAATAAAGATTTAACAATAGAAAAATTATTTTTAATTTAAAACCGGAAGCGTTAAAACGATCTTTGCACTATTAAAATCCACGGAAGACTAAAGTCTTGTCTATTAGCTTGTTTTGAATAGAGACATCTGTCCCTCCCACCTGCGCTTCCTCCATCCCCCTTTTATACGTTTTTCTAGAGAAATGCAAGGATTCCAGCAAAACAAATATAAAAACAACAAAAATACACCTCACTTACTTACAAATTAACACAAGTAAAGCAATATGGGTGTTCACGATTCTCTAATAAAAAAAAAAAGAGGCGAAAGGAGTTGAAATGTTTAAAATGTAGATATTTATAGACTTCTAGGAATCAGCTATTATAAAATTAACTTGTAATCTTAACTATGTATTTTTTTTTATTTATTTTTTTTTTTTTTCTTAAACCTAATTTAAAAGAGGATATTATTTAGTAGTCTTGTAATTGGAAGAAACAAACCTTGATTAATTGATTAGCAAACTTTAATTAATTAACTACATAGAATAATAGAGTTAATTTCATTATTTGAAACAATTGTGGTAACTATATTCTTCACTCCCGTTTTCCTCGGATATCAAATGAGTTAACCAAGTTATAGGTGGTGAGTTGTACAAACAAAAATGGAGAAATAAAATAGTACATTCACGCGTCGAGTACGGAAAGTAGCATTTTGCATGCGAGTGTGGATTTTTCACCCGAGCGACAGCGAGGGTAGTAAAACCACACGAGTTTTCGCCGTTTTCGCACGAGTTGCGTACCGTACTTTATCTACGATTGTTAGATTTAAATAATAAATACAGAAAAAAATAAACTTGCTGTATGCAAGTTCGTATCTCACTCTTGATAAAGATGGCATTAATTCTTGAGTTGTATTTTTTGCCGAATTAATTATTTCTGGAGGAGTATTATTCTCCACATTTTCGTCAAAGTCACTTGAATTACTCATTGTTTTTCATAAAAACTCGATATAAACAGTTACTTTAATAAATTAACAGCAAATTAGTTTTGTTAAATGTAAACAAACTCGCTAATCGTGCGTAAAGCTGAAGAATTCCTCTTCTCTACCGCCCTAGGGTGGTAAAGAAGAGGTATTCTTCAGAACTAAGTGACGCGCATGCGCAATGAATACAAGTACTTAAGGAATCACTTTCTACGCATCTAAACAGAGATACAATGTTTATATTTCGTATCAATCGTAGATAAATGTAATTAACGTCTTTCACACCGATATCAATTATATTAAATTGTAAATTCGTCCTATCGATATAAACAAAATAAATCTGTTTCTTTTAATATTTGACACTTTCTAATTTTCATAATAACTTTATGCGAACTATAGCTGTATCCGTTCTTTTTTACTGGTCTTATATTACTTTGCTTTGTAAGTTTCATCGCACGTTTCCGTTACCCCAATTTTGACGACGTGGGGGGCCCCCAGTTCTAAACGTAAGAGGTTTTTTATTTTTATTTATTTTTTTTTTCATCAATTTTGTTTGGTGAGGGCCCCCAAAAAGTTTATGCGGGGGGGGGGGGGGCAATGCCCTAGCTACGCCACTGGTAGACAGCGGTCATATTTTTTTTTTTTTTTTTTATTTTTTTTTAAATTGAATCTTCACAATAATTTCTTATCATATTTATAAAAGAAAACTAAATAACTCTTAAAAGGATATTAATTTAAAAGAGGAAAAAGGAAAATTTACTTCTTTTTGAAGTGAGACTTCTTTGGCGGCAGTAGAGTGAATTTTTCATTGAGTGAAATCGTGTAACGAAGTTTGTGATTCGAGGCTTGTCCAAGTGTAACATTTTTACAGATTAATTGTATTATATCTATTTAAAGACCAGCAAATCAAAACAAACATTTATTTTTATTGGAATAAATGTGGTTGCCTTAGCGTAGCAATATTTTTTTTTTTTTATTAAATTTCCCATAACCATTTATTTCCTAATTTTGAAATAATAAATTCGTCAAAAAATGAAAGAGAGCAATGCATTCTAGAACTTAAGTTTCACTTCTAATGCGTGAGAGCCTCACACATATTTTTTTTATATTATACTAGCCGAATTGGCACTCCTTATCCATTTAGAGGTTGGGCTGTGTAAAAAAAAAAAAATAATAATAATAAGAAGAAGAAATGCTAAATAATGGTTACATCAGTGAGGCTAACCATGGAACATAAAAAGCTCTAACATCTTTCTAAACAAAGACTCATGATTCTAATATTTAAAACAAAACATTGAACGGACCTATAATACATTTTTATGCAACTCAACACCAGTTCAATATTTATGCAAATAAAAATGAAATTTTGCAAACTCATAAAAATAATAATCTATTTATGAAAATATAATTTTAGAGATTTTAATGGACTCACACGTATTAAGGTCTCCTGATTCTAATAAAGTGATTTTTAAAAAATGTTTGTATGTCGTCTGTACAGACGCATGGGCCGATTTTGACGAAATTTGGCATACAAGTTCAGAAAAATTGTACCCCGAGGCGAAATCGAGAAATGAATTTTAGCTCTAAATTTGAGGGGCTAAACCCCCCAATAACTCAAAAAAATTATTTCTTGAAAACGTTTCCGATGATTTTGATTAAGAAATTCTAAATTATATTCCATTTTAATAAGAACGGTATAAGCCGTTTCCCAGGAAAAATCTAGTTCCTGAGAAAATAGCTGTAAACGCGGACGCGGTGAGGCCGGGGGTACGATTCCCCGCCGAGGAAAAGTTATTTATCTACGATTGATACGAAATATAAACATTACACATAAACATTTAAACATTTAAACATTTTTTCAATTTTTTGAGAAATTGTAAAATAACGGAAATAAAGATTATTATTATTATTATTATTACATTGTATCTCTGTTAAGATGAGTAGAAAGTGATTCTTTACGTACTTGTATTCATTGCGCATGCGCGTCTCATAGTTCTGAAGAATTCCTCTTCTTTACCACCCTAGAGCGGTAAAGAAGAGGAATTCTTCAGCTTAACGCACGAATAGCGAGTTTGTTTACATTTAACAAAACTAATTTGCTGTTCTTTTATTAAAGTAACTGTTTATATCGAGTTTTCAGTGAAAAACAATGCGTGAATCAATTGACTTTGACGAAAATGTGGAGATTAGTACTCGTCAAGAAATAATTAATTCGGCAAAAAATACAACTCAAGAATTAATGCCATCATTATCAAGAGGGGGATACGAACTTACACACAGCAAGTTTATTTTTTTCTGTATTTATTATTTAAATGTAACAATCGTAGATAAAGTACGGTACGCAACTCGTGCGAAAACGGCATTTTGCTTTGCTCGTGTGGTTTTACTACCCTCGCTGTCACTCGGGTGCAAACTCCACACTCGCATGCAAAATGCTACTTTCCGCAAATGTACTATTTTATGATACATTTTGATATAACGTTCAATAATAATTAAATGTGCCTCCGAATACTCGAAAACTAATTAATGGAAAAAACTAGGCTAAGTAATTATGAACTCGTAAATGTGCATGGTTATCTGAGTTGTCTCGGGCCGATTTTTCTAATATAGGTAAAAATTTATATTTTTACAATACCTAAGACAAAACGCTTTAATAAACCAAAAAGGTCATTCCATTTTATCAACCAAAACGGATTTTAACTGCTTTGACGCATAGATGAGTCAATATAATAAATTCAAACCTCTAAATATAATGACTGGTCGATTTTAGGACGGTGGCTATTAATCCAAATAGAATTAGCTTCAATAAAACAGTTTCAAGTGTGGGATTCGAACCCACACTGACATCATATTAAATCAAAAAACATTAACGCTCTTAATATTTTCGACTATGGTCATCATCAGTTAACTGATGATTACAAGTTCACGTTTGATGATAATTGGATCCATTACTGTTGTTTTGCTAAATAATAATAATAATTTTCAATGTTCCAAATTGAATTCAGTATGAGAATAAAAAATTAAAAATAACCTTAAAATAATTTACAAAACATAAGCGAGAGAAGCGCTCATTAATATAATAATCCGTTACGGCAAGCCAGTGAAGAGTTTTGGCCGCAAATTTAATACCTTCATCAAATTTTTGTTTTATAACTCCATCATATTTTTGGAAATATCTCGGTTTTCAGTTTAACAAAGCCAGTATCCCATGGGTTTTAGATTCGAATTTCAATTGATACTTTCATGAACACATCATTATAAAATATTTCCGTTTCACACTTGTTAATAATTGAACAGCAAAGCCCTCGTAATTATTGGAACACTGGAAATTCCATAGTATTAACAACAAACCATAAAAGCACCAATACTACCGATAGTACAATTTTAATGAGAGCCCAACGCTCTTTTCCTTCATATTATATATATATATATATATATATATATATATATATATATATATATATGTAGAATATTTGAAAATCGAAGGATAGTTATGTACATGAAGAGCAGATTAAGAGTGTGAGAATAATTCACTGCAAAACGTGATGTTACATGTTTTAATAATGCCAATAGAATTCAAAGCTTAACCAAGAACCGATTGAATGAGGAAAAGAAAGAACCGATTGAATAAGGAAGAGAAAGAACCAATTGAATGAGGAAGAAAGGGGCCTGGGTGGCTCAGAGGCTAGCGCGCTTGCCGTGTGATAACCCAAGTTAAGCAGCCTCGAGCTGGGTCAGTAGATGGATGGGTGAACGCTTCAGACCACAGCTCTGGGTTCCATTCCCGGACCGGGCCCCCCGCTCAATGTCAACCCAGCATTGTTTAAATAAATGGGAAGCTCCTCGAAAGAGTGGCGCCACCAGGTTTCGGCCTGGAAACCATGATGACCACATCTTCACAAATGTGTATAGATTTCGGTCCCTAACCCGGGTTTGTTCGATGGGCCCACCTAAGTGGCCTGAGTCTTCGGGTGTTAAAGCCCCCCGGAAAAAAAGAATGAGGAAGAGAAAGAACCGATTGAATGAGGAAGAGAAAGAACCGATTGAATGAGAATGAGAAAGAACCGATTGAATGAGGAAGAGAAAGAACCGATTAAATAAGCATGAGAAAAAACGATCGAATGAGGAAGAGAAAGAACCGATTGAATGAGGAAGAGAAAGAACCGATTGAAGGAGGAAGAGAAAGAACCGATTGAATGAGGAAGAGAAAGAACCGATTGAAGGAGGAAGAGAAAGAACCGATTGAATAAGGATGAGAAAAAAACGATCGAATGAGGAAGAAAAAGAACCGATTGAATGAGGAAGAGAAAGAACCGATCGAATGAGGAAGAGAAAGAACCGATTGAATGAGGATGAGAAAGAACCGATTGAAGGAGGAAGAGAAAGAACCGATTGAATAAGGATGAGAAAAAAACGATCGAATGAGGAAGAAAAAGAACCGATTGAATGAGGAAGAGAAAGAACCGATTGAATGAGGAAGAGAAAGAACCGATTGAATGAGGAAGAGAAAGAACCGATTGAAGGAGGAAGAGAAAGAACCGATTGAATAAGGATGAGAAAAAAACGATCGAATGAGGAAGAAAAAGAACCGATTGAATGAGGAAGAGAAAGAACCGATTGAATGAGGAAGAGAAAGAACCGATTGAATGAGGAAGAGAAAGAACCGATTGAAGGAGGAAGAGAAAGAACCGATTGAATAAGGATGAGAAAAAAACGATCGAATGAGGAAGAAAAAGAACCGATTGAATGAGGAAGAGAAAGAACCTATTGAATGAGGAAGAGAAAGATCCGATTAAATAAGCATGAGAAAAAAACGATCGAATGAGGAAGAGAAAGAACCGATTGAATGAGGAAGAGAAAGAACCGATTGAAGGAGGAAGAGAAAGAACCGATTGAATAAGGATGAGAAAAAAACGATCGAATGAGGAAGAAAAAGAACCGATTGAATGAGGAAGAGAAAGAACCGATTGAATGAGGAAGAGAAAGAACCGATTGAATGAGGAAGAGAAAGAACCGATTGAAGGAGGAAGAGAAAGAACCGATTGAATAAGGATGAGAAAAAAACGATCGAATGAGGAAGAAAAAGAACCGATTGAATGAGGAAGAGAAAGAACCTATTGAATGAGGAAGAGAAAGAACCGATTGAATGAGGAAGAGAATGATTTTTCATTACTAAAAATAAAAATATACCTACAGGCACAAACAATAAATGTTCGTCATTAGTAAATAAATATTCATAAATTATATCTATTAAATCATAATAAAACTTAACACACTATACAATATCTAATAGAATAATGTAATCTATCTATATACTTATAAAAAATCCAAATACCACTCACTGACCATCACGATATCTCTGAAACCACTGGACCTATGACCATGAAATTTTGTAGGTGTGTTCCTCTTACCTCCTAGGTGCTCGCTAAGAAATGTTTTTAAAATCCGCCATCTTGATTCAAGATGGCGGCCATTTACATAAAAAATAAGACGATATCTCCGGAACCAATTGCACTAGAACCTTGAAATTTAGAAGTTAGCTTCCTTTTATGAAAGTAGAAACTTTTGATAAATGGTTTACCAATCGGGCGTTTTGATTCAAGATGGCGATCATATATATATATAAATATGTGTATGTTACAAATCTAAATCTACAGTTTTAGTCCGATCTCGATGAAAATTTGCATACTTAACCTTTAAAGCAAGGGGAAAATCACTGTCTACATGCATTTTTAAAATTTAAATATTGGTACACAGGGGTACGGGGTACAAGTAATGTATACGGGGTCAAAGTAATTAATACCCTTTATGATGCATATCATAAAGGGATGTATATCATCGTTGAAAAGCTCTTAAAGAGTATAGTAATTGTTGTTATGTACAGTTTTATCATATTTACACTTAGAAGAGGGGCAAAATGGAAAAATATAGCTATATCTTATAAAAAAAAAAGAAGAGTATCCGTATGAGAGTTTATATCTTTTATACAAATTTACAGTTTTATCCCAATTTGATGATACGGGATCAGAGTAATGAATACCCTTCATGAAGCCATTTTGTTGAAAAGCTCTTTAAGAGTACAGTAATTGTTGTTATGTACAGTTTTGTCATACTTTCATTTAGGAGGGGGGTAAATTTAGGATATTTGCAAATTATCTTATCAAAGAGAAGGGGTATAGAAATAAGTGGGAGGGAGAGAATCCAGATATTCTCGCATAGTAAAAAAAATTAAATGTTTCTTGATGGTAGTTTATAAACTTATCAAATTAATGTAACACTCCGTAGCGAAGCACGGGTATCCAGCTAGTAATATATAAAATACTCTTTTTTAACCAACTATTTTTTACAGGTATTTATCATCCTGCGAAATGAATAAACCTGATAAACATGTATCAATAAGTTTAATTGATTGATTGATTTTTAATTGAATGATAATTTAAATAGAATTTGGTAATTGTTTCAATGTGTTACAACCAAATTAATTACACCCCCCCCCCCCCCCCACAGCACTTAATGAACAAAATAAATAGCTCCAGACATCTACTGAAATGCAATTCAGAGGGTTTTCTTGTGTCTATTATCAGTCTAGATTGATAGGTTAGGAACTTAGAGAATTTATCCATGTTACATTGCTTTTATATCGAATAACCCAAACGCATTGCAGTGTTTAGGTATTTCTAACTATTTGTATTTTACTTTTACATTAGCCTTCACCCCGCGTTTCACGGGGCTCATGCAAGGAATCGGTGGTTATGTTTTCTAGTACCTACTAATGCACTGCATTATCATGTTAGCCAAACCATAAATCTAATTCCTAAATAGCTTCGTTGCCATTTTCATTAACCCTAGAACGACACAAATTTTTTTTACGTAAACTCCACACAGGGTTCAGTGAGACCCCAATTAATTAATGGGTTAAATTAATTAATTTAATATTTTCTTTATTAATTTCCCCATATACCCAATTCATCGGTGGACACGGCATAAATAAGCGATTCCATAAGGTAAGAAAACTTTATCAATCAGCGACTCACTTCTTATGGTGGCCTGTGGACTATTGGGTTCTACGGCAAAAAAAATAAAAATATTTTACTTTAACTTTTTTCTTTCTCTAATATTTTGCTCCCTATAGGGAGGCAAAGATATTAAAATGGTAAATGTCAGCACCTTGGAGAAAATTGTGGTTGCCCCTAGTACGCGAGTGGATGAATATACACTTCCCGTTACATGGTACAGATCCCCCAAGTTCCATTACTTAATTTCAAACCGTTTAGATTTTTTAACAATATGAGTGTTATTTTTTACTATTTTCGAAGGGTTATTTTGCAATTTTTGCTCCCCAACAGGGGGAAAAATATTGGTGATAGAGACTTTTGGACCACCCCTGTATATGTAGCTTTTCATATTAAATATAGGTAGCTTTTTCCTGTTTTTGTAGAAAAAAACAGCTGGAGACAGATTATGCACACCTCCTATACCTTTCTAACTCCTTGATACACGGCGTAACGTTTTTTAGTAACGCTTTTCGAGTTATGTAGCACAGCCTAAACATGAAAATGTCAAAAGCGTATAACAGAATGCTCTTCTGGCATAATTTAATTAATCGAAGACCATTTTTTATCCAAATGAACTAAATTAATATAAAACAATATGAACCTTGGTAACTTATAATAAAAATAGGTACAATGAGATTTGTATAATATGATAAAGTTGGTTTATAACATAATAATCATAAAATAATTTTCATAATTTATTTGTAGATTATAATTAATTGTTATTAAAAATAAGTATTAATTAAAAATAATATATTACCTTTAAATGAAGCTGCTCTTTATACCGTGTTTCTTTTTATTTCAGCGACGAGTAACAAATTTATTGTTTTGTTTTTGTGTTTATATTTTAATATACTTTTGTCAAATTATCAAAAGAAATACTGAAATGTAAAATAACGTGATCTAATTGGTCTTAATTTCTATTCTTTCCGTTCTAAAAATATTACCAACAAATTATAATATGTTAAAATAAAAGAAAATTCTTGGAATATTTTAGAATAATAAATTTAAATATATTCTTTTAATTTAGATATAATTAACCGAATTTATGAACTAGAAATTCCTGGAAAGAATAAATAAATAAAGTTACAATTATATATATATATATATATATATATATATATATATATATATATATATATATATATTATAAATATATTTTTGTGTGTGTATTTGTATTATTCTGTATTCAAGTATTGTTTGTGGGTTTATATTTATAAGATAATTTATATTTTAATTTTATCTGAGTTTCAAATATTTATCCTAATTTATTTTAATGTAGTCATACAATTTTAAATATACTCATCACAGTAAATAAATATTGAAATTACATCTTTATTAATAATGATTGTTGTTTAATGTTCGTTTTATACACTAACTAGCCGAATTGGCACGCTTCGCGTGCCTTATTCGTCTAGAAGTTGGCGCTAGGTGTAAAAAATAATTAAAACAATATAAGTAATATATCTTTTTTATTAAATAATTTTGTATTTTAGTGCAATTAGTTTATATTATTTTTTATTGCTTATTTTTAAACATTTTATCTCAATTAAATATATGACCTGCTTCTTTTTATATAAAATATATTTTTCATTATAAATGAATTTAACCATAAGTTTTTATAATTCCTACATATTTACTTGGCACTAACTATGTGGATAATGTATTTTGTTTAACAGTGTAATTTTTTTTATTTAATAATATTATTGCATCAGAAATGAAATCTTAACTCATAAAACTGTTGTTGGTAAAAGTTTTGTATGTCTTAGTTTGTTAGTTCACCGCTAGAATGCGTTTGAAGTTTAGTTTCTAAATGAAGTTCCTTAGGGCATGGCACAAACAATATTTTAATGCTTTTAGTAATTTTTCAGCAGAATTTAATTAGTTTTCAGCAAATTTGCTTCATGGAAAGTCTGTCCGGAAAAAATCCGCAATTTATTTTATTTGTTTTGTCATATCCCAAATATTTACAATCCTTCATTTTGACAGATTTCAAATTTAAGATTTTTTATTAAGAGGTAAACAGTGAATGACAGCGAAAAAGAATAAGTAAACCAATTAAACAAAGAAGATAAATAATTGAATATGAAGATAAATTAATTGAATTAAAAAACGTAGTATATATAAAGTTCTTTTTATCTTGTAATTTTATACATATATCTATATTTGATTAATTCATATTTTTATTTTTCTATACACTTTATTCTTTTATTGCCGCGCCGTATCAAAAACTGTCAAAATGTGTCAAAAATAAACAAAACAATGCACCCCCCCCCCCCCCCACAAAGACAAACCCAAGCCTTTCTCAAAGTCTTCTCTCATTGGTTGGTCATATTATGTCAAATTAAACACCAGAAAACTGATGTAGAAAGCTTGTCGCCAAGAGTAACGGCTACAATTAGACTAACTCAACCAACAATTCAGGAACTAAAAAAAAAATCAAAACAAATCAAATGCGCAGCAGTCTATCGAATAAAAAATCCTTACTCTGCTGAGCAGCAGCAGTGGTTTATTCATTCATCGAATATTATCAAAATTCGTATTGTTGTAAAGGTCTCGATAAGAGCAGTAAAAAATTATTAATTAGTTTTCCATTTAAATTATAATCTAAAAAACCAATTCGGAAAAACAGATAAATTAACGGTTTTTTATGCTTTACACCCCTTAAAATGTAAAATTTTGAAAAAGTGTACATAACAACAATGAAAGTACTTTTCAAGCACTGTAAAATTATATATAATATGATATATTTCGAGCATTTCGATCATTGTACCCATGTACCTCATATAGGTACCAACATTATATTAAAACAAATTAAATTCACTGAATGGTATAAAGCTTACTAAATAAAATCATTACTAATAACACATAGTTTCACAACATAAAATCTCAAGTTAAAATAACACATTAGGTACCGTATGTATCAAAAGTACACATGTGTACAAATATGTTCAAGTATTAATTTTTTTCCGAGTTCCTAATATTAAATAAGGCATGCATACAAATTTTAAATCAAATCGAATCAATATTTCTCATATTTTTAATTTTTTATTAATTTCCCTATTTTTGGGCCCAGATTTTGAGCCGGAAAATTTGGGCAAATAAAGTTGTCGACAACCCCATACAAACTATACGTTTTTTTAAAGCCCCCGTCGAGTAGATTACGAATATGCCGTCAGTTTACCATTTAGCACTTTTAAAGCCCAAAAAATGGCCAATCGAAAACCCCAAAAATTGCCAAATATGAACTTTGAGTGGCTTTTTCTCGGAAACTAAGAGTCTTGGAAAAAAAAGTCCAAGAGCACTTTCGTCTTGTATTTTTCATTTTTATAAGCGTGACAAATTTCATGAAGATAGTACAAACTTTATTTTTTACCAAAAAATCGTCAAGCCACACACACCCCTGTGATTTTTTTACCCGAAAAAGTCAAAATGAAGATAACAAAATAAATGAGGTATATTCGTAAACGTCTCGAAAAGGAGAGTAAAAAATAATAACAATGTTTTAAATTTCAACCAAAACCTAAGGAACCATTGTCAAAAAACAGCTATATAAGGACTTTTTTCAATTTTACCCCCCTAAAAAGTAAAAATATCACAAAACACTACATAACTACATTAAAAGGCCTATTCAAGAGTTTTTCAACGATATACATGAAAGTAGGTTTTGTGTTTAAAAGCATATTTGTACCCGTGTACCCATAGGTACCAAAAATATATTTAAAAATCAAACCATGTATAAGATCATTATTTAGGCTAATGAATTCTAATAAATGTAAAAATAAAATTTAAAAAAATTATTTCACCTTCTTAACCTGAACCAAAAGTACAAATCGGTACAAATGTACCCGTACAAAAAATTTTAAAAATAAATAAATACCACAACATTAAAGTATTAATCAAGGCCTTTAAAACGATATACGACACATAAAAATATACACGTGTTTTAAAAATCCAATATGGCGGCTATAATTCAATATGGCGGCTATATATCGAAATCAAAACACCCGCACTTTTCTAGTATTGGTACACTCTACCTATGTACCAAATTTCAAATCTCTAGGTCAATGGGAAGTAGGAGAATTACTGATGAAAAAATCCAAGATGGCGGCTATAATTCAATATGGCGGACACATATGGAAATCAAAATGGCCGCACTTTCCTATTTATGGTACACTCTATCTATGTACCAAATTTCAAATCTCTAGGTCAATGGGAAGTAGGAGAATTTTTGATGATCAGTCACTGTCACTCTTAGTTTTATATATATAGATTAGCATTAATTTATTATTTGTTTTTAATTAAATATTTCTCTTTAAATGTTGTGTTATTTTTTTCTTTTTCAAATGTATTATATTTATTTGATTTTATACGAATAATTGACCTAAAATTTGGCCTGAAAAATCTTTGTATTTGTAATTTTAGGTTTATATATTTTTCGAGAAAGTAGCTGCGAAAGAGTGAGAGAGAGAAAGAGAGGAGAGAGAGATTGAGAGAGCAAGAAGGTATCTCATAGAAATCGTGTGTGTACGAGGGTAAGGTATTTTTTTTTTTTTCTAAACTGTCTTGGTTCTACTGAGATTTTGGAAAAATGATAAAAATTGATTTAGTTAATAATAATTTTTAGTATAACAGTCCTTAGAATGTGGCTTAGATTTGCCAAAGTGGCTTAAACAACTACATATATGTGGTTGGAGTCGCTTCTCTAGCTGTATAGGGCAGTTGCCGACGGGTGAAAAATGCAAATAACCCCTGAAAAATCGCGCCACCAGCGTGTCCAAATCGCTGGTACTTTTCAGAAGCAAACGCGCGGTTTGGCTGTTCGTCTCTTCCTAGCGATTAATTCACTCCTTCTCACCATTCAATCCTAGCCTTCACATCTTTCAGACAGCATTAGACGAGAGAGATGCTTAACGATGGATGATGAAGAGTGTGTGATTAACCTTATGGTTTTCCAGGCTGTTGGCACTGCTTTAGATTGTTACTCCCCTTATCAAAACAGAAGTGGGATATCCCTTTGTCCCAAAGTAACATCCCTTTTTCTTTATAGTTATTTAGTCAGTCATTTTTATTCCAAAACGTCACAAGGGAGTAACAATCTAAAGAAGTACCGCGCTGTTAGTACTGGTTTCGTCCTATGTTTCAAACTCTAGATTTAGTACCCTCCTATAAAAGAAGATACCAAATTAAAATAGGAGACATGAGGGAAAACTTTACATGACTATCCCCCATAAGTAGTAGGAGCTCCCAATGTAGCTCCTAGATTATGAATGCCAAAGAGATCTTTCAATGGATCACACTTAACTTCTATAATAAAACTGTGGCAAAATACTTGGGGGTCCCAAGCCACCAAGGGCATCCCAGAAAATGAAAGAGTGGATCAGGCTGCAAAGAACGCTACTTCTCTTCCTCCTAACACAAATTTTGCCAGCCAAACGTAGAGAGGTGGATATTAGCGAAATGGAAACAGATGTGGAAGAATGTACCACCCGGCACATTCAATTGCTAGAGATATCCGGGACACAACATAACCTTGGGTAAGTTCCTCCAATCTACCATTACGAAGACTAGATTGTGGCAGGACTAAGATTTAGATACACCCACCTTACACAATGCCATTTTATGAACTAGGAGCCTTCACCTATTTTCAATAGGTGCAACGTACCATCGCACCTCTGATAGTCCCAATATTCCAGTTAGTTTATGACAAAAGCACAAGCTTCCTCTTGTTCTCAGTGAAATTTTAAGTGGCAATCAAGAAAGTCTTAACAATTTGTGCAACTTTATCATCAAAACTACTTTGGACAAGGGAATCTAAATTATTTGATGGACAACTATAACAATTCTGAATAACCGTTAATTAACCTTCTGGCCAGACCGAGAAACCGCTGAAGTAGAAGGTCTCAACCAAAACTTTACTAACTAACTATCTAACTAAATAACTAACTAACTAACTAAACGAAATGAGGAGAAGAAAGAGTAAACAAGTAAGAACCGATTAGACAAAGATGAGGATGGCCCTGAGTTGCCTCGAGTCGGAGAAGGGCTCTGTGCGACTGCAGGTGATTTGAGTGCGATCTACCAAAAATCGCCTAAACCCGCGACTGATAGTGAAAGTACCACTGTAATCTTATAGTTGTTTATACCTCACTTTTTTTTTTTTTTTTTTTATTCCGGGGGGCTTTTACGCCCTTTTACGCTAATTAGGTGGGCCTATTGAACAAACCCGGGTTAGGAACCGAAATCTTCACACTCGTGTGAATATATAGTCGTTAACCATGACTCCCCTCCTGGTTGTATACAACCAGAAGTGTCATCATCATGGTTTCCAGGCCAAAATCTGGTGGCGCCACTCTTTCGAGGAGCTTCCCATTTATTTAAACAATGCTGGGTGGACATTGAACGGGGGGCTTGGTCCGGGAATCGAACCCAGAGCTGCGGTCACCTTCTGACCTTGCTCGATGCTGCTTAACTTGCGTTATCGCACGGCAAGCGCTCTAGCCTCCGAGCCACCCAGGCCCCCTTATTCCTCACTTAATACCGAATGCGATTTTCGCGCGACAAACGCGTCTCATTCGTCCGAAACTTTGTCTGCGTTTAAAGTGTATTTTGTTGCCTATTTGCAACCACCTATATACATACCTATTATAAATAACATTCACGACCTAATGGAAGACACTTTACTTAAATAAGATAACCATTTATATGGCGATGTTGGGTGAACATAGCTTGGGAACCCTTGCCTTTTGCCCATGCCCAAGTCGAGCATCTAACACGGACGATATGTAATACAGTAGGACCCCGGTAATCCGGAACCCTCGGTTATCTGGACGATCCTCCATGGAGAATACAAGCCCTCAAAATTATATTGCAAATCACTTACGATCATCACTTCTTATGACCATTCTCACTGACCCTGTGCAAAATGACAACTTGCAAAATGCTTTGAAAAATGTAAATTTCAAAAATGTTGTGTTCAGATTGCTGACGGTTGGAAACCGATAGGAATGTACAAGTACATATCTATGTGCATTCACATATTTATGTAATTATATATTTCTTCCATGCTGTAAATTTAATTTATCCATACATAATGATAATACAAATACAGTACCTATATGTTTCATTTTTTATAAACTGTTTTACGTCATTTTTTAAAAATCCTTGCTAATTCGGAAATCTTACTAATCCGGACGATCTTGTGCCTGAATTAGCTGGATTAACAGGCTCCTACTCCTACTGTAATTATATAATAATAGTTGGTGATAATTTATCACTCGAATCTTTCTAAAAAAATTAATAATATTATATTATTATAATTTATAGCTTAACTTTTGCTTAATTAGAAAATAGGCCTTCTAATAATTTGAATATTATTATATTCATAATTTGGTTTGCAAAAAATAAATAAATTGTAATATTATTGTTAAATTTTAATGTCTATTATTATGTTAATTTTTGCTATTATTACTCAAATTTTTAATAATTGTTTTAATAAAGTACTATTAATTTTGACATAATTGTATTAATTAATTTAATTTGCTCTAGAGTAAATGTATGTACACTAAATATGTATATATATAAAACTAGCTTAATATTCTTCGAAAAGGACTAATATCAAATTTGTTAAATTTGACATATTAATGCAGTTCAGTCAATTTTCTTAACGAATTAGTAATTATTTTCAAATGATAACAATAATGATTAGAAAAAATAGATATAATTATAATACTAGCTTATCAGCTCTCAGAGGAATTACTATTAATTCGAAATAATTTTATATTATATTGACATTTCGTAATTATAATTTTGCTTCCGAGCTTACCGAAGGTAACGGAAGCATTGTGTTCACTTTTGAGAACGAAAAAGTTTTATGTCTCCGATTTTAAAAATTCCAAGACACAAATCCGTTTCAGACATCAGGGAACATTTTTGGCCTCCTGTCTGTCTGTGGGTCTGTATGTCCGCGAATTATGAAACGTGTGACGATAACTTGAGTAAAAGTCGACCAATTTTGATGAAATTTGGTAGACATATTCATTTTACCAATGCCCAGGACAAGTTCGTTGGACAACGTTATTCGTCAAAGCGTTCACGAGCAACGCTCGCATAAACGTGAACTTTATATTTAAAATTGGAATTTTAGGTCGGGGAAAAAATCTAACTTTATCTATTCAATGAGACAAACATTTTTTTCAAATACAATTTTTTAGTAAAACCATAACAGCGACACCGCTATGAAGTATTAAAGATCGCTAAAACTATTAATAGTTTTTACACAATAAAGAATATATAACAATAATTTCAATGTTAATATAACAATAAAGTACGTGATAGGATGCGAGGAAGCTATGTGCCACACTAATTGGCAGACTATTTTTTATTAAAGTCAATTTAGCTAACCTATTAGCAGCAATGAACATTATAATATTACACATTTTGTTTATTGTATATTTTTAATATTATTATTATATTATTGTCATAATTCAGGCAATTTTTCTAACTTATTTAAACCAATTTTGACATGATTATATTATTAGTTTTATCCTATATATTTAATTTTTCAAAAATAATATATTTGTAACGCTATAATTATATTACTAGCTAAATATACTGTTAGAAGAATAATAATATTAATAATTTATTTATTATTTTTAAAATTTGAATAATTTTTTTTATAATTATATATACATAAGTATAAATTATATCATTATAATAACTTTAATAAAGTATATTTTTAAATAAATTTAAATTCCAAATTATTACATTATTAGATTGATTTTTTTGCAGTAATAAAATATAAAAGATTGAGAAGTAAATAAATAATTCATATACAAAAAATGTAATAATATAAAAGTAATATTAATTAAACGAAAAATAATAAATTTTTACTAATAAAAATTTACGTGTTATTATTCCTAATTATTATATCATCTGATTAATTTTTCAAATATAATTTCTATTGAATAAATAAAATAATAAGATGATTAAATAAATAAATAATTAACTATAAATAAAATATAATAATGAAAAAAAAAAATATTTCTTTAAAATCTACATATTTACGTAATAATAATTAATTGTTTATAAGCTAAAAAAAACTAACTATAAATAGAAGAAATGTACCTTTTTCTCAAATGGTTATTATATTTTTAAAAAAAAATATGATTATTAATTCTTCCAAATGAGTTGAGATTTTGTTTATATTTTCGTGGTGTTTTTGTATCGTAGTTTTTGTGTTGTTGTTTTTCTTTGTTATAAATTCAAGTATTAATTTATTTTTCTTCTATTTTTTTATAGGTTTGTTTTGTTATTTTTGTCTTTGTGTTGGTGTTGAGTAAGTAGTTATAGTGATATTATGGAGGTGTGTTAGTGATGTTATGTTTATATAAGGAAGGCAACCGATTGAAGCGTTTATAGGTCTCGTGGTGTTTATAGGTTGGTAGCTGAACATCAACTGAATATAGTGGCAAGGCGTACAACGGAACGCCCTACTCTACACCCCCTTTTTTCAACTTCCATCTCGATAACTTTTAGTCGATTGTAATTCGTCGACTGACTAAAATCGATATGATACTCTTACCGTTAAACTAAATCTCGATTAACCCTTATATCGATACCTACAATGACTTCTTACATGTCGATAGCTAAATAAAAAATACAACTCATATATCGATAGTTTTTTAAATCGATTGCTATACATACCCGATAGCTATATAATAATTTAATACACTAAATACCAAAAAATGATCTGTACATTGTAATAAAAACACAAAATTGGTCCCAGACAACTCAGACAAACTTTCTCATTTACGAGTTTATAATTACTTTGCCCAGCGTTTTCCATTTGTTAGTTTTCACGTTTTCGTAGGAACCTTTAATTATTATTGAACATTTCATCAAAATATATCATAAAAATAACAATTTTTCATAATAATAACTTCTCCTCGGCGGGGAATCGAACCCTCTCTCCGTCCGTTTTGAAAGCTAATTTCTCAGAAACTAGATTTTTCTCGAATAAACGGCTAATAACATTAGATTTATAAATTCATATTTTACGATTTTGGTAGTATTCGTACTACAGAAAGATTAAATTTTAATTTAAATCAAATTATAATTATTATTAACTACGGGAAACAGACAGAGAAAAATACACTCCAGCGCTGGGAATTGAACCACAAGCCTTTATTATAAGCGTTATTTCTCGGTCTAGTTCTATGTCATTAATGTTGACTTCTAAGATTTGTGGAAAATTGAAAGCTTAAATTCGGGACAAGGTATCATTAACGTCAGAGAAAATCATTCTCCTGCGTAGCTTAGTTGGTAGAGCGCTATACTGGAAATATAGAGGCCTGTGGTTCAAATCCCAGCGCTGGAGTGTATTTTTCTCTGTCTGTTTCCCGTTGTTAATAATAATTATAATTTGATTTAAATTAAAAATTAGATTTATATTTAAATAGACTACATTTTAGAGTTTTTTAATCAAAATCGTCGAACCGTTTTCAAGATATATTTAATTTTTTTCACGTTTTTTAGAGTTTTTGGAGGGTAGCGCACTTAAACTTGGAACTAAAATTCATTTATCGATTCCGCCTCGGGTATTATTCTGAACATAGATGGCAAATTTCGTCGAAATCGTCCCATTATAGTTTAGGTGTCAGGCGTCTGCACAGACAGACATATTTTAGAAATCACTCTTTTGAACTCATAGGACACAACTAAGTTTCAAATTTTTGTGTTAATTGCTTTTGAAGCTCAGGTGCGCTAGCGATACACTGACAGACAGACAAGCCCAGGAATGTATAATGGTCCTTATTTTTACCTATGGACCCATTTACCTAACAACCGGTATTTGGCAAGTTGAAATTTATGTAATCGATATGCAATAAATTATGTATATATATATATATATATATATATATATATATATATATATATATATATATATATATATATATATATATATATATATATAATTATATATTATATTATACAAATAGCGAAGAAGATACATAAAGAGGTAATGCTATAAAAGATAAAAGGTTCTACAAAATAAATTTGTTAATACAAAATAAACAAACAATATAATGAGAAATATTGCTTGTTTGAAATTCATTATAGACGAAAAATTCAAAGCTAAATTATTTTAAAATGTCACTCTGTTATAATAAATAAATAAGAATAATCTCATACCAAAAAAAACTTGAAAAGGTAAAAGAAGGACAAACACTATTTATTTTTAATAAAAGGAGAGTTGGTAATATAATATTTTATTCGCTTCCAACTCAAAAGAAGAGAAAATTACAAATAATGAGAGACAGTTCATGTGGCTTTATATATGAAGAAAATAACGTGTCAAAATGTCAAATCAGGCGTAATTAAACCCCTCCCCCCCCCCCCTCTCCCCTCCCCACCACTCAACTAAGCAAGTTGGAAATAAATTTAATTAATAGTATGATGTAGAAGGGAGAGGTTTATTTCACAGTTAACTATCTCGTCAGCTGAAAATTCAAACTCTGACATCTAATCAATGGGAAATTGATAAGAGAAACCCCGCTCTGATTGGGTTATATAAAAAAAAAACTCTCTGATGATTAATAAGCTATTGGAATTAAAGAGATAAAAAACAGCACTAGTAATCCACACGTTCCTATAGTAATCCAAATATTCCGAAGTTCATTTATCTTTCGTTAATAAGCATAAACTCAAAGCAGCTTATTACCATTTTGTAATATATTTTCATTTACCTTGTAAAAAAAAATACGTGTGGTTACGCGGGACACCCGGTAGGAACGATAAGTTCCTTACATTTTTCATTAAATATAAATTATAAAATCACACTGCTAAATACGTATACATTGCTAACTACTTATACATGGCGGAGTTACAAAAGAGACAAAATTAAAAGTAATGAACGGTTTGTACCTAGCAAGAGTTAAGGAAAAATTAAAAGAAAATCATTATTTGTATCATTAAAGCAAGCGTCTTACTATAAATATATATTGAATATAAGAAAAAAGTGGATCATGATGAGTTTATAGTTAAAGAGTATGTTTGTTAAAGGATGATGGATTGAAATAGGACTGTTTTCTACCTACCCGGCCAAAAACAATCTAATTTAAAATATTATAAAATATATCTCTTCCCTACTCTAAAGCTTCTGCTTGAATCTGGTTGAAATTTTACATGTCTGTTTCAATTGTACTTTAGACCACCAGCGTTTCCCAACCCTATGGTCGCGACCTAAAATTGGCTCATGACAAAATATTTTAGGGTCGCGAAAAATCTTTGAAATTATAGAGGCATAAATCAAACAATACTTTTCCTTTAAAGGTAAGGAAAAGTACAAATACTTAAAAAAACAAAAAAAACATAATATATTGATAAGTTAAATGGAATTGGAGGAATATAAATTTAATTTAATAAAGGACAAATAATAAAATCATATCGATAAATTTATTACGAAATGATAAAAACGAATACTTGAATAGTTGACACAAATCAAGCGACAAAATATGGGTTATTGCAACGAGGAGTAATAAAACTTCCTAGAAGCTTTTAGATCTCTTTTCTTTAAAAAAACAGCCCAAACATTCAGAAATTAAGCTTTTTATATAATACAAAACTGATATAGGTAATTGAAAACAAATACAATAAAAAAATAAATAAATCAAGCAATGCTATTAACCGTTTTAAGATGGTCAGTGCGGTCAGTTTTTTTTTTAAATAAATAAATCTGCCTGCCACCCCTCTTTCCTAATCCAGTAAGGATTATAGTAGAATTCAGGTTCTTGGGGCCATTTATAACCCTGCAATCCTTTGAGTATGCAATATGCAATACACTGTATTCAAGGTAGGGTCGCAAAAAAGTTAAGGAGAAATTTATAGGGTCGCGGAGTCAAAAAGGTTGGGAAACGCTGCTTTAGACAATGTGTAAGAAGTTTTATTAAAATCGTTATACGTTAGAACGGAAGATATCGGTAAAAACGTTGTTTTCTTTATTTTAAACGTCTTTGTTCCAAAAAAAACTTTTTCTAATAAATTTATTATTTTTTTGAATTATTACCCAATTTGATTTCACATAAAAAGATGTTTATTACGTTGGTTAATATTTATGATAAATTCAACATTTAACTATTTAATTTCTCATATAAGAAGTAGTTATGTGTGCGAAAAGAAAAAAGTTATTTGATAGCTCTTAAATATGATTTTAAGATTTCATTTTCCCTTCAAAGTCGAATGAAATAGTTATTTACGCACTAAGGGAGTAAAGCTAGCGATTGTACCCTGAGTGATGAAGTTGGTTCCTGAAGCGAAGCCTAGGAAATAAAAAATAATTTTGCACAAACAAATCGCAACGATTCTCTCCCTTGGAGTAAAGTATAAAATGAACAGTTTGTCACAGTAGTAGAAATATATATTTAAAAAATAATATTTAATAATGTACTATGTAATTATTAATATAAAATTACTTTTTAGGGAAGAGAAGATATATTTTATAATATTTTAAATTAATAGGCCGGGTAGGTAGAAAACAGTCCTATTTCAATCCAACATCCTTTAACAAACATACTCTTTAAGTATAAACTCATCATGATCAACTTTTTTCTTGTATTCAATATATATTTTTAGTAAGACGCTTGCTTTAATGATACAAATAATGATTTTCTTTTAATTTTTCCTTAACTCTTGCTAGGAACAAACAGTTCGTTACTTTTAATTTTGTCTCTTTTCTAACTGCGCCATGTATAAGTAGTTAGCAGTGGCGGATCCAAGGGGGGGCTAACAGGGGCTATAGCCCCCCCTTAGGATATGAACTAACACTAGATTAAAAAAAAAAAAAAAAAAAAAAAAAAAGTTATAAGAATAATATTTGAGTTTTTGGCGGTGTCATAATATTAAAAGATAATATTATCGCTTATATAAGGAACATTTAGCTGTTTAAGGGATATTAAACATAAAGAACTTTTCTTATAATACTCTTATCGCTCTTTTATAACACTGCTGGGCCGACTCCCTTATCATTCTTGATCTTGATAAGGGGGTCTGGGTTTTACAGAATCTAAGCTATGCTCGTTTTATCAAATTATTATTAATCAGTCAATCAGTCGGTTTTTAACTCTCGTGAAGTGTGTTTCAAAGTGCAGTATGAAAAAAATAACAAATTATTTTTCAAACTCAAATAAAAAACAAAAATTAGACGAAAGTGAAGCAGATAAAAGTCAAAATATAAGTAAGGGGCACAAGCTCTTATATTAAAAGAACAACCATTAGCTTTTTACACCCATTGCTTTAGTCACCAGTTAAATTTAAGCATAACAAAATGTTGTGAAATTCAATGTATTAAAAATATGATTGGAATAGTATCGTCAATAACAAATTTTTTGAAGGGATCTGCGAAAAGAGAATCAGCGTTAACCAGAATTATTTCTGCGTCAACTTTAGATGACACAAAACAAAGGAAACTGAAAACACTCTGCCCAACTAGATGGGTTGAACGGCATGATAGCCTTATTATATTTATTGAGCTTCTATGTTGTATATCTGAATTACTTGAGGAACTAGAATCGGAAAAAGACAGCGAGGTTATTAGTAAGGCTGTAGCCTATGGAGCTGCATTGAAAAAATCTTAATTTTTGATTAGTCTATACTCTGTCACGCACTGTTTAGGATTAACATGAAAACTAAGCAAATTTTTACAGGATCCAAAACAAGATCAAGCAAGCGCAACTACCTATGTAACAACAATTCTGGATACATTAAAGGACATGAGGGAAAACTCCGAAGAAGAATTTAATAAAATTTTCAAAAAAGCAACTGATGTAGCTGACTTTTTAGGATCTGATATTAGGGTGCCTCGAAAGTGTATAAGACAAACACATAGGTCTAATGTAAACATTAATGACCCAGAGCAGTATTATAAAGTGACAATTTTCCTTCCGTTTATAGACCACTTAATTTCACAGTTAGAAAATAGGTTTTGTTCTGATGTTAAAAATATATACCCGTTAGAAGGCTTAATACCTAATAATTTTAAAAAGTTTAAGGATAATGAAGTTTTGACTGCAGCTGGAGAATATTCAGAAGACCTTCCAGCTTTGACAGATGAATTATATTTAGAATTTACCTTATGGAAGAAAAACTGGTCCAAATTCAGCGGCGACATTCCGAAGAATTTTTTAGACACTCTTGCAAATTGCAATAAAGATTTTTTCCCTAACATTGCAATTTTGTATTTGCAATTGTATATATATTATATATATATATATATATATATATATATATATATATATATATATATATATATATATATATATATATATATATATATATATATATTTATATATATATATATATATATATATATATATATATATATATATATATATATATATATATATATATATAGTAGCCCCCCCCTTAAAGAAATCCTGGATCCGCCACTGGTAGTTAGCAATGTATACGTACTTAGCAGTGTGATTTTATAATTTATATTTAATGAAAAATGTAAGGAACTTCGTTCCTACCGGGTGTCCCGCGACACCACATGTATTTTATTTATTGTTATCTTTTTTTTTTTTTTTTTTTTTTTTTGATCCATTTATTGAAATTTAATATTTAAATATTAGTACATACAAAAATTAACAAAGACGTGCTTTATTCCTAATCAGCCACTGGCTGTGGATATTAAATGAGGAGTTTAGATTCCAAATTTATATTACAACAAATAACAATTAAATAAAATTAAATAAATAAATCTAACAATTAAATTACATGAAATAAATAAATAAAGATAGATGATATTGCCAAAACAATCTGTGAGAGAAAATGGAATTGGACAGGACACATTGCGAGGACAACTGATGACCGCTGGACAAAAAAGATCATTCAGTGGTACCCAAGAGAACTGTGCAGGGGACGAGGCAGACCAGGAGGTAGATGGGATTTATTGTTATCATCTTTAGTAAATTCAACTTAAAAATTAATATTTATTAGGGTCCGTAGGCAAAACCAAGGACCCTTAAATTTTCCTGCGTGTGTCTGTCCGTCTGTCCTCTCGCCTGTTCTCACAGCTACACCTTTCGTCCGATCACTTTAAAATTTGGCATGTATGTGTCTTTTACCTACCCACATATTTTAAAAATATAGCGACTTAAAAAAAATATTCCAAAAACTTAAGGGTTAAAATTGTTTTATTTTTTTCGACACCGTGAGGGGTATCATATGAAAGGGTACGTCGAGCTGATTACAAAAATATATAATTCTTTGATTATAACTTTGATAGGGCGAGCGTAGGCAAGTGTGAAGTGGGTGTGAAACATGTGAAGTGCAAAAAATCTGAAAAAAATTCTGAACATTCTTCGACCAAAAGTAAAGATACCACTTTTTGGAAATTTTGAAAAAAAATATTATTTTATTTTTTATTGACAAAATACGTTTTTTTTATAACTATGGTCTTTTCGATGTATTTATATGGTTGTAGTCCGGTTCAGTGGCAAAAAAATACTTTATCAGAAGTTTGTTTATGTGTTTTGAGAACATCAGACTCATAGGATAGTTCAAAGTAAGCTTTTTAGCATTTTAAAAAACACCATCAATAGGGTACTACTTAAACTATACAGAGTTGTCTACGGACCCTCGCTGTGTGCTCACTAGCACACACTTGACCTGTTTATTAAATTAAAATAATGGGTTCAATATAAAAACAAAATAAAAGGTTTTATTTAGGGTTTTTTAACTTTTTGCTGGGCCGTTATATGAAGGCCATAGATGAATCCATACGCGCTAAGCTCCGCTAGCTGTGAACCAACCTTTATGGCTGATCCGATGTCCGCGCCCATCAAATGTCTATGGAGCTAACATAGCATATCCACTAGAATATGCTATGGACAGTTTTGGAACATATTTAGGATGCTTAAAATGTAAATTTTTAAAATAATGAAGGGTTGTGGCAATAGTCATATGTATCCAATCCTATAAGATTGGATTTGAGTATAGTTTTTTTTGTTAAATTTATTTAACCCTAGAATGACACCGGGGGTCTGCATGACCCCAAGTAAAAGAGCTTAAGAGCAGATCTTATGTCTGTGAATCACAGATGTTTTTTTCCTTGTCTAAATACTCTTTACCTTCCTGCCCCCCTATTTCACCAATCAAAGGTATCAGTTTCTGTAAAATCTTTGAACAGTGAGCATGTCAAGTGCTTCTGGGGTCTAGCAGACCCCACGGTGTAGTTACCCACCAACTTTTTTCAGCCAGCACTAATTTATAGTTGCTCTAATCAACCCTCCATCAAGATGATTCTATCGATCCTGATACAGGCAACCCTGAAATCATCATAAGCTATAATAAAACAAAATGTGGGACAGATTCGTTTAACCCGCAGGTGGCCTCAGCGGTTTTTCTTTGGTATATGCTTGATCAGGCAGGTGTCAACGCTGCTATTCTTCATTGTATGGCCAACTGGCAAAAGAAACTACCGCGGAAGGATTTTATTTTTGAATTAGGCATCTCCCTAGTCAAACCATGAAGGAAAGGATTAAAAGACAAGAATGCTATGCAGTGATTGCCATGGTGCTATTTGTGATGAGCATCGGTCCTACAAATGCTTAGAATGCTAAAAGCTTCAATGAGGAAATTTTGTATAATTTTGTGATTTTTTTTATAAAAAAAATAGGAAATTTGTTAGCTTGCCATTTTTATGCTAGATTTTAATTTTTAAAACCTGCTTTGTTAAAACAAAAAGTTACTTTTTCTTTCATACCTTGCTTCATTATTAGCATTAGTTTATAAGTCAATACAATTTTTTAAATTTTATTTTTCTTTCTTCTGTTCATTTTATTGGCCCTGTAGATTGAAATTAATATTTTTATATTACAATAATATTTCACGCGTTTCAGGATAGAGCGGAAAACCTAGGTAGGGTCATATAGACCCCACGGTGTCTGATTAGAATGTGGAAATAACGGTGTCATTCTAGGGTTAATTATTTATTTGATCCCGGTACCTCCCAGCGTAGATGTCATGTAGATGTCACGATTTCATGAATATATTGTTATCTATATAACCCCCTACGCGCGGAGATCCGCTAGCCTTGATCTCTTCAAGCCATAGCATTTAACGTACCTAATTATCTGCCTCCGCCCCGGCCGCATTTTCTGTTTAACACAGAAAGTGATTATTTATCTGTCTCCACCCTGGATATAAAGTGCTTATTTATCTTATCTCCATCCTGGCCATCGTATGCTTTTTTTAATCCAACATAACGTGCCTATTTATCTGTCTCCACCCCGGTCATCACCTAATTTTCTTAAGCTAACAAATGAAGTGCATATTTTTGGACTCTGGATCCAAATCGTAATCTGTGTACACTCTAGCAGTAGCCTTACTTACACACTATATTTTACACATCCTCATGATATGATCATTGCCTTAAACATATCTTACCTACCTCCTTTAACCCTTTACTGGGCCCTGTAAACAATACGATACATTATATATATATACTTATAACTTTAAGAAAAATAAAAATTATTTCTGGAAACCGGTTTCTGTGTATAATACGATACATATCCTAAGCTAATCTAATTCTATCTGACATCTAGTGGGCTTTACGAGAAACTTATATGTTCAGTTGTCAACATGAAACGACGCGGAAATACAGGCCACGTGCACCAAGTAAGTTATTTATTATTTACACCTATTTTTATGATAGTATTGGATTTAATTATGGATGAAACATAAACTTAAATGTATAGGTTAACGTGTCGTATCATTATTTGTTTGCTAAATAATTATCGTGTCTTGTAAACAAACATTTAATTTGAATGTATCAAATACGATACATTACCCAGGTTGCTGAAAACTACTGTAAAAAAATCATGTATCTTATACGATACATTGCCCGTCCTGCAGTATTTGAACAAATGTATCATATTTGTTACAATGTACTAATAGGAGTCAATTTGTTTATAGTTTCGACCACGAACAGAAAAAATTCTTGCTTTGGCATTGCTGCCTAAGAATGGTTCAGACGACGATGACTTCATTGAAGGTGCAGAAGAAATTCCCAAACGGAATAATCTTTCTTATGATTCGGATGAAACATCTCAGTGCCCAACAATGTACTCCTGAGATTAGAAAAAGATGAGAAAATAGAGATAATTCCTTCTTCAACTATTCCAAGGCCTCCGAACTCCGAATGATAGCCGTCTCGATAGAGTAAACCATTTTCCACAATTTATTACAAAGGTGTAAATATTGCACAAATGGACAGACGGAAATTTTATGTATAAAGTGTAACATGAGACTATGTTTCACTATAAAATAAAAATGTTTTTGTAACTATTATTTGACTCTATAAACACACATAATTTTATATTTTATTATTTGATATAAGATAAAAATGTATAAAACTTAACTTTAAGGCTAATTTTATAAAACTTAATAACTTCCTTAGCGATTGGTCTAACTTATATGACTGAACATAATCGCAAACTTTCTTCTTTACTTTTTTAATATATTTTAAACAATAGAGCAGCACTTTGACTGTGTAAAAGAAATTAGAAAATATTTTTATTATATTTTTGTAATTGTTTTAAAATGATCTCGTACTGCAAATGTTACTTTGTAAGTTTAACATTTATAACCACTATTTTTTTTATACATATAATTATTATTTATACTTTATAAAAGTAATTAGATTTTTTTTGTTTTTTTATCGAAAACAATACATTGTATGACAACTTAATAAAAAAATGCATGTGATAAATTGACTTAAGTGAGACTTAATATCAGATTAAAGTCATTAGAGCGAAATTTTTGTTTTTATAGTTACAAATCCATTAAAATTAATGTTATTTTCTTATGTCATTAGTGATAAAAAGTGCAAAATAAAAAAAATATAAGTTCCTAAATTGTATTTTATAGTTTATTATTTTTGAAATTAATAATATTTGTCTTAATTAATAATATTTGTAATAATTAATTAATTTGTCATAATTAATTATTGTATTAATAATAATTATTATTTTATTTGTCATATTATTCATTTGTCATAATGTTTACACAATTTTATTTTAAAATAAATGTTTTTTTCTTGTTTTGTAGCATTTTTGATTTTCCAGAAATAAAAAATTTATTAAATTTGATACAGAATCGGCATATAGTTATTTTACGGGGAAAGGTTTATGTATCAAATACGATACATTGTTGGAGAACAGTATTTCTCTGACTACAAGGCAATGTATCCCATACGATACAATCAAAATATCGTAAACAACAAAATCAATTTCAAAATTTCTTTCAAATTATCGTTGTATGAGTCTTTGAGATGCTTGGTTATAAAAATCAAGAAAATCGAAGCACTGGAAATGACCTTGCCCAGTAAAGGATTAAGGATTAAGGATTCGTACCATTACTTGATATCTCATTAAATGACCTTCGTTTCAGAGGAGATAGTTTACGAATACGCTAACCAATCGGCTACACCCATAATATCATCCCTCGATAGAACACGATACCTCATTATTTTCCAATTTTCTCTACGTCATTAAGAGACGCATATAAAAAACAGAAATTTATTTGAAACACATGTCAGTTAACTGAATAGAAAACAATTTTACGGTTAGTACTATCAAATAATGATTAAAAAAATCTCTGTTTCATGGCCTAAATGTTACCCATATAAATCCGGATGGTTTGAATCATCAAAAACAGTTTATACAGGAAAGCCATGAATAACCAATTCGATTCCATTAAGAATAAAAAGTTTAACATCAAGAAAAAAGTAAATAACGAAAAAGAAAATGGTCCTCCATCCATTTCCTCTTTCTTTGAATTTGCCAGTTTTATTAATTATTTATTTTTTCTAAAAAAAGGCTTTTAACTGCTTTAATTAGGTTGTTTTTCGTCCAATTGTTGCTGTTTTTTACATTTACTTTTCAAAACAGAATGAGAAATTCTAACCAGAATGACGGCAGGTTAATTAAAAAAGAGAAAAACATGATAAATAATAAATTATAATATTTCTGGACTAGTATTTGATGAATATTTAACAATCAAGAAATTTCCGTAAGCCAACAAAATTACTCTGATAAATATATATATTCACATTATATATTTATATATATATATATATATATATATATATATATATATATATATATATATATATATATATATATATATATATATATAATTAAAATTAAAAAAAGATAAATACATAAATAAACCAGGATTACTAAAAGGAGGAATAAATACATAATAATGGTGAATACATTTCCATTAATCATATTTTCTGCAATAATTATCAGTTGCCTAATTAAATCATCTCAGATGTTTTATTTACTAATGAAATGAATATTAATTATTATTATTACTGTAATAATATCATAGCAATTATTAAATTAAAGCCGTAATTATTTAAGCATCTTGCACTATTGTATTACAATACGCGACTGGTTCAAATGGACCAATAACAATTCTAGCTAACAAATTATCTTTAAGATAAATGAACAATTTTCAGGCAAAGAAGTTATGCCGGGAAAATAAAGAAACATATATATATATATATATATATATATATATATATATATATATATATATATATATATATATATATATATATATATATATATATATATATATATATATATATATATATATATATATATATATATATATATATATATATATATATATATATATATATATATATATATATATATATATATATATATATATATATCAGGAGGGGCTATAATATATATATATATAATCAGGAGGGGCCCGACGATGCCCACCCAACTCTGGACCTATACCAACTCAAGAAGATCAGGTATAGGACGTTATCAGAGACGAGCGTGCTCTCACACTGCCATTCTTGGTGATGAGTCGGACGCGACGAAACGATGCAGGACATTGCGTAATGCCGAGCCAACATCTTTGTGACGTATAGTCTAATGTTGGAACAGTTCCTATGGGTCACGCTTGCGTGGCACATCCCTTGGTGTCTCTCACTGACACAAATTGTGTACCTTATTGTAGTGTGCAAAAACACGGTATTACATTGCTGATTTGTTTTGCCAGCCAAGCAAGAATGGCAGTGTGAGAGCACGCTCGTCTCTGATAATGTATATATATGATAATATATATATATATATATATATATATATATATATATGTTTTATATATATATATATATATATATATATATATATATATATATATATATATATATATATATATATATATATGTTATATATATGTATATATATATAAAAATTAAATTTAATAGCTGAAATGATGTTTATCTTTAAGGATTTTTCATGCTCTTTCAGGTGGTATTTCATTTGTCATTCTAGCTTAATTAGTTCCAATGATATTGCCAATTTCTTAAGTAAAAGTTATGTTTTACTAAAAAAAATTAAAAGTAAGATAGCTAGAAAACAAATGACAATAGGACTAAGGTTTATAGGACTTTTTACTCCAAATTAACTGTACTATCACATCCGAAAGTTTGTCTGTCGACACCCTGTATATTATATATATATATATATATATATATATATATATATATATATATATATATATATATATATATATATATATATATATATGTTATATATATGTATATATATAAAAATTAAATTTAATAGCTGAAAAAAGGATTTTTTTTGTCCCTTTTACATTAACTATAGTTAATACAGTGCTTTGGTTTTACTAACTTCAACAAAATAATTCACTCTAAAATTACATTTATAGTTACTCTCTATTACAATTTACACTCTAAGCGTTAATGTAGGACAAAAATGTCACTTTTGTCTATGACTTGATAGAGATGTGTGGTGAGTGAGCAGATTTAGCGCGAAGGGTGGGTTCCATTATGTAGTTGGGAGCCCTACTAAGATGTCTGGTCAGGTGTATAGTGCGGGGGCGGTGCTCAGCCGAACCTATATACACCACGGCTCAATGAGTCCATATTCAAACCAACGAACTCCCGCTGTACCTTCCAAACTTATTCCCAATCATTAAAAAATATTCATACACACAGAGTGTATACGCGGATTGAGTGGGGTGTAAATAACAAAATATTTTGAGTTTGAAATTTGAGCTTCTGATAATCAGTCCTGAACTCCTGCTCTCACATGATAATCACTCCTGCACTCCTGCTCTCACATGATTATCACTCCTGAACTCCTGCTCTCACATGATAATCACTCCTGAACTCCTGCTCTCACATGATAATCACTCCTGCACTCCTGCTCTCACATGATAATCACTCCTGAACTCCTGCTCTCACATGATAATCACTCCTGCACTCCTGCTCTCACATGATTATCACTCCTGAACTCCTGCTCTCACATGATAATCACTCCTGCACTCCTGCTCTCACATGATAATCACTCCTGCACTCCTGCTCTCACATGATAATCACTCCTGCACTCCTGCTCTCACATGATAATCTATCCTGCACTCCTGTTCTCACATGATAATTAGTCCTGCACTCCTGTTCTCACATGATAATCACTCCTGCACTCCTGCTCTCACATGATAATCACTCCTGCACTCCTGCTCTCACATGATAATCACTCCTGCACTCCTGCTCTCATATGATAATCACTCCTGCACTCCTGCTCTCACATGATAATCAATCCTGCTTGGTCTTAAACTAAGAAGTTGAAATAATTAGTACAATTAATTTATGTACTGGATGTTGTTAGAATGATATTTCAAAAATTGCCAAGATTAAAGTACCTTTGGTTTTAAAAACGTCAAAAATATATTCTTAGGAAATACACGCTGAGTGATGTGTAACGGGTTGGATGCTGCTCATTTCAATAACCTTTATATAATTTATTGATATATATTTAACTAGCTGGATACCCATGCTTCGCTACGGAGTGTGTTATTTTCAATTGATGATGGGTTTATAAACTACCACCAAGAAACATTTAAATTATTTTAATAAGCGAGAATATCTAGATTCTATCCCTCCCCCTTATTTCTATACCCCTTCCCCTTTGATAAAATAATTTGCTAATATCCCAAATTAGTAATTCATTCCGACTACAGAAGAAACATTTTTAAAATATAACTTTCCGGGAAAAGCAGTGGTAGTTTCCTTCTGTACCCCCCTTCTTAGTTAATTTAAGAAATTCTTTAATTAGTTTCTTTAGTTAGTTAAGAAAGTTTATTTCCACAAAACATAAAATATTGGGCGTACTTTCTTCTGCAATTTTGGGTAAATACATTTTTTATAAAAAAAAAAAAAAAATGAAATTAGAATTTTGAAATCTATTTAGTATCCCCGTTCTCTGCTCTATATGAAGCTATCAAAATATTTTATAGCCTACATTACCTGCAGAATTGAGCTTAACATTGTACCCAAGAACCTCCAAAATCTATTCAGCTGTTTGGCCGTGATTAACGCACAGACAGACATAATATTTTCAAAACTTAAATTATTTGTCAGGACTACTCATTTAGTGGAAATACAAAATTTGAGCCCAATCCGATAAATGTACAGACACAACACTTATTACTTTGTTATATATAGATATAAATATATTTTTCCATTTTACCCCCCTAAATGTACATAACAAAAATTACTGTACTTTTAAAGAGCTTTTTAATGGTGTGCATCATTAAAGGATTTATTACTTTGAAATTTGTAGTCCGAACCCCTGTGTACCACAATTTGAATTTCAAAATCTCATGTAGACAGTGACCTTCCCCTTGTTTTGAAGGTTGTGTGCAAATTTTCATCGAAATCGAATTAAAAGTGTACCCACACACACATACGTTGACTTTTATATATTTTATATATATATATATATATATATATATATATATATATATATATATATATATATATATATATATATAATATATATATATATATATATATATATATATATATATATATATATATATATATTTCCATTTTACCCCGCTCCTAAATAAAAATATGACAATAATGTAACAACAACAAATTATAGCAATTATATTATATTATAAAAATAACAATTATATTATAACAACAATTACTTTTCTCTTAAAGATCTTTTCAACCATATGCATCATGAAGAATATCAATTACATTGACATTTTACCCCGCACCCTGTGTACCAAAATTTTAATTTCGTAATCTCATGTAGGCAGTGACCTTCTCCTTGTTTTTAAGGAAAAGTGTGTAAATATTCATCAAATTGGGATAAAACTGTAGATTTGTATAAAAGTCGTACTCTCATACTGGCACTACTGTTTTTTATATAAGATATAGCTATATTTTTCCATTTTACTTCCCTCCTAAATGAAAATATGACATAACTGTACATAACAACAATTACTGTACTCTTAAAGAGCTTTTTAACGGTATGCAACATGAAGGGTATTCATTACTTTGACATTTGTACCCCGTACCCGTGTGTACCAAAATCAAAATTTCGCAAAATCCTTTCTTAGTGGGTGTCTATGATATGAATAGAGTATATTATTCTAAAAAGTTCAAGTATCTAAGTTAAGCAGATTTTTCTGTACGTTGATTCTATGTCAGTCAGTCAGTCAGTCAATCAGGATTTGCCGCTTATGTTTGAGATATATTAGTTATGGTTTTTTCTAATAGATAATTACAAATTTGTACTTTGTGTATCTGCGTCATAGCTTTTAATTTTGAATACCTTCAAGAACAAGTCTAAGTAATTATTTTTGATAATTTTAAAAACAAAGCTACTTTACTCTTGCATTTTTGAAAATTCATCGGGATAACACCCTTTACCCCCCCCCCCCCCCACACACACACACACACTTACATTAATACACACCCTTTACATTAATAACACACCCTTTACATTAATTAATTGGACTAATTTTTTCAACTTCTTAGTTTAAGATCAAACTTGCCTGATGCCCAGAAGCTTTAATTTCAACTCGAAATTTTATTGTCATTTACACTCCACGTGTACTCAATCTTCACGTGAACACACAATTTTGAAAATTTAAAGTCTTGCATTGCTCTCCAACATCGGGCCAGTTTTATATCTAATTATTTTATGAACCATCAATTTCTTCCATTACCGTCACTGATGACATCAGAGAACCCGACATGACGACAATTATATGAGCCGGGAGCTGCTTTGAAAATTAAAAAAAATCTAATTTACGTATGAAGGGAACTTCTTATAATCCTTGATGACGTCTATAATCCTTCTCTTACGCACCAATTCATGACGCATTTAAGCAGTTGCGTTGGATCTGTGTTTGACAGTTCCAACCATCTTATCAGTCTTCTCCCAATACTAGGAAAAATTATCAAAAAGCTTCTCCAATGCCGCATAAACCTTCAGATTCCATCAAAATCATTCCTGAACACAAGGGAGATTTCTTATAATCCTTAATGATGTCCTCCTCTGACGCTCTAACTGATGACGTATTTCAGTAGTTGCGTTGGTTCTGTGTTTGACAGTTCCAACCCTCTTATCAGCTATCCAGGTCCTTATCTACCCCATCTAGGAAACATTCTCGAAAATATTCTTCTATGCCACATAAACCCTCAAATTGAATCCTTCAAAATCATTCCTGATCACCAACTAGGCTTCCATTTCCATCATTCTCTGCAGTGTCACAGAGTTGTGGATGTAATATCCTCTGTTCTAGAGAAGAAGACGCATTGATCGGCAGTCTTCCTAGATGAAGCCCAGGCTTTTGATAGAGTATGACTTGTCGGTCAATTTAGGAAGCTCAAGAGTATACTTCCGTTCACCTATTTCCTCATCCTAATATCCTATATGGGAAACAGTGTCTTCAAAGTCTCCTAAATTCCTCGACCTCTTCCATCTTCTCTGTAAAAGCAGGAGTGCCCCAAGGTAGCATTTTAGGTCCAATCCTTTATTCTATTTATAATCCTGACGTTCCCCAGCATCTTTCAACAGTTCTAGCTTTCTTTGCCAACGATAAATGTATCCTATACTCAAATAAATTTCCTCATACTCCAATCATGTCCAATAGCACCTTTTTCTCCATGAAACCTAGTTTAAGAAATGGTGAAAAGTAAACAAAATTAAAAGCTTCCACATTACCTTCGCTCTAAGGCAGGGTATGTGATATATGTCGATATTTTGAACTATAGGTGTCAGGGAAATCTAAGAAAACAGCGATAAGTAAAAATTTATGTAAATAAAGTGGAAGAAATAGTGAGTAATGTGAAAAATATTAAGACTATTGAGAGAAAAATGTGAAAAAAATTGATGGTAATGTGAGCCAGTAAAGATTCCTTTACGAGATATAGGGTCTTAACTAGACCCTCGGGTCTAACAAGGGTTGGGGGGGGGGGCTATTCAATAATGCAACTGGCAGCCTCTTCTAACCTCCCAATTTTGTAATTCTAATACGCAAACTCCAGAGAAAAATATATAAGCAACCCGATAAATCGGAGCTCTTTAAACCATTTTTTTAAAAGGCGATCCTTTTTTTACTGCCAAGGATGCTGCACCACTTTTACAAGGGGTTTGTAGCTTCCTAAGTTATCTCTAACTATCTCTAACCATGAGACATTAAACTACAAAATTCTTTATATTTCTGTACCACAGAAGTGAGTTATTGCGAGAATATGTGTGTGTATGTATGTTTGTATAAAAGTGTAATACTACATGTTACTTAATGTACCTACAAATGGCTTCACTTGTTACCAAAATTTAGTAATAAACATTGGTTCTAGGTTTCGTCGTCTCCCTTCTTGAATATTTCGTAACTTTTCTTTTTAAATTTACCGGTGTCGGTATCGATAGGTGATATCGACTCTAATGACCATCTTGTCAGATCTCGCGATCTCGCGTCCCAGCACAAGAGTCTAGACTTTGTGAGTTTTTTTGAGATCCCGTCATTTTTTTTCCACGTTTTAGAGTATTATATATACACCTCTTCAGAGGATTTTTAGGTGTACATACATCCTTAAAGGTTTTCCGACCGTTTCTTAGTTGAAGTTGTCTACGAAGTATGTAAATATTTTCTTAATCTTCCTTAACTTCATGGTTCTGGGTTTCGAGAAAAGAACGAGAGAGAGAGAGAGAGAGAGAGAACATCCACCTTTACTTCACCTATTCCTGTTGAATTTCAACTGCACCCCGACGCCTACCACCAAGCTGCCCAGATAAGCCTGTCACAGATTAAACATTCCACATTCCATTCATAATTTTAATGTGCATAATTATAAAAAAAACAAAAAAAAAACAGATCCGCCACATTGAGTTAGGGTACGCCCTATGGTGCATACTTTTTTTTATTATTTTATAATTTAGAATATATGATTTATTTTATTTCTCACTTACTTGTTGCCAAAAAGGCACAAGCAATTTAACATTTTAGATCGAGTTAAGAGAGGCCTCTATATTTTATTTATTGTAGATAGGGATTATAAGTTTATGACCTAAGAGTGCTTTTATTAACAGTTTATACTAAATTATTTTATTTATTATTTAATAATCGTCGGTTTCTGTACGATTAAGTTAAAATTATTTAAATAACGTAGTGGATCCTTTAGGGTATAGAAAAAAGAGAGAAGTGTTCACTGCATTAAGTGTTAGAACTAAAAACTAATAGGAGGAAAATGATGGAGGCCCTTAACATAGCAATCAAACTGGATAAAACTGTTAACATTAAAACTGATTCTCGTTCCCTCAACAAGTTTTATAGTGGGATATACTACAATCATTCGATTCATAATTCCCGCCCTAGAGAATAGTCGAGGCCGATATGATTATATTCTTGTTATTTTTATCTATCCGGATCAATAATTTGTTTATTTTATTTTATTTTAATGCAGGCCATTTCTCAAGTACAATTTATTAACGTCTAAATAGTACTGTATTAATTATTATTTGAGTTTTATTATTACAAACTTGAAATCGATGTTTTATTTACTGATGTGATAACATAATGATAAGAGAGGATAGTCGAGTTATTATCACATAACCAATTTTGTTTTAATACTAGTTTTTATATCTGTGATCAATTTAATAATTATAGTTACCCAACGTCAATAGTTTTTATTATGTTATTATTTGTTATGTTGTACTTATTGTTATTGGTTTTAATTTACCAGTAGATCACTAGGATTTTTGTAGATGCTACTTTTTGTTTTGGATGTACAGACGACGGAACTGTTTTTAGTTCCTATTAGATTTTGATTATTTTAATGACCACACGATCACAAGTGTAATTTTTCTTAGGTAATTCTTTTTTATTTTGTCCTCCTGGTGTATTTGTAGTCTTGTTATGTAATGGAACACGATTGTAATACAATACATTCTGTTGTTTAGGCTTGAAAATAGCCTGGAAGGCCGAAACGTCGCCAAACACTTAATGTAGTGAACACTTCTCTCTTTTTTCTATACCCTAAAGGATCCACTACGTTATTTAATTAAAGTATTTGAGGGTACACATAGTCAACTTTCATATGTTAAAATTATTTAGTGTAAAATTTTAATAGTTGAATATTCTTTTTCTACACTCATGGAGACTAAAAACGTTTTCTTTAGTCACCCCCCATATTGGCCGCCATCTTGGAAATATTAAGTGTGTAAACTCCAAAAAGTGCTGCACCTGTGTGCCGAATTTCATGTTCCTAAGTTTATGAACTGAAACATGCCGACGGACATACAAACTGCAGACAGACTACATACAGACGGACTACGTACAGACGGACATACAGACATACAGACAGAGCCGTTATCGTTATGTAAGGTTTCTTTTCGTACTTCGTACAGAAACCTATAAAAGGTATAATTACTAAACAAAAACCATTTATAATGGTGATAGCAGTGATAAATTATCAGCTGATAAAACAGAAATGATTATTTCAAAACAATATAGTTCAGCATGTTTTGTCAATCGTTTAAATGAAGCAAGTTTTTGGGACGAGAGTTTTGGGCTATGCTTCCTCTACCCTTCAAATTCTTCAAGAGTCTAACCCGCAACACATAAAAGTATTTTGGGAAAATAGCCTTCGTTACAACACAGGATATTAACTACCAAACCAGTTTCATTCGCTAGTTCATATGTATATATGTATATACAAGAAAATATTAAAAACGATTTATCTGTTCCTTCAATGGACAAAATGGAAAAGTTTAAATAAAATTTATTTTTTATTTAATAAAGAAAAGGAAAAAAAATCGATTCTATAAAACACCTTCGTGAATCAAAATCTAAAAAAGTTAATTTTAAACGATGAAAAGGTAAAAATTGGAGTTAGTTTGTTGGAGGGAGGGCGGACATCGTTTCGAGATTCCAGTGTGCAAATTGAGGACAACCCCCGCCCTTGGTATAAGAGAGGGGTCTAAAATGTTCGACTATGCCCTACAAGAGATGGGGGAAGGTCGAATTTCGGCAACTCATTATGAGCTTTTAAAAAGGACCTTGAAGAGGCGGAGGGGGGGTTGAATTGCTTTCCTATAGAGAGAGACAGTCCACAAAAAAACTAACCTTGGCCAAGTAAATTTAATATACAAACTCAGCTTTATACATCAAATATTAAAGAAATTTTAAAATATTTAATATTTTTTTATTTTACATTAAAGGCTGTTATGTCTTTAATGTAAAATGATGCCCAAGGTTCGAGGAAATAAGGGAATGACTACAAGAGGATCTGCGTGCCACACTGACAACAGAGAAACTGATTCCAACTATGATAGAGTCAGAGAGCAACTGGAGAAAATGCGCGGCCGCAATAAATGAATATCTAAGTTATAACCAAAGAATTATATATTTTTGTAATCAGCTCGACGTACCCTTTCATATGATACCCCTCACGGTGTCGAAAAAAATGTTTAACCCTTTAGTTTTTTTACCCTAATTTTTTTGAAAAATATTTTTTTTAAGTCGCTATATTTTTAAAATATGTGGGTAGGTACAAGACACACACATGCCAAATTTCAAAGTGATCGGACGAAAGGTGTAGCCGTGAGAGCACGCGAGAGGACGGACGGACAGACACACTTAGGAAAATATAAGGGTCCTTGGTTTTGCCTACGGACCCTAATTATGGAAATCAAGGCTAAAGACAGTGCCGGATTTAGGACTTTTAAGGCCCTAGGCCAAATTTTACTAGCCCCCCCCCCCCCCCCCCCACATTGTTTTTTGTATTCTAGTTTTTATGAACTTTAGAAATTCTATAATTGGGTTTACTTGGAATTTTTTACAAACCCGTTAATATTCATAGGCCTAACTTTACTAATGTCAAAATAGTTTAATAAACAATAATGAATTAGAAGATTTTTTTTTTTTTATCTCTTGAAATACTTTATAATTTGGTTTTACTTATTACATAATATATTTGTTATATATATATATATATATATATATATATATATATATATATATATATATATATATATATATATATATATATAAGGTTTTAATAAATAGGCCGATAAAACTCACACTTTTTATTGAATTTTATTTTTTTGTAGAACCTTTTATAAAAACATAAATATAAAATGTATAGCTCAGGAGATAGAGTGCAAAAGAGCGATTGACTAACATCAAGTTAATCTTTTGGTGCCTGTAAAATAGATTTGGTCGGCTAAGTTCGTCTGAGCGTCCATAAGCTAGTCACCTTGGTAATAGGCTGTTTGAAAAAAAAAAAAAAAAAAAAAAAAAAAACGATAGAGAGCGGCCATTTTGGTGAACAATGTGATTTTAATGATCCTGAGTACAAACCAGTTAGTAGACCAAAAATCAAGATGATGTTAGCTTGTTACTTGATAAGTGCCCACTCTTATTTGGAGTAGTAATGGAATAACTAACCATCAAGTGACAAGCTAAAATCAACTTAATATTTGGTCTACTAACTAACTTAGTACTCTGGATCATATGGGTATATGATTTAAATTTGGGTAAATTCAATACAAATACTCGTTAGAATATACTGTGTCAAAGGCGCTGAGCGGCAAGCCATATCAATGTATTGCCCATATCTGCTGCCTAGGGCCGCAGGCTTAAGGGGGGCCCTTAAGCCTGCGGCCCTAGGCCACGGCCTAGTCGGCCTAGTGGTAAATCCGGCACTGGCTAAGGAGGAAAGGATACCCACCAGAAGTAGAAGAACAGGAGGAAGAGCAGGCGTAGTAAGAACACACCAGCCATGACGAATGTCTATTGGGTGGTTCCATGGTTGGAAGGAGAAAAAGAGGGGTTTTAGTGAGTAAAAATCTCACACTATCCGGAATAATTTGTTTTCAGAGTTTTTGGGGGTAACGCCCCCAAATCCAAATTTGAAGCTAAAATTAATTTCTCGCCTCGGGGTATGATTCTTCTAAACATGTATGCCAAATTTTGTCAAAGTCGGCCTAGTAGTTTAGGCTCCAGGCGTCTGCATAGATAGACGACAACCAAATATTTTTTTAAAACCACTTTTTTGGACTAAGGGGACCTCAAAATGTGTAAATCCATCAAACTAAAATTTTCTCATTATATGAAACAATAATAAACTAAACAATTTTATGGTTCTTTTCATTGGGCAGATTTTGAAGATATAATTATTGAATTTGCTATGAAAAAATCGGTCTGAGAAAACTCAGACAAACTTTCTGATATTATACGAGTTTATAACACTTAGCCCAGTATTTTCCAATTGCAAGTTTTGGTAGTTACATTTAATTATTATTGAACATTTCATGAAAATTTATCATAAAAATAACTTCTCCTCGGCGGGGAATCCGTCCGCGTTTTAAGCTATTTTCTCAGGTACTAGGAACTAGATTTTTCCCGGGAAAACTGCTTATGTCGTTAGATTCGAATTTAAACGTACTAATACATTTTAGAAGTTTTTAATAAAAATCGTCGGAACCGTTTTTCAGGGCTAAAATGCATTTATCGATTTAGCCTCGGGGTATGATTTTTCTGAACATGTATGCCAAATATCGTCAAAATCGGGAGGGGGGGGGGGGTCATGGGCGCGGGTGTCTCTTGGGCCCAGAGCGCATCACATGCTTACCGCGGGCCTGGTTCCGTGTCGGTCTGTTGATCTGTCGTTCAATTTTTGCGAACCAACAAATCTTAAAAACTACACGTTCAATTTTTATGAAATAGTGGTTGGTCCCATAAAGTTTCAACCGTCTGATCCTGTTTGTTTCTCTTCCACATGCACACAAACATACATTTATTTACACCTATAGCTTCAACAGTACTTATCTGATTTGTATGAAACTTTTATAGTTTATCGAATGTAGCCCGCAGATAGCCCAAGATTAAAGTAGCGCCCCATTTTAAGATTTAAAATTGATTTCTTTATTTCGCCTCGGAATTTGATTGCACTGATATCACTGTACACCAAATTTTGTCAAAATCGGTCCAGTAGTTAAGGCTCCACGCTTCTGCACAGAAAAACAGAAAGACATTTATTTGAACTCCGGGGATTTCAAAACGTATTAATCCATCAAAATCAAAAACCAGCATTAGTGCTGGTTCAATATGTACTACGTATTTGAGAAAGTAAGGATAAATTTAATATTAATATGTATATAAACATATACATGTATTTATGTGCGTGTAAAATTACGAAATAATTTTTTTTTTAAATGTATTATTAGAGAAAAATTCATCAAGATCAAACAAATGTGATTGTTTAATCAATTTTTTTCTGTAAAATAAAAAGTAAAGAGTTCGCATTTGTATTCCTGATAAAAACGTTATCTGTTACGTTATCAGAATAGCTACAGGTGAACTGATAAGCCGAGGCAAAGCAATTTAGTTCAAGTATGTCACAATTGTTAGAGTAATTTTTTCCCCCTTTACCAATTCTGCTTTAGTCTGGTATTACAGCGTGCATTACGTGGCCTGTCTTGTTTAGTTATTACTCTAAATACATTAACTAGCACAAACTTCATGATATAATAAAAAAATAAATGAAATAGTTCAGTTCTATCTAGTCAATCGACCGCCTTCCTATTTGTATTGCTTTAAAATAATAAATTAAAAAAAAAAAAAAACATAAAAAATAAATATAATTTGTGTTTCAAAATACCAAAAATTATTTCAATTACGTGTATACCTTATTATATAATATTAACTTCAATCAACAATATAATATAATTTTGAAAATTATAATTTGTACAATTTAATTTATAGAAAATAAATAAAAATAACAAATAGATACATGACATTAAAAATTCAATAGATAATAATATTATATAATATATTATTGTAGAAATTGATTGTGTTCTCTTTTTTAATTATAATTATTATTAAATGTTTAAAAAGTTTTAATTATAATTGTTTGGTTTTTTTTAAAAAAAAATATAATAAATAAATTTTAAAAAAATGTCGGCGTTTTGCAGTGGATTGTGCAACGAAATATCAAGATGTTGCTATGATTGTAAGTATAATTGTTACTATATATAATTATATAATTTATTTTATTTATTGAATGTGTTCATTTTAATTTTATTTATTAAGTTTACTTTATAATATATTGTTTATTTTATTTATTTTTAATTTATTTAAATATTAAGTTACACTATTTCTTAATCGATTTTAATTTATTTAAATATTAAGTTATTTTTATTATTATTACTTTATTCAAGAATTAGGTTTATTTTGTTTAAGTTTAAATTATTATATTTTTTTTAAAAAAAACCTGACTTAATTAAGATCTAGAGGGGTTTTTTTTTATCACTTTCTCGTATACGCATTAAGAGAAAAAATTGCACAAAAATTATATTTTGATGGATTTTCACGTTTTAACGCCTCCTGTACCTAAAGAAAGTTCTTTTATTTAAAACAAAAGAAAAAAATACTTTCTTAAATATAAACCCCTCTCAAATGTATGAAAAATTAAATTTTACCTTTTTTGAACCCCAATTTGGCTAAACCCGGGTACAACTAGTATGGATGTAACAACGAACTCAAAACGATGCAGTGTTTGGGTGCAACAACAAACACACACGAAAGAGCAGAAACAAAGCAGTATGGTCATAACTCATAACAAAGAACACAAACGGAGTAATGCAGACGCAACAATGGAACAACGAACATAAATGATGCAATGTGGGTGCAACCTTCAAACACTCACGAAAGAGCACAAACAAAGGCGTGTGGACGCAACAACGAACTCAAACGATGCAGTGTGAAAGCAACAACAAATGATCGAGCACAAACAAAATAGTGTGGACGCAACAAAGAACACAAACGATGCAGTGTGGGTGCAACAACAAAATCACAGGAAAGAGCACAAACAAAGAGCAGTGTAGACGCAACAACGAACACAAACGATGCAGTGTGGAAGCAACAACAAATGATCGAGCACAGACAAAGCAGTGTGGACGCAACAAAGAACACAAACGATGCAGTGTGGGTGCAACAACAAATGATCGAGCACAGACAAAGCAGTGTGGACGCAACATCGAACTCAAACGATGCAGTGTGGAAGCAACAACAAATGATCGAGCACAAACAAAACAGTGTGAACGCGAACGCAACAAAGAACACAAACAAGCTGTGTGGATGGAGTAATACCCTGATGATGACAATCATATCGAGAAACACCGAATGGACTCAATTTTGTCGGTACGTCAGAAGAAAAATTTCTTCTTTATGCTCGTTTATATAAAAGTTTAAAAATATTAAAATCTATTGTATTTAATTATTAAAATAACGTCTTTGATTTGAACATCATCGAACTTTGACTTTCGTTCAGGCGTGTTTGTTATCGTAAGGGCTCATTCGTTATAGATACCCGGCTTAATATCATTTAATACCTCAGTCCAGAAAACCCCAGTTTCAGAATTTTCATTTTTTATCTATATCCTTTTAGACGTCCTAGATAAAAAAAAACAAAAAAAAACACGATCCGTCCGAAGAAAAAGTACCCTCCCGAAATTGTGGTCTGAGTTCACCCATACTAAACAAAAATATACATTTTACATCAAATTGTATTAATACATATTATATGTATATATATTATATTTATACATTACTACATAATATATGTATACATATTATATTCATACAAATAGATTCTTGATTACTAGGATCTAGAAAGTAGTGCTAAACTATCAAAAATTAGATGGTTTTTGACATGTAAAATTAGTCTTTGGATTTTTTTTTTTTTTTAAATATCTTTCCTGCAGATAAAATAGAAACAAAACAACACTGAAAGCTGAAAAAAACCTAATTCTAAGCTGATTCCCAGGTATGCTCAATTCTTGGTATGAATTAATTATTTTGTAGCTCGAGTTGTAGAGAAGAAGAAGAAGAAGCTTAGAGGCAATTGGTTCTCGGTTTTTGAATCAGTTATAAGTCAAATGGTTAAATATTTAAACTTTGATCTTAAAGGTCGGGCAAAATGTCGCTCGGTTTCACCTACTAGTACTAGAGTATTCTCCTGGAGACGTGATCCTCAATATTGTCACCACTTCAAAACCAGTGTTACCAACCCAACAACTAACAACATTATAACAAACATAACTCATAAACATAACCAAACATTATAACAAATTATAACAACATTATAACAAACATAACTCATAAACATAACCAAACATTATAACAAATTATAACAACATTATAACAAACATAACTCATAAACATAACCAAACATTATAACAAATTATAACAACATTATAACAAACATAACTCATAAACATAACTCAACCTTCTGCAAAAATATGTAATAAGTTATAAATGCGCGTACTTTTATATTTACTTTTTCATACAAGGAAAAGGAGGGGCAGTGGCGTATCCAGGGGGGAGGGGGCACAAGGGGCACGTGCACCCACCCAGACGGGCCCAGACCCAATAGAGTAAAAAAAAATATAAAAAAATACGACGTATTTTTTTTTTTTTAATACATATTTTTACATTCACCTCATATTCAATTTCACCTCAGAAATGCATAAAAGCGCTGTTTTGAGAGGTCATATGTTCAAAATTTTTAGGGGGAGGACCCCCACAACTCCCCCTAATAATTAACTGCAGACGACGCCCATGACTTACAGTAAGTTATTGGTTATTGTACTGCAACTGCAGTAAGCATCCGCATAAAATTTTCTAACGAATACGTTCTAAAACAGTTATTGTTACTTGGAAGCGGAGATTTTTTTTGGAGGTGGGCAGCTGCTTTGTTGAATAAGTAGTTCCCTTTTCTTGTTACCACTACCAATCCCCCCCCCCCCCCCCCAATCTAAACTGACTTAGAATGTGCCCCCTCCAGACCTAGCCGCTGGATACCCCACTGAGGAGGGGAGCTACATTTGAGAACTTAAATGAAATTTAGGTTTTGCCTAATTTCTAATCAGCCATTATGTTCCGAAATGGCGGCCGTATACTTATTTAAACCATGTCTCCCTTCTAACATAATTATCACCACGTCTTTGAAGCACTATAATTATAATAATAAAATCTATTTTTACTACGTTTTTATTAGCTTGCTTTCTTGTTTGTTTGTCCAGTAAAAATCAAATAATTACAATTGACTTTTAACTAACTTCCCGAGTAGCTAGACATTTGACACTTGTAGAATAGCTCATAACACGATGACAATGCATTATTTTAATACTTTTAGCCATCTTTCAGCAGAATTTAATTAGTTTTTCAGCAAATTTTGCTGTATAGAAAGTTAGTTCGGAAAAAATCCGAAAGTTATTTTATTTGTTTTGACGCATATCCCATATTTACAATCTTCATTTTGACGGGTTTCAAATTTATGATTTATGACAGAAAATTTAAAAACGTAGTATATATAAAAAGTTCTTTTTATCTTGTAATTATTAATATTGCTCTCTCCCAATAGGGATTTTCAAAACTTTTATCCGTAAAGGAGGAAATATGAGCAAAGTAAAAAAAGACAGGAAATTAAGCTTACACGAATCTTCTGCAATTTTAAAGTTAGGGCAAGGCATCTCTTTAGGATGTAAGCATATATGCGCTGTACATGTACATCAAAGATAATTCCAATTTAATCCGGGAAAAGGGGGGGGGGAGGTGGCGGCGAAATACACGAGGAAAATATCTCTATTTCAATGATAAATTCCCCAGTAAGGAACCCCAAAGCCCCAGTTTTTTTGATTTTTAAAAATGTCAAAGAATAGGAACCTTTAGGAAATTAAGGATAACTATATTCTCCAAAGTAGACATCTGATTTTGAAGAAATAGTGATTTTTTTAAGTAGCCCACAGATACTCTCATGTTAATTCCAACCTTATAGTACATTAAATATTGAATAAAACTAAATCTGACCCCACTGGGAATCGAAACAACAACTTTGTTTTATTAACACCCACATCATCAAAATTACTGGTCCGATTTTAAAGTAATTTGAATGGTTCGTTGAAAGTAGCCGACAGATGGTTCTATATTAATTTCAAACCTCAACGCAAATTTATTATTGCTTGAAAAAAAGTGTGACCCCACTGGGAGTCGAAACAGATTCATATCTTGACTATTATTTAAAAAAAAATTTGACTCCACTGAGAATCGAAACACATGCATATCTAGACTATTCTTAAAAAAAAAAAAAAAAAAAAAGTGTGCCCCACTGGGAATCGAAAGACATCCATATCTTGACAACTCTTCAAAACAGTTAGTGTTATCCCACTAGGAGTTGACAAACATCCATATCTTGACTATTCTTAAAAAAATAAGTTTGACTCCACTGGGAATCGAATCACATGCATATCTTGACTATTCTTCTAATAATAGGATACGAGTAAGCTATGTGTCACACTGATTTGTATATTATTATTATTTTTTTTATTTTTTTTTTTTTTCAATTTATTATATTTTATCACTAAAAATATTTAGGCTTGATGCTGCTTTGTCACACACTCATATCATCCGTATCAAAGACTTAGAGTAATTGTAATAATTAATAATTTTTTAAAACGTATATTTATAAAGAAGGAAAATAAATTACCTTAAAATAAAAAAATATAATTGAATAAAACGTGAAAAAAAATTATTATATCTAGGTGAAGTTCATTCATGACTACCGTTATCAGACATTTATGTCGTAAATTATGTGATAAGAGTTTCATACATGACTAATTAGTCGGTGTTAATTACTGGGATAGTTACAAGGTAAAATGAATGGCTCGCAGCTACTCGCTGTCTATAACTGTCTCATGTAACTTCCCTCAGATAGCATACCATGTGCAACTTATTTATATTTAACAAAACGAGTTGCCGAGTAGTAAGCGTATACTTACAACTAGCCTGAAACCATAGTCTAAACACATATCTAGTGAGTTCGAATCCCAGAGAAGTGAGACATATTTCATATCTAGTAGATGTGTAAAGTAGCTGTGATCCCTCGTCCTTTAATAAGCAAATTATGTGTTAAGATAAGCAGATCTTAAAAGAAGTCTGCCAATTAGGGTGGCACATAGCTTCCTCACGTCCTATTTTGTATACTTTAATGATTTAATGCTTTTAAAACCTATTATTGTCATAAGTATTAAATTTTCCCCCTATTTTGTTTCCGAGCTTACCGAAGGTAACGGAAGCTATGTGATCGTTCTGAAGAACGAAAAATATTAAGGTCTCCTATTTCAAAAATTCCAAGACAGAAATCCGTTTCAGACATCAGGGAACATTTTTGGTTCCGTGTCTGTCTGTCGGTCTGTCGTTCAATTTTTGCGAACCAACATATGTTAAAAACTACACGTCCAATTTTAATGAAATTTTGTAAGTAGGTAATAGTTAGCCCATTGTTGGTCCATATAAATTTCAACCTTCTGCGCTCATTTGTTTCTCATCCACATGCGCACAAACATACATTTATTTACACCTTATAGCTTCAAAAGTACTTATCTTATTAGTAACCCGCAGATAGCCCCAGATTAATTTGAACCATCTGCGCTTTTTATGTTTTGCTAAATTGATACTTTAATTCGTATAATGAAGCAAAACAATTTTGACAGATTAAAAATAGACTGCCAATTGGTGTGGCACATAGCTTCCTCGCATCCTATCCATGTACTGTATTGATTTTATGCTTTTTTTTACAAGCCATTATTGTCTAATTTTGTTTAATTGTTTCCCCGTTTTTTAATCTGTCAATAAATTAAAGCATCAATTTAGCGAAAGTTAAAGAGCGCAGATTAAATTAATCTTGGGATATCTGCGGGTAACTTTCAATAAACTGTAAACGTTTCATACAAATCAGATAAGTACTTTTGAAGATATAGGTGTAAATAAATGTATGTTTGTGCGCATGTGGAAGAGAAACAAATGAGCGTAGAAAGTTGAAACTTATATGGGACCAACAACGGACTAATAATGACGTACCATCCAAATTTCATATAAATCGGACGAATAGTTTTAAAGTTATGTTGGTTCAAACAAATGTTGTGACAGACAGACGGAGATAAACACGAGACCAAAAAAGATTCCTGATGTTTGAAAAGGATTTGAAATGTTTGAATTGTGATTCATATACAAACAATTCGTTCTTCAGAACGATTACAATGCTTCTGTTACCTTCAATAAGCTCAGTAGCCATAATTGATATAATATAATTGATGTAAAACTTATAGTGATTCGTAAATCTGATAATAGAAGGTAAAAGTAACGAGGATTTAGTCAGATTTAGTGTATACTCCTTGGAATTTAAAATGTTAGTGATTTCCTTAGAGATAAGTCAAGTGTATACTCATCCATTGTGTTTTCTTTTAGCAAACAGATAAAAGATTCTGTTTATTCAACACAAACATTGCATTCCGTAAGAAACACACAACAAACATACTGTGTAGATAAACCAGGTGAATCATTATTAAGAATATAGATAAAATGATTGTGCGTGAATTCTCACATAAAAAGGGTTTCGTTGGTATTTTGAACATGAAATTAGTTAAAATAAGGGGGGGGGGGGCAAGCAAAATGTCGATGCTTTTTGGCAAAATGGCGTGGAAAATTAAAAACAATTTACACAAGTGTTATATATTTTTGTAATCTACTCTTCAATACCTTTTATTTGATATTCTTTCTTTTATTTTATTATATTATTTCAACATAAATATCAATAAATAATATAAATAAATCTCGTGTGGCATGAACTATTAATCATTTTGAATTTGAACAGCTGATAATTTTGAGTTCACTTATTTTTCCTGTGATTTCACCACACAAGTAGTAGATTTTACCACACAAGTAGTCGATTTCACCACGCAAGTATTAGATTTCACCACGCAAGTAGTCGGTTTTAGTTCTTTGCGATGAGGTTTGCTCGAAAAAAATGAGAATTTTCAGATAGTACAAGTTAACTTTACCAAAAAACAAAATGAATAATTTCCCTGAATTTTTAAAAATAATCTAGTGTAGGGAGGAAATATTGCGAAACAGAATCGGTAAGTCGTGATATTCGGTAAAATAGCAAAAACTAAAAAGAAATATTATTTTAAGGAAATTTTAGAGGAAAAAATGTAGATACGCTTCAATCACCATCTGAATATTATGAATTTACTTTTAATTTATATAAATATTATTTTAAGTTTGACCTAATGGGGTTCTATTCAAAAGAAAAAGAAATGTATAAATTTAAAGCGTATTTTTTATTTACTTATACGTTAAAGTTCAATAAACTTTGTTTTGAACAATTTTTTTACTTAGAGACATGCATATTTTGATAAGATATAAATTTAGCTTTAATTTATGCCCTATAAAATACTTTTGTAAGTAGCGCATTTATTAATTAAAATTAGTTATATACGCACCAAGGGAGGAAACAGTCATTTCACCCTGATCATTTTTTTGGGTTCCTGAGGCGTAGTCGAGGGAACCATACTGCCTAAACCCTGAGGCCTAGTCGAGGGAACCATGCTGCCTAAAAACTGAGGCATAGTCGAGGGGACCATACTGCCTAAATCCTGATTCGTAGTTGAGGGGACCATACTGCCTAAATCCTGAGGCGTAGTCGAGGGAACCGTACTGCCAAAATCCCGAGGTGTAGTAAAGGGGACCATACTTCCAAAATCCTAAGGCGTAGCCGAGAGAGTTATTTAGTTGGTTCATCAATTTCTGGGAAACTAGATTTTTTCCGGGAAAACACTAATATCCTTAGATTCGTATTTTAATGGACTACACTTTAGAATTGTTTAATTAAGACCTTCGGATTCATTTTTGAGATTTTTTTTTGTTTTCGCCTTGGGTCATGATGCTTCTGAACATGTATGCCAAATTTAGTCAAAATTAGCCTGGTAATTTATCTGCACCGACAACAGACGACAGACAGACAATTTAAAAATAAAAATAACACTTTTTTGGACTCAGGGGACCTCAAAACGTGTAAATCCATCAAAATCTTATACGTACCACGTGAGCAAACAGTCATAGTACCCACGATATAAATAATTAACTCCCTCGGCTATGCCTCGGGATTTAAATTCATGGTTTCCTCGGCGCGATAAATAACACAAATAAAACCAACGATTTCGATTTTAACTACTTCTTTAACTCTCTAATTGTAGATAACAATATATTCATGTTTTCTGGGATCTGGGGCCGAGATCATATTAGAAAGAGTCTGAGTTGTCTCGGACCGATTTTTTCGTAGTGACCGCCGCAATGGTACGGCCTCGTCGACACAGTCCGTATATTTCCATATTGGATCATCCTTTGATGTGCCGGACAAATATCTCATGGTGGGGACACGTTAGATTTGATCTTTGTATAATTTTGATACAGTAAAACGATCTTTCTCATGATCACATATCATTATATGGGAATTTGATACAATTGTGGTCTCAGCTTTAATGTTATCAAGGAAACATTTTGTGTCTTTGTTGTTAATTGTTAGACAATATTATGATATTTATTTGTAGAGAATGTCTTTTTTGTAAAGTCTAATATTTTACTAGGCATCGCGTGGCTCTATCATTGAAGCGAGCGTATTGCAATAAAATACTGAATATTAAAATTTGTTATTCATGGTGAGTGTCATAGTTGAAGGTAAGTGGAAGAGGGTAGTGTGGGGTAGAGTGGGGGTACTCGGTACAAAGCTTTACTTCCTAAACAAACCTATACACTATACGACTATAAGAATTTTATCCACCCGTCATAGCTTTTAAACTAATATTATAAATGTATCACTTCATTACTCAAATACTACTGCTTGTATCAAGTTGAAATTTTACATACTTGTTTCAATTGCACTTTAGACGATGTATATGAAGTTTTATTAAAATTGTTACGTTAGAACGTAAGATATTGGTAAAAAGGTTGTTTTCTCTATTTTAAACGTTTAGGTCCGCTTTAATAGTTTTAGCGATCTTTATTAATTCATAGCAGTGTCGTTGTTGGTTTTACTAAAAAAATTTATGTGTAAAAAATGTTCGTCTCATCGAATAGGTGATGATAGAATTTTTTCCTGTCCTGAAATTCCAATTTTAAATTTGAAGCTCACGTTTACGCGAGCATTGCGAGCGAACTGTTGGACGGATCACGCTGTCCAACGAACTTAGCCTGAGTATTAGTTAGAGGATCATGTACAACAAATTTCAACTAAATCGGTCAACTTTTACTCAAGTTATCGTCACACGCGTAAACGTTACTGACAGACAGACAGACAGACAGACAGACAAGATGCATATTTCGTTGAATGTAAGAAGCTCGCTTACGCTCGCTTCAATTAGATGTTTAAATAACTAGGCATCGCGTGGCTCTACCATTGAAGCGAGCGTATAGTAACTAGGCATCGCGTGGCTCTATCATTGAAGCGAGCGTATAGTAATAAATATGTATTGAATATTGAAAAAAAAAATTATTGTGAATCATGATGAGTTGATAGATAATGGGTCTGGTAGTAGTGCAGCGGCTAGTAGTAAGGGAACCACCCCGCATTCTTACTATTCCACTAACCCCACATCTCTATTTCAATATTTATAATTTGTATCTCTTTGCTACAAACAAACTACTGCATATATCAAATTGAAATTTTGCATGCCTGTTTCAATTGTGCATCAGATGGTGTCTATGAAGTTTTATTAAAATCGTTACGTTAGAACGTAAGATATCGGTAAAAAGGTTGTTTTCTCTATTTTAAACGTTTAAGCCCGCTTTAATAGTTTTAGCGATCTTTATTAATTCATAGCGGTGTCGCTGTTGGTTTTACTAAAAAATGTTATTTGAAAAAAATGTTCGTTTCATCGAATAGATGATGATAGAATCTTTTCCCGTCCTGAAATTCCAATTTAATTTTTGAACCTCTCGTTTACGCGAGCGTTGCGCGCGAACTCTTGGACGGATCACGCTGTCCAACGAACTTAGCCTGAGTATTAGTAAGAGGATCATGTATACCAAATTTCAACTAAATCGGTCAACTTTTACTCAAGTTATCGTCACACGCGTGAACGTTACTGACAGGCAGACAGACAGACAGACAGACAGACACGGAGCATATTTCGTTGAATGTAGGAAGCTCGCTACGCTCGCTTCAAAAAAGTCCAGTCATGCACCATGACTTAATGAGCGAATTTTCAAAGAAATCTGGGTATTATTGGCTTATGATAATATAGGAAAATTTTGGTTTAGGATTTGCATGGGTGAAAAAAAATTTGGTACACAGGGGTACGAGGTACAAAAGTCAAAATCGTATTTACCCTTCAAGATGCATGTCGTTGGAAAGCTCTTTAAGAGTACAGTAATTGTTGTTATGTACACTTTTATCATATTTTCATATAAAAGGGGGGTAAAATGGAAAAAAAAAAACACGTGTTTATGCTATTTTTGACCCTAAATTGTAAAAATTTGACCCCTAAATGAACTCCAAAAATTCTGGCCAACGAACTCGTCCATTCTTTTGATATTATTGACATTTTAAAATTTGTTTGAAATTTTTAAGTGCATCCTAAGGGGAGATATCGTCTGGAGTGACACATATATACATACATATATACATACATATATACATACATATATACATACATATATACATACATACATAAAAAAAAGTGTTAAATTTTAGTAATCGATTCAGAATGGTCTAAAACGGATTTCCATGGAAAAACTTTTCTAAAATTCGCATTACAAAAATTTTGAAACCATTGCAATAGCGTAATTTTCTTTGAAAATTCGCTAAAACGAAGTCATAGCTCCTTGATATGTTCATGTTCAAGTATCAAAAATTTTCAATTTGGTTTCACAAAGATACCTTGTCATTTAAAAGTTGTATTAACTAGGCATCGCGTGGCTCTATCATTGAAGCGAGCGTATTACAATGAAATACTGAATATTGAAATTTATTAATCATGATGAATGTCATAGTTGAAGATAAGTGGAAGAGGGTAGTGTAGGGAAGAGTTGGGGGTACTCGGTACAAAGCTTTACTTCCTAAACAAACCTATATACTATACGACTATAACAATCTTCACCACCCGCGGTAGCTTTTAAACAATTATTATAAATGTATCTCGTCACTACTCAAAGAATTTTGCTTGTATCAAGTTGAAATTTTGCATACTTGTTTCAATTGCACTTTAGACGATGTATATGAAGTTTTATTAAAATTGTTACGTTAGAACGTAAGATATTGGTAAAAAGGTTGTTTTCTCTATTTTAAACATTTAGGTCTGCTTTAATAGTTTTAGCGATCTTTATTAATTCATAGCAGTGTCGTTGTTGGTTTTACTAAAAAATTTTATTTGTAAAAAATGTTCGTCTCATCGAATAGGTGATGATAGAATTTTTTCCTGTCCTGAAATTCCAATTTTAAATTTGAAGCTCACGTTTACGCGAGCATTGCGCGCGAACTGTTGGACGGATCACGCTGTCCAACGAACTTAGCCTGAGTATTAGTTAGAGGATCATGTACAACAAATTTCAACTTAATCCTTCAACTTTTACTCAAGTTATCGTCCCACGCGTAAACGTTACTGACAGACAGACAGACAGACAAGATGCATATTTCGTTGAATGTAAGAAGCTCGCTCACGCTCGCTTCAATTAGATGTTTAAAAACGAAGTCATAGCTCCTTGATATGTTCATGTTCAAGTATCAAAAATTTTCAATTTGGTTTCACAAAGAGACCTTGTCATTTAAAAGTTGTATTAACTAGGCATCGCGTGGCTCTATCATTGAAGCGAGCGTATAGTAATAAATATGTATTGAATATTGAAAAAATAGATTATTGTGAATCATGATGAGTTGATAGATAATGGGTCTGGTAGTAGTGCAGCGGCTAGTAGTAAGGGAACCACCGCGCATTCTTACTATCCCTCTAAGCACACATCTCTATTTCAATATTTATAATTTGTATCTCTTTGCTACAAACAAACTACTGCATGTATCAAATTGAAATTTTGCATGCCTGTTTCAATTGTGCATCAGATGGTGTCTATGAAGTTTTATTAAAATCGTTACGTTAGAACGTAAGATATCGGTAAAAAGGTTGTTTTCACTATTTTAAACGTTTAGGCCCGCTTTAATAGTTTTAGCGATCTTTATTAATTCATAGCGGTGTCGCTGTTGGTTTTACTAAAAAATGTTATTTGAAAAAAATGTTCGTCTCATCGAATAGATGATGATAGAATCTTTTCCCGTCCTGAAATTCCAATTTATTTTTTGAACCTCTCGTTTACGCGAGCGTTGCGCGCGAACTCTTGGACGGATCACGCTGTCCAACGAACTTAGCCTGAGTATTAGTAAGAGGATCATGTATACCAAATTTCAACTAAATCGGTCAACTTTTACTCAAGTTATCGTCACACGCGTGAACGTTACTGACAGACAGACAGACAGACAGACACGGAGCATATTTCGTTGAATGTAGGAAGCTCGCTACGCTCGCTTCAATTATTCTGTTAGGAAAACAGGTCAACTTTAGCTATACGGAATTATTCAAAAGAGGAAAATATTTTGTGGTAAAATAAATAATAAAAAAAGGGTTTTCCCTCTATTTTTGTCGATCCAGGGACACAGTGTACGTCAATAATGTAATACACCATACCACGTAAAATTTTAATTATTTTTTCCTTACATAAGGTAGGAACATTATACATGAAGTCTCTAGAACTAGGCATCGCGTGGCTCTATCATTGAAGCGAGCGTATAGTAATAAATATGTATTGAATATTGAAAAAAAAGATTATTGTGAATCATGATGAGTTGATAGATAATGGGTCTGGTAGTAGTGCAGCGGCTAGTAGTAAGGGAACCACCCCGCATTCTTACTATTCTTCTAACCACACATCTCTATTTCAATATTTATAATTTGTATCTCTTTGCTACAAACAAACTACTGCATGTATCAAATTGAAATTTTTCATACCTGTTTCAATTGTGCATTAGATGGTGTATATGAAGTTTTATTAAAATCGTTTCGTTAGAACGTAAGATATCGGTAAAAAGGTTGTTTTCTCTATTATAAACGTTTAGGTCCGCTTTAATAGTTTTAGCGATCTTTATTAAGTCATAGCGGTGTCGCTGTTGCTTTTAGTTAAAAATGTTATTTGAAAAAAATGTTCGTCTCATCGAGTAGATGATGATAGAATCTTTTCCCGTCCTGAAATTCCAATTTAATTTTTGTACCTCTCGTTTACGCGAGCGTTGCGAGCGAACTCATGGACGGATCACGCTGTCCAACGAACTTAGCCTGAGTATTAGTAAGAGGAACATGTATACCAAATTTCAACTAAATCGGTCAACTTTTACTCAAGTTATCGTCACACGCGTAAACGTTACTGACAGACAGACAGACAGACAGACAGACAGACAGACAGACAGACAGACAGACAGACACGGAGTATATTTCGTTGAATGTAGGAAGCTCGCTACGCTCGCTTCAATTATATTATTTTATTGCATTTATTAAAGCAATGGATATTTTGTTTTAATTTTTTTGTTAAAATATACTAATATTCTTATTTCAAGGTAATCAAATAAATTATTGATTATTAAGTTTGTCGTATTAAGTTCCCACACTTGACATTATTTATTTAAATTATAATATAACCGCGATTCCTTAATCAATTAATGTATTCTTCCTGCTTAATTAATTATTATACTGTGACAATTTACATGAATGAAATGATGATTTCATAATGATGATCAGGTTGATAGATGAATTCATAAGATTACGTTTTAATGCGTTTTCTAAACAATTTAATTAAATAATTGTTACGAAGGGATATGAGATATATGTTTCTATATTGGATAATAATGTACAGTTTCCACGAGCTTATAAACCTCATGATTATACCCGCACGACATAGATCACTTAACTAAGCCAACAGAATGAACCTGGGTTATATCCTGAACAACACAGTGTTATACTAATGCAGAGCGGGAGATTGGCACATGTGCATTTACACATCTATACTTATACTTGATGAAAAACATATCTTAACTTTCTGGGATTTGAACTATCACCAGATAATTCGGTGTTAAGATCTTAGTTTTAGGCTGCTGGTGTGCGCTATCCGATTAGTTTAATTATATACTTACAGGAAAAACCCGAAATTTTTAAGACTGCTTTTAGCAAAATGCTTTCGCAAAACTACACACAACTATAATTTCCTGATACTCGTAATATGAATATTTTACTACCCAATAATAGTTGTGACTGAAATGGAGCAGTTAGAAGTTTTTTGGCCCATAAACTTGGAGCCCAATGTATAATTCTACATTCGGGCAAAGGTTAGAGAATGATAGAAGCAGAAAATTACACAGCACACTCTATCTGAAGGAAATTACAGTGCTGTGGTGTACTTTAATATTAGCGAGCTGAAACTAAAATAGGACTTGAAAACATGCCTCATGGATGCATGGTAATGACTAATGACAATACGTACTACGTACTAGTCAACATTCTCCCATTTGTTAAGTTTTTGAAGAAATTGAGCACTTCATTCAGGCACCAAATAATCTCCATTCAGGCTATAGAGCGATTTTTGTTATTGAGTCTATAGTTAGGCTAACAACTTTTACATTTCCGTCAGAAGTTATCCAAACCGTAGAAGGTGACGAAAACCTCGAGAGGATTATCAAGGAAAATGGAGACCAAAATTCAATTGAGGACTATTTAGAAGGGGAAGACGAAGATGAGGAAGGAAACAAGGAAACTAAGGAGACGAAGATAAGGAAGGAAACAAGGAAACTAAAGGGAAGAAGATTAGGAAGAAAACAAGGAAACTAAAGGGAAGAAGATGAGGAAGCAAACAAGGAAACTAAAGGGAAGAAGATTAGGAAGAAAACAAGGAAACTAAAGGGAAGAAGATGAGGAAGGAAACAAGGAAACTATAAGGAAGAAGATGAGGAAGGAAAATAAAGGGAAGAAGATGAGGAAGAAAACAAGGAAACTAAAGGGAAGAAGATGAGGAAGAAAACAAGGAAACTAAAGGGAAGAAGATGAGGAAGAAATCAAGGAAACTAAAGGGAAGAAGATGAGGAAGCAAACAAGGAAACTAAAGGGAAGAATATTAGGAAGAAAACAAGGAAACTAAAGGGAAGAAGATGAGGAAGGAAACAAGGAAACTATAAGGAAGAAGATGAGGAAGGAAAATAAAGGGAAGAAGATGAGGAAGAAAACAAGGAAACTAAAGGGAAGAAGATGAGGAAGAAAACAAGGAAACTAAAGGGAAGAAGATGAGGAAGGAAACAAGGAAACTAAAGGGAAGAAGATGAGGAAGGAAACAAGGAAACTAAAGGGAAGAAGATGAGGAAGGAAACAAGGAAACTAAAGGGAAGAAGATGGGGAAGCAAACAAGGAAACTAAAGGGAAGAAGATGAGGAAGAAAAAAAGGAAACTTAAGGGAAGAAGATGAGGAAGTAAAAAGAGGTCATACAAGAAGAGGTAGGGAACAAGAAGATAAACAAGGAAACTGTTGACCAATAAGCAGATGAGGACTATTTAGAAGGAAAAAAGATGAGGATAAACAAGGAAACTGAAGGGAGAAGAAGATAAGGAAGGAAACAAGAGGATAAAAAAGGAGACTGATTGCCAAAATGCTGTTGAGGACTATTTAGAAGGGGAAGAAGAAGTAATTCTTCTTTTAGTGAAGTGGAAATTCTGTCAGCCAGGAAGTTGACTCAGAAAAATGGAATTATATTCGAAGCTTGCATGGAAAAGTTCTATTTGCCTGAGAAGGACATTTCTTTCCAGGAGAAGAACGGCAGCAAGCTAAGCTCACACCTCAAGGATTTACAAGAAAGCGTGTACTTCGAAAAGGTGCATGTCAAAAAAGAATTATGCATTGTGCAACACGAAATGCCACGACAGTTTGCTTTGCTGGAACCAGGCACAATTTAATACTTTCTTTATGTACCTGGTTGTATTTCTTGTGTAGACAGTATATTTAAATGATTTTTATTAAAAGAATAGGCAATAGTGTTTTTGTTGTACTTTTTTAACAATAAGCCATAGGCCTCTCCAATTCCATTACCATATCCCTAAGCTAATTAAATAATAATAATTTGGGATTCATTTAAGTGCTTTTGTTTTAGATAAGTCTATAATAACATATGTACATAATGCTTTATAAATAGTATAATAATGAGTAACTTTATTTTTTTCTTACAACACATTACTCTGGTAGTTTGAACTTTACTAATTCTAACGTTGGTTAGAGGTGGTCTTATATTACTTTGCTTTGTAAGTTTCATCGCACATTTCCGTTTCCCAATTTTGAACCACTTATCGTCATTCAATCTTCCTCACATTTTGCACATAAATAAAACTAAGGTGAAGAATACAGAAACCAAAAAAAATAAAAACAAAAAAAAAATGGCGTCAAATTTATTTGCTTTTTAAGTTTCATCGCACACCTATTACCCCAATTTTGAACCATTTCCCGTCATTTAATCTTCCCCAAATTTTGCGCATAGATACAACTTAAATGAGAATACAGAAACCAAAAAAAAAAAAAAAAAAAAAAAGGTTGAAAATAAGACCAGTTTTGAAAAATGGCATTTTTTATATGAATTATTATTATTTTGTTCACAGTTTACCATGCTCCGTTCACGAAGAAGAATCTGTTGATTGGAGGAGGTGTTATGCTTGGTCTTATCATCATTATCATTATCATAGTAGTGAGTACAGGATCAACTTATCACCAACCTGCCACAGCCGAAGACATTCTTAAAAGATATCCATTTGTTGACGGGTAAATAATCATTCCTCATTGAAAAAAGAACAAACTGCGTGCAATGTTTTTATTATTTTCTTCCTATTTAACATTAACAATAACGGTGTTCTTTCTTTAATTCATCCTCTTATTTATTTATTTATTATCACATTTTTATTTATTCGTCACTTTATTGCTTTTATTCAACATTTTTATGCTTTTATTTATCATCTTATTGCTTTTTATTCAACATTTTTGTGCTTTTATTTATCATCTTATTGCTTTTATTCAACATTTTATGCTTTTATTTATCATCTTATTGCTTTTATTCAACATTTTTGTGCTTTTATTTATCATCTTATTGCTTTTATTCAACATTTTTGTGCTTTTATTTATCATCTTATTGCTTTTATTCAGCATTTTTGTGCTTTTATTTATCATCTTATTGCTTTTATTCAGCATTTTGTGTATTTATTTATCATCTTATTGCTTTTATTCAACATTTTTATGCTTTTATTTATCATCTTATTGCTTTTATTCAGCATTATGTGCATTTATTTATCATCTTATTGCTTTTATTCAACATTTTTGTGCTTTTATTTATCATCTTATTGCTTTTATTCAACATTTTTGTGCTTTTATTTATCATCTTATTGCTTTTATTCAGCATTTTGTGCATTTATTTATCATCTTATTGCTTTTATTCAACATTTTTGTGCATTTATTTATCATCTTATTGCTTTTAATCAACATTTTGTGCATTTATTTATCATCTTATTGCTTTTATTCAACATTTTTGTGCTTTTATTTATCATCTTATGGTTTTTATTCATAATCTTAATTATTTTTGAAACGAAGTTCCCTATGGCACGTTACACCGTGTGAAGCCCGGAAGTGAATCCGAAAAAAACGACCCTCACAAAACCTACCGTCACGAAATCGACCGATGCGATAACTTGAGTTAAAGATTTAATTTGGTACAAATGTTCATTTTACTAATGCCCAGGATGAGTTCGTTGGACAACGTTATCCGCCCAAGCGTTCGCGGGCAACGCTCACGTAAACGTAAACTTCAAATGAAAAATTGGAATTTTAGGACGAGAAAATATTCCACCCTCATCTATTCAATGAGGCAAACAACTTTTATAAATATTTTACTACTGTTATATTTATTTTTTGCAAGACGCTTGCTTCAATGATAAAATAAGCAGGTCAAGTGTGTGCTAGTCAGCACACAGCGAGAGTCCATAGGCCACACTATATAGTGTTTAACTTTAAAGCGTATAAACACTGTTTCTTTTAAATGCTAAAAAGCTTACTTTGAACTATTCTAAGGGTCTGATATTCTCAAAGCACACTCTGATAAAGTATTTTTTTTTCCACTGAACCGGACTACAACCATATAAATACATCGAAAAGACCATAATTATAAAAAAAAAACATATTTTGTCAATAAATATTTTTTTCGAAAATTCCAAAAAGTGGTATCTTTACTCTTAGTCGAAGAATGGTCAGGAATTTTTTCAGATTTTTTGCTCTTCACGTAAGCGAGATAGAAGGGGGGGGGGGGACACGTTTCACACCCACTTCAAACTTGCCTACGCTCGCCCTATCAAAGTTATATCCAAATAATTGTATATTTTTGTAATCAGCTCGACGCACCCTTTCATTTGATACCCCTCACGGTGTAGAAATAAAGTTTTTACCCTTAAGTTTTTTACCCTCATTTTTTTGAGAAATATTGGTTTTAAGTCGCTATATTTTTAAAATATGTGGGTAGGTACAAGACATATACATGCCAAATTTCAAAGTGATCGGACGAAAGGTGTAGCCGTGAGAGCACGCGACAGGATGTCCGCGCAGGAAAATATAAGGGTCCTTGGTTTTGCCTACGGACCCTAATAAGGGCTCTTGTTATGCCTACGGACCCTAAAAAATAATTTATTTTATTTTGACTAAGTCGAAATTGTTATTTACTAAACAAATTTTTTGAGTAGATGGTTCTTCATCATTAGACTCTTAATATAAGAATTTTACGTTCTAGAACCACTAAATATCAATTTATAAGCCTTTTTTCATTAATTATTCGTGAACTGTGTTTTATTTTATTTTTTGTGTTCAGTGCGAACAGTTTATCAAAAAATTTGAAGGATCTTTACGTGAACAAACTGGAGTTAATTAAGGATGGCCTGTTCACTGAGAATGCAGTAAAGTGCAACTCTTGTCAAACTGACTTCTCTAGACTTGCCAAAGGATTTGTAGCAACACAGGTAAATATCATCTTACGAGAACAATAAATTACAGTAATTAAGATCGAGGTAATTTGCTTAATATAAGCTTGAGATTGAATTATAAAGTACTTCTTAGTGAAATTAAAGTGTTTTGTTTTTGCTTTGTTAAAGGTCTTCAGCGTGACGTCGTATTGTCCCGCTCAGTACGAGGACGCAGTCAGTCAAACGCTCGAACAGATTGATCTCATAAAGAGAATTATTTCGGCCAATAAAAAGAAATTGGCGCTGGTCAACGAAGCTGTCGGTGAGAAAAATATGATCTTACGTTTATATTTCAGAGTTTTTTAAAGTGTTTGTGTATTTATTTAGGGCTACAAACTAAGACATGAGAGTTCATTCATACGTTTCCTTCCCATCTAAGAGCTCAGAAAGAAAGAGGCAGAAAAGTTAGACAGCAGGTGCTGCCAGAAGCGGGTAGTGAGAGAAATATCAACAACTTTATGTTATCAATGATATCAGACAACAGACTGACATAAATTCATTTCAGCTGCGTTGTCATTTCACAGATTAAAATGCTTTCTGTCGACTAAATTGTTAAACTAAGCTCAGAAATATGTTTCTCCTTAAATTTAAATTAAGCTTTATATTATTATTACTATGCAAGTCAATTTACATTCTCCTAAACATATCCTCCCTCCTTACTTACATCTCTACCCACTACCCACCTCTTCCTACCCAGTGGCGTAGCTAAGACATTAGGGGGACCCCGCCGAAATAAAAAAAATAAAAAAATAAATAATAAATAAGGATTTGCCTTCAGAACAGAATGGGAACACAAATGGCTGAATAATAATTTCAAGCGTAAGATTTTATTATCCTCTAAGGGGGCCAACTTTGACATTGGTTTGGGGGCCCCCCTGACCGGGGGCAATAGTTACGCCACTGTTCCTACCTCACTTATATCTCTAACCACCCCCAGTCTCACCTTACTTATAGTTCTAATCACCTCCTCCCACCTCACTTATATCTTTAACCACCCCCTCTCTCACCTTACTTATAGTTCTAATCACCTCCTCCCACCTTACTTATAGTTCTAATCACCTCCTCTCACCTCACTTATATCTCTAACCACCCCCTCTCTAACCTTACTTATAGTTCTAATCACCTCCTCTCACCTCACTCATAGTTCTAATCACCTCCTCTTACCTCACTTATATCTCTAATCACCCCCTCCCACCTTACTCATAGTTCTAATCACCCCCTCTCTAACCTTACTTATAGTTCTAATCACCTCCTCTCACCTCACTCATAGTTCTAATCACCTCCTCTTACCTCACTTATATCTCTAACCACCCCCTCCCACCTTACTCATAGTTCTAATCACCTCCTCCCACCTACTTATAGTTCTAATCACCTCCTCTTACCTCACTTATATCTCTAACCACCCCCTCTCTAACCTTACTTATAGTTCTAATCACCTCCTCCCACCTCACTCATAGTTCTAATCACCTCCTCCCCCCTCACTCATAGTTCTAATCACCTCCTCTTACCTCACTTATATCTCTAACCACCCCCTCCCACCTTACTCATAGTTCTAATCACCTCCTCCCACCTCACTCATAGTTCTAATCACCTCCTCTTACCTCACTTATATCTCTAACCACCCCCTCCCACCTTACTCATAGTTCTAATCACCTCCTCCCACCTTACTTATAGTTCTAATCACCTCCTCTTACCTCACTTATATCTCTAACCACCCCCTCTCTAACCTTACTTATAGTTCTAATCACCTCCTCCCACCTCACTCATAGTTATAATCACCTCCTCCCCCCTCACTCATAGTTCTAATCACCTCCTCTTACCTCACTTATATTTCTAACCACCCCCTCCCACCTTACTCATAGTTCTAATCACCTCCTCCCACCTTACTTATAGTTCTAATCACCTCCTCTTACCTCACTTATATCTCTAACCACCCCCTCTCTAACCTTACTTATAGTTCTAATCACCTCCTCCCACCTCACTCATAGTTCTAATCACCTCCTCCCCCTCACTTATAGTTCTAATCACCTCCTCTTACCTCACTTATATCTCTAACCACCCCCTCTCTCACCTTACTTATAGTTCTAATCACCTCCTCCCACCTTACTTATAGTTCCAATCACCTCCTCCCGCCTTACTTATAGATCTAAACACCTCATCCCACCTTACTTATAGAACTAATCACCTCCTCCCACCTTACTTATAGTTCTAATCACCTCCTCCCACCTTACTTATAGTTCCAATCACCTCCTCCCACCTTACTTATAGATCTAAACACCTCCTCCCACCTTACTTATAGTTCTAATCACCTCCTCCCACCTTATTTATAGTTTTAATCACCTCCTCCCACCTTACTTATAGATCTTAACACCTCCTCCCACCTTACTTATAGTTCTAATCACCTCCTCCCACCTCACTTATAGTTCTAATCACCTTACTTATAGTTTTAATCACCTCCTCCCACCTTACTTATAGTTCTAATCACCTCCTCCCACCTTACTTATAGTTCTAATCACCTCCTCCCACCTTACTTATAGTTCTAATCACCTCCTCCCACCTTACTTATAGATCTAAACACCTCCTCCCACCTTACTTATAGTTCTAATCACCTTACTTATAGTTTTAATCACCTCCTCCCACCTTACTTATAGTTCTAATCACCTCCTCCCACCTTACTTATAGTTCTAATCACCTCCTCCCACCTTACTTATAGTTCTAATCACCTCCTCCCACCTTACTTATAGATCTAAACACCTCCTCCCACCTTACTTATAGTTCTAATCACCTCCTCCCACCTTACTTATAGATCTAAACACCTCCTCCCACCTTACTTATAGATCTAAACACCTCCTTCCATCTTACTTGTACATCTAAACACATTCTCTCTTCTTACTTATATCTCTAATCATCCCCTCTCTCACCTTACTTATAGATCTAAACACCTCCTCCCACCTTACTTATAGATCTAAACACCTCCTTCCATCTTACTTGTACATCTAAACACATTCTCTCTTCTTACTTATATCTCTAATCATCCCCTCTCTCACCTTACTTATAGATCTAAACACCTCCTCCCACCTTACTTATAGATCTAAACACCTCCTTCCATCTTACTTGTACATCTAAACACATTCTCTCTTCTTACTTATATCTCTAATCATCCCCTTTCTCACCTTACTTATAGTTTTAACCACCTCCTCCCACTTTACTTATAGATCTAAACACCTCCTTCCATCTTACTGGTACATCTAAACACATTCTCTCTTCTTACTTATATCTCTAATCATCCCCTCTCTCACCTTACTTATAGTTTTAACCACCTCCTCCCACTTTACTTATAGATCTAAACACCTCCTTCCATCTTACTTGTACATCTAAACACATTCTCTCTTCTTACTTATATCTCTAATCATCCCCTCTCTCACCTTACTTATAGATCTAAACACCTCCTCCCACCTAACTTATAGATCTAAACACCTCCTTCCATCTTACTTGTACATCTAAACACATTCTCTCTTCTTACTTATATCTCTAATCATCCCCTCTCTCACCTTACTTATAGATCTAAACACCTCCTCCCACCTTACTTATAGATCTAAACACCTCCTTCCATCTTACTTGTACATCTAAACACATTCTCTCTTCTTACTTATATCTCTAATCATCCCCTCTCTCACCTTACTTATAGATCTAAACACCTCCTCCCACCTTACTTATAGATCTAAACACCTCCTTCCATCTTACTTGTACATCTAAACACATTCTCTCTTCTTACTTATATCTCTAATCATCCCCTCTCTCACCTTACTTATAGTTTTAACCACCTCCTCCCACTTTACTTGTACCTCTAAACGCATTCTCCCGCTCTACTTATATTTCTACCCGCGTTTTTCCACCGTACTTGGTTCCATTTCATTTAAACTGTAATGAACTAAAGAGCGGCAACAACTGTTTCGAGAGAACATATTTGTTAATTTTACTCCAAATAAAATAAACTTATGCTTTCGTATGACAAATATTTTGGTAAATTAAGTCCTAAGTCTTACAGGAACAGTTTGAGATAATCTACAAAACAAAATTTAGTAAATACAACCATTTTAAGGTTGGAAACAATGGGTGAGTGCACATGAGTATGATTTCGATATAAAGGAATATACCTATCCATCACCCTGTTTAACATAAATTCCCGATTGTGTTGCTGTTGTTTCAGATATAGCTAAGTTTTTCAGTGAAAAGAAAACCGGTGTGATTATCAGCGTATGGGGAGGCCACAACATAGACTCAAGACTTTCTGTGCTTAGAATGTTTTATGACCTAGGTGTCAGAATCATGTCTATTGTATCAGCTGACCCAGAACATCCTGATCTTATCTGCTTACCGCCATGGTGAGTATCATGTTTTTCATTTTTTTGCAGCTCAAAAACCCTAATAGGCCTGGTTTAACCAAACGATCCTTAACTACTGCTGATGGATGATATTGGATCAGCGCTTTGACTATGACAGTCAAAGCTAAAGACGGATGAAAATCAATTTTATTAACCAGCTACCACTCAAAATTATATAAACGACAATTATGGGAAGTTATCACGTGGATGAGACACTGGGGTCATGAGCTCGAGAATTCACCAAAAAAATAACCCAACTGTAACAGCTATGTTGCCTTTCGAGATAAAGACAGCTGAGATTTGTAGAACTTACCAGAAGAGGAAAGTGTTACACCTAAGGAAAGAAATGGTTTTACCATATTCAAGGGGTTTGGAATTGTAAGTCAATGTTCTAAGACGCTATTAATTAAGACATCACCAAGGTGGAACGATTTGAGAAAAATTCTTAATGGAGATTATCAGATCCAGAAGCATTATTCCTTTGCAGTTTGGTAAGGCAGAAAATAGTTCGTCTAGAGCATTGTCTAAGTGTAAAATGGGATGAGATGGAGAGGGGTGTAAATGAAAGTGAGATATTGATCACGGTGGATAAATTTACGACAACAACTTTAACCGTTCTCCTTCATAACACTATAAATTTGGTCTGGTTATGGACATACAAGTGCTATCACAAATATTAGGGTTAGTAATATCGTAGTGTTTTGCTAACAGAGAGGGTCCAGAGTTATTGTTGCCATTAGAGGTTATAAGCGATCTCCAGCCCTATAACTTAAATTAAATAACTTTCTCTACATTAAATAGAAAAGTATAAAAGATTTAAGTTGAAGATCTCTTATGATATTTAAGCTCTCAAAGCAAATTCTCTGATGAATATATCTTCCACTCTTTATTTATAACACTAATTAATATTACTTTCTTCATTAATATTGTATTTATAATTTTCAGGGTTAATGAAAAAAAAACACTAACTCCTTTTGGAGAGGTAAGAAAACTTGTGATTTAAATGTATCTAACTACCTTATTACTTGTGTAGAAAATTGTATCCGTGAAAATGAGATTCTTATGAATGTGTTGGTGATCATTATGTCTACTGATTACTTATTACTATTTATATCCATGACTAATGCGAGTTATGGATATAAACTTGAGTTAAGAATTAAATACCTCCGCGATTACCTCTTATATGGCACTTACTGCATTTAAATACATTCTTCTCGATCATTCAAATTCGGAGCTACGTTTGATGAACATTTCTCCTAAGTATTGATGTCGTGCGTTCACCTTGCTCTCTCTAATAGCGCTCTCTTTAATAGTCGACTAAATTATGTTAATTCCAAGTATGTGATTGGTCGTCCTAAGAGAAAGACCCCAACCAATCACTTTCAAGCTTTTTGTCCAGTTACTTCATAAAGAGTGCAACATTGCACCAACGACAGCAAGGCTCAGGCCTACCATAAATTCTTCGGTAGGCCTTACAGACAAATAGCCAATCAACAGCCAGTTAAGGTCATTCACCTTCTTCCGTCTTTCTCTTAGGGCTCTAACTGCATCCTGGCACCTCAGCCTCCCGACACTCATTTGAATCTGCCTGTTATCTGCTTGACTCTACCTTCTTCCCTGCTTTTTCTTCGGATGCAATTCTAACCTTTACGAATTGCATATTCTGCGCTGTCTCTAGGGAATTTCTAGCGCCTGAAAGAGAAACCGAGCTTTAGCCGTCTTTTGAGAATTTCTAGTGCTGCTGTCTTTCGAGAATTTCTAGCGCTTGAGAACTGTTGGTAGTAGGAAGAAGATGAGTTTGACTGGTGACTTACCAGCAGCATTAGCGAAGTAAGTCAAAGGGAACTCCTCCTGCATTCCGCATAACTCTAAAACGGTTCTTTTCAGGATCACCTCCATCTCTTTCATCTCTTCCATACATTGCGACACTCCGTATCAGAAGTAGATTCTAGTACTAGTGCTAGATGGGTAGGGCGAACCACTTCAAACCTAGCAATTAGGCCTTATTAAGACAATGCATATGAGAGGACCGAGGCGGGGAATCAAACCCATGACTCGCTCGTACTGCTCTCGATCCATTTATGGCCGAGCAGACAAGTGCCTAAAGCCACACGGCCACGCTGGTTCTTAAGAGTTACATTAAAGTTGCGTTTAGAATCACTCAACAGGTCAACTGAGAAGAATATGATAGGATTAAGAATTAAGAAGACAACCAAACAACTCACCGCGTTTGTAAACTATCGGTTACTTTAGCTATCACCCTTAGTCCAGATCACGGTTAGTAACCATAATATTACTTTCTTTAGCGCTAATATAATATAATAATTCAAAAGTTAGTAACATTATTTACTTGACCATGCGCCATAAATTTGTAACATTACAGTCCATCTTTATCCTGGATATTTTGATTCTATGATTTTATTACTTTTATTTGCTACTACTCAGAAACTGTCAGAGATACGATCAAAATAAAAAAGTCTTCGCACAAGCTTCACACGCACAAATTACCAAACAGTTTACGTTTAGACTTTTATGTTGAATTTACAATGATGGTGAATAATTATAAATTTATTAATAGTAATTTACAACTAATTACAACTCTTTTGGTAATCGTTACATTACAAGCTTAGTCTTCACCTGTTGCGGGACTGAATCGCAGCCGATTGATTCCCTGGTCTTCTTATTTGCATTGTCTCAATAAAGCCTAATTGTTAGGTTTATAGTGGTTCGCTCTATCCTTCTAGCACTAGTACTTGAATCTACTTCTGATACGGCAAGAAACTCAGTCGCAATGTAGCTCTGCGATAGAAGAGTTGGAGGTGGTCCTGAAAAGGACCGTTATAGATTTCTGCTGAATGGAAGAGGAGTTCCCTGTGACTTACTTCACTAATACCGCTAGTATGTCGCTAAACAAACTCACCTTCCCACTACCAACGGTTCTCAACTATTCTCAAGCACTAAAAATTCTCAAAAGACAGCTAAAGCTCGGTTTCTCTTCCAAGCGCTAGAAATTCCGGACAGCTCAGGAGAAGCTGTCCGTAGAGGTTAGAATTACACCCGAAGAAAGAGCAGGGAAGAAGGTAAAGTCAAGCAGATAACAGGCAGTTTCACATGAGTCTCGGGAGGCCGAGGTCCCAGGATTGGTTGAAGCCCGAAGAGAGAGACGGAAGAAGGTGAATGGCTTGACTGGCTGTAGATTAGCTGTTAGTCTGTATTGGTATACCAAAGTATTTATGGTAGGCTGGATCCTTACTGCCACTGATTTAATTTTGCACTTCTTAGGTAGTAAGTGGACAAATCATTATCATGTATTACACCAACCCCTTTAATATTATACCGCAATCATGTAATTTCTAGAAGCATTAAATAATTTGGAAAACATGCATTAAAAATTATGAATATATATAATTCGTTCAATTAGTAATAATTTATGGCTTCTGTTGTTACAGACAGTGATAAAAGAAATGAACAGACTTGGAATGGTGATAGACTTGACTGGAAGTCCCGTGGACTTGCAGCAAAGCGTCCTTTCGGTGACTAAGGCACCTGTCATCTTTTCACATTCAGGTTCTTCCACCCTTAACAGTAACCCGCTCAACGTGGACGACTCTGTTCTTAACAGTAACAAGGATAAAGTAATGTTTCTTTAAAAACTTTTTTACTCTACTTGTTTCTTGTCTTTGTTTTGTTTTTTAGGGGCTTCCGTCAATTTTTTTTTTTTTTTTTTTTTTTTTTTTTTTTTTTTTTCATATTGGGTAGTAGTAGCCTAGTATTTCCTACTTGAACGGGTTGGACGAACCACTTGTTCGAACCTTGCAATTAGGCCATCACTTAGGCTCTTTTTACGCCCCGTGGTGGAAAGTTCCAGCTACTTCACACATCATACATTTGTACACTGTACCGCCGAAGCGAGTATGGTGTGGTCATTACAGTCTATAAGATATGAGTTGGCACAATCGAAGGCGGGAAAATTTGAGAGGGAAACGATTCTATTGGTCCGCCATCTTGAATGCGACTTTAGAAAAAAAATGCTCTACTCTACCCCTGTTCCACAAAAAAAAATATAACATGGCAACACTGATTTTCCCTTTTTATAACCCCAAAACTACGTCCACGTTTGTTGTTTCCCGCCTTCGATTGTGCCAACTCTAATCTTATAGACTTTTTTTTTGTAGTAAGCTAATGACCACTTAGTCAAAGCGTGGGGGAAGAGTCCCCATAAAGGGTGTCTCTCGCCCTGCACCGTCCGCGATTTATTGATGCAATTCAGAGTACCATGGCACGGGATCGAACCCACGACCTCGAGTTGCCTCGACTTATTGATAGCTGAGCGAGCGCCTTGAGACGCTCGGTTACCCTGGCTCCTATTCATATTGGGTAAGGTGGGTAAATAAAAAAATTATAAAAAAAAGTAGGTAATAAGAAAACGGACATGCTTAATATAATCTACGAAACGTACATGGATGCAAATATTTACCTGAGATTTTTATTATTATTGAGTCTGACATGTCCATGTCCAAAGGTCAAATCAGGTAAAGTTAAAGACCAAGCAAATGTAATTATGCTAATTTATGCTAATTAGTTCTGGATACAACGTCATGGCTACTATTGCATAAGAAAATGGTATAACCTATCATAATAGAGGACTGTAAACCGTATTATTTTTGTATGTCTTAGTTCTTTGTATTCTTAGAGAGCCTCCTTACAAAAATAATAAAATATGGGGCCAACCTACACAATTTTCATGGTTATAAAATGAGTAATCATTTGCAGAGATATCTTTACTGCATCGGCAATGAAAAACAAATTACTTGTAGCAATTAGTATATTAATCTTAATTCATCACTTGTCATACTAAAAATATGCTATTTTATTTCAGATCGGTCTGGTAATGGTACCATTCACTCCAATTCAACTGGACAAGACGGCCAATTCCTCACTTACTACTGTCGCAGGTATATTTTAGAAATATCTCTTAAAATAAAACAACACAAATTAACATGGATACAAATATATTAATGGTTTCTGATATTAAATAGTTTGTTTTGCACTATTATTAAATTAATCACTAAATAGCTAATTAACTAAGTCGAAAAGCTAAAAAATGAAGTTTCTACAGCTCTTTCAAGGAGGCCAGACATTTTTCAAATAATGTTGGTTTAGCAACATTATTCGATTCGTTGGCGTAATCATGTCAAGAAGTGAAAAAAAAAACATCCGAAAACTGAGAAACCTCTTATCAGCGTTATCAGTGTTTTTGCTTTATCATAGAGTGGAAAACATGATTAAAGCTATGGCGTTATCACTTGGAATTTATGATTCTATAACGTGGTTTTCCGCATCACAGATTTTATGAATCCAGACGTTTCACGCCCGTCACAAGAATCATCCTCTGGGAGTTGCTCATGATAAGAGTCATTTGCAAATGACTCTGCTGCACATAACATTCACTACAGTTGCAAATAACTCAGCTGTACCTAACATTTAATACAGTTGCAAATGACTCTGCTGTACCTAACATTTAATACAGTTGCAAATGACTCTGCTGTACCTAATATTCAATACAGTTTCAAATGACTCTGCTGTACCTAACATTCAATACAGTTGCAAATGACTCTGCTGTACCTAACATTCAATACAGTTGCAAATGACTCTGATGTACCTAACATTCAATACAGTTGCAAATGACTCTGCTGTACCTAACATTCAATACAGTTGCAAATGACTCTGATGTACCTAACATTCAATACAGTTGCAAATGACTCTGCTGTACCTAACATTCAATACTGTTTCAAATGACTCTGCTACACCTCCTAACATTCAATGCAGTTTCAAATGACTCTGCTGTACCTAACATTCAATACAGTTTCAAATGACTCTGCTGTACCTAACATTCAATACAGTTGCAAATGACTCTGCTGTACCTAACATTCAATACAGTTTCAAATGACTCTGCTACACCTCCTAACATTCAATGCAGTTTCAAATGACTCTGATGTACCTAACATTCAATACAGTTGCAAATGACTCTGCTGTACCTAACATTTAATACAGTTGCAACTGACTCTGCTGTACCTAACATTCAATACAATTGCAAATGGCTCTGTCAACTGAGGTCACTGCAAACTGCAAATGACGGGATTTACTAAAATCTGAAGAGGTCTCCTGCGGAACATCTATCAATTGATCTTCCAGAAGATCTTTACATAGATCTAGATATTTCTTTATCCGGTGCTGGAGCCCACAGTGGGCTTAGGCATCCATTAAATTTCGCCTCCATTTAACCTGGTCGTCTTTGGAATTCCAGCCTATAACGCTCATAATGTGTTACCTCCTGCAGGACTCCATCCATCTGTTACGGGGCCGACTAGTTCTTCTCCTCTAGTACAATCTTGATCTGGTAATCCTAGCCAGGCATCCTATTCTTTCCCATGCACTGAACGTGTCCCAATCACCATAGACGCTGTGCTTTTACAAATCGTACGATGTCCTGCCCTTGCAATATCTGGTTAATCTCCTGGTTACTACGCCACCTCCAAACATTTCCTTCACTCACTGCTCCATAAATCCTTCTCATTACTCTTCTTTCAAATACTCTTAGTGTGAGATCTATTTATAAGATATATTTACTTTGTATGAACTATATTGTACTTTTGTTGATAGAACACCTGGACCAAATCAACACTATCCTAGGTGACACCAGTAAACTTGGCATCGGATCCAATTTCGATAATATGACGTAAGTACCCACATAACGACCCTAATATAGTACCTACTTATTTACTTTTTTGCCTTAAACCGGCCTTTTTAGTATACCCACCTCTAATTATTTACTTTTTTGCAATAAAATGTGCTAAATGCTCAGAACCAGCAAAAAATTAATTATTAAAACATTTACCTTAGTAAATAATGAAACAAAGTTCTACTTGTAACAGCTGTTTTAATTGTCACTTATCATAATATAACAGCTGTTCCAGAAATTCAGCTTCCTTCTTTTATTTTGCCCAGACCTTTTGGAAAAAGTCCCATTTTTCCAAAAAAAACAAAACAAAAAAAACAGGACTATTTCGAAAACCGACGGGGCATCTTCAAAAGCTTAAAATAACGGAACTGCCCCGGTCAAAACGGGACGTATGGTCACCCTGCTACAAGTTGAATACCCCTACTAGGGATGAGCGGAACGGAACGTAACTATAAAAATAACTAGTTCCTGTTTTGGAACGGTTCCAATCGTTCCAAGATTTCATGGAACTACGTTGTTTTTGGAACGACTTTGAAGTTTTTATTCTATTTTGTTATACTGTCTAGTTTTATTTAGTTAATAAATTTTTATTGTTTGAATTCGATACAAATTTGTTACACCATTTTTTAAAAAATAATATCTTTTAAGGATTATGGAACAAAATAATACGAAAGGTAACTGATTAAAGAGGAAAAGGAAACGAGAAAACAGTAACGAAACTAAACAACTAACTTGAAGGGAACGTAAAAAACTCGTTTCGCTTGGAACGATTGTTCCAAGTGCCAATAAGTAACGTGTAACGTAACTGATTAAAGAGGAAACGGGAACGAGAAAACGCAACGAAACCGTAACTGTAACTAACTCAGAGGGAACGTAAAAGATTCGTCTCGCGCGGAACGAAAACTATAGTTTTAGTTCCAAGTTCCAGTTCCAGCTAAGCTGGAACGAAACGTGCATGCCTTGTATAGAGATGATTAGTGTGACGTCACAAAAGCTTTCGAAAATTTAACTCAGTGTTTGTTAGTTCCTTTTTCTTATCACCTCTTATCAAACCCATGTAAAATGAATGGGAGAATTTTCTCAACTTTTTAAATAATTAATTATTAAATTATTATTGATTTATAAGAGTTTTCACCCGTTGAACATTGTTGTACCAAGTCTTTTTTAACGAGTTTAACAAAGAAAACATTAAAAACTTTCGTTTCAGTTATTTAAAATGAGTATTTGTGTGAAGGGTCATATCATCGAAAAAGCTATTTGAGTTATTAATCTTTATACTTGATTTTTTGTATTTCCTGTTGCCATAAAAATTCACAGGGTGTGTTCGTGTTCATATTGTGTGTCCGAAAATAAATTTTCCTTAAGTTTTGAAACTCAATGAAGTATACTCAGGGTACAGGACTTATAGAAAGATAGTGATACTTAATCTGCCAGGTAATAAAAAGATTATTTGCTAATAATATTTTGTTCCTGGTTACTTACAATGTGCATTATATTTAACCGATGTTAGAACATAATTATATACTATACAATAGATCACTGATCAGCCTAGGAAAAAGACGTTGATGACGAGACAAAGAGCAGACTGTTATTACTATTATTATTTGTGTATTTTTTGTTATCTATATTAACGAGTATAATAATATAAGATATGAGTGCCTCGCATGTATACTTGTTTAAAATTTTGATTAAAAAACTAATTTAATACATTAATTTAATATTACTTAAGTACTCTGACATACTTTTACGAAGAATAGCTTTGTCCTCCGAAAAAAATGAAGTATAGATGAAATTTTCATAACGCTCGAGAAGGTGGAAGACATAATATACAAACTAAAATAGAAAAACGATTTAAAATATAAACAATAAATAAGAACGGACCCGGACGGTACTTTGGTACAAACTGGTTCTTTGGAACATAAACTGAAACGTTCCAAAAATAACTAGTTCCTGGAACTAGTTATTGGTTTGGAACAACACGTTGTAACTCGTTTCACTCATGGAACCGTTCCTCCCATCCCTATCCCCTACTAGTTGGATAATGCTATGCATTTCAAATTATATTATAACAGCTGATTATATTATTAACAGCTGATCCCCTTAGAAATGTTGACAATTAATTGCGTTTGTTTAATCAACAGAAAGACAACGAAGGATCTTGAAGATGTGTCTAAATTCGTGAATCTTATTAAATCGCTCAAAAATAGAAATACGGCCAAGAATCAGATAGACTGGACTGACTCTTTGTTAGAAAATCTCATCTCCCACAACTTCATAAAGGTCTTCAAGGAAATTCAAAAGGTAACTAATCAAAACATAGCTGTGTGTCTTTAGATTATTCATCTATTTTTTTTTTTTTTTAAGTAACAAAGCTATACAATTGTGGTAACAATATTGTTGTGTTACTTTTCATTTACCTCTCTAGTCATAATTATGAAGTGGTACTACAAAATCTCAGTAAAAACAACCAATCTTGAGTTGAAATAGTACCTGATTTATGTTTTAAACTCAGGTTCAGGTTTGAGTTGTTAAAAAAATGTATTTGTTTTGTTTAACGCATTCTGTACTCGTGCTAAAGTCGTTTATGATTATTTTATATTGAAAATATTAATTCGGTACGTATTAAGAGTTCATGGGTACAAAGATCAAAATACCCCCCCCCCCCCCCCCCCCCCCCCAAAGAAAACCTATCATGATGTATATCCCATAAAAGATCTTAAATTATTAAAGTTTTTTTTTTCCTTATTTTCTTATAGTCCAGGAGATGGCGTGCAAAAAAGTGTCTGCACTAACATCAAGCTAGAATTTTGTATACAAGTCAATCTTTAAGCGCCTTTTAAGAATATGTGGTCGGCTAAGTTCGTCTGCGGGACATAGCTTGGCAATAGGCGTTTGAAAAAAAACAAACCGGTGGAGAGCGGTCATGTCTCACCAATTATGGTGGACAATTTGAATTTCATGATCCTGAGTACAGAATTAGTTAGTAGACCGAAAATCAAGTTGATGTTAGTTTATCCCTTGACAGGTGACCACGGTGAATTTTAGTAATATTTGAATAACTAACCTGTCAAGTGTGAAAATAACATCGACTTGATTTTTGGTCTACTAACTAATTCTGTACTCAGGAAAATGAAAAGCATACTGTCCACCATGATTGGCGGGACATGGCCGCTCTCCACCATTTTGTTTTTTTCAAATGCCTATTGCCAAGCTATGTCCCGCAGACGAATCTAGCCGACCACATATTCTTAAAAGGCGCTAAAAGATTGACTTGTATACAAAATTCTAGCTTGATGTTAGTCAGACACTTTTTTGCACGCTATCTCCTGGACTATTATTATTCGTGTTAATAATTTTTTTAGATTAATTTTTTTTTTAAATTAGCCTTTTTAGGGTTGTTATTTTGTACAAGCTTTTATTTAACTTTCAATGTTTGTATGTATGTATGTTCGGGTCAAATCTTGCAACTGAATTTTAAAGCAGTTTATCCTCAACCGATTGAATTGAAATTTTGCATACACGTTTAGTTAGGATGGTAATGCATGGTTAGCTAAGTGACGCCATTCCAAATTCAATATGGCGGGCAGCCCAAGATGGTGGACTAGTTATTTTTTAAGCACGCCCATGATATGGGCATCAAATGAAAGGGTTTGCTAAGAAGAATACAAATAAAAGCTTGTTTTTAAAAATACATATTTGTTTTATAATCAATTTATATTAAAATTATATATTAAATATAATAAATAAAACAATAAAACTTCCTCTCTATTTTGAACGTTATCCTCTAGCTCTAGATTATATACGTTATCCTCTAGATTATATACGTTATCCTTTAGATTATATACGTTATCCTCTAGATTATATATGTTAACCTCTAGATTATATACGTTATCCTCTAGATTATATACGTTATCCTCTAGATTATATACGTTATCTTCTAGATTATATACGTTATCCTTTAGATTATATACGTTATCCTCTAGCTTATATACGTTATCCTCTAGATTATATACGTTATCCTCTAGATTATATACGTTATCCTCTAGATTATATACGTTATCTTCTAGATTATTTACGTTATCCCTTAGATTATATACGTTATCCTCTAGCTTATATACGTTATCCTCTAGATTATATACGTTATCCTCTAGATTATATACGTTATCCTCTAGATTATATACGTTATCCTCTAGATTATATACGTTATCCTCTAGATTAACGTTATCCTCTAGATTATATAAGTTATCCTCTAGCTCTAGATTATATACGTTATCCTCTAGATGATATATGTTATCCTCTAGATTATATACGTTATCCTCTAGCTAGATCAGCTATTCTCAAAGGGGTCCATGTGGACCCCCTGGGGGTCTATGGGACTTCATGGGGGGTCTATGATCACCAAGGGGTCTATTGGGGGTCTATGGATGTCTCTTTAGTAAAAAATAAATTTATAAATAAAAAATAAAAATAAATGAATAAATAAATAAATAAAATGAACATAATAATATTATTAATAATAAATAAAATAATATTTATAAATGAATATTAAGGTATTCGTATTGTAATAAAAATAATAAGTAAATATAAACTAGATTTGGGAGGAAGTGAGCATGAGTAATGAAAAAGTATGTTTTGATAACTTATAAAATATGTCCTTGTAACTTATTAAATATGTCCAATGTTTTGATATGAGAGTTTAATCCCGAAATTAAAACCCCCCACCATACCACCTACCCCTCCAACCGGCAAAAACATGTTACTAGCTTGTTTTTAAATGTAATCTGAGTGTTATTCACTGTACAATTTTTATTTTTTAACAGTAACTTATGTTAACCCTCGAGTGGTCGCACTCATGTTCATTACACAATTGGTCGCGGGGGAGCGCGGCGCTCCCCTGCTAAGAATGTTGTATTTTATTTGTTTTATCATGTTTTTACTGAACTATAAAGCTATATTATAATTAGAAATAATGTGAATAAGGTATATCGTCAATATTTTGCCAAAACAACGAATCGGAAAATGTTCATACTTCCAAATTTTCACCCTCAACATCGGAAAATAGAGCATTTTTCCAGATGTCATATACATTTCAGATTAGTATATTTGTGGTTTTGGTAAATTACCCACGATATTTAAACATATTTATGCTGTTTTCAGTATTTAAAACACACAAGTTTTACACACACACAATTAGATGTGTATATATATATATTCCTTAGGTAGGGGGTCTATGAAAAAAATAAAATTCCTACAGGGGGTCTATGGAAGAAAAAGTTTGAGAACCCCTGGTCTAGATTATATACGTTATCCTCTAGATTATATACGTTATATTTTAGATTATATACGTTATCCTTTAGATTAGATACGTCATCCTCTAGATTATATACGTTATCCTCTAGATTATATACGTTATCCTCTAGACTCTAGATTATATAAGTCATCCTCTAGATTATATACGTTATCCTCTAGATTATATACGTCATCCTCAGGACTATATACGTTATCCTCTAGATTATATACGTTATCCTCTTGATTATTTATGTTATTCTCTCAATTATATAATTTATTCTTTAATTGTTTTCAGGTTAGTAACCTTACAGCTACGCCAGCTGATGAATTAATAACAAAGGAAGAGATACAAAGCAATGACAAGTGTTATTCTGATATGAGTATCAGGTACAGCGGTAATATCCCAACCTTACCACCAACCACTAAACCAACCACTAAACCAACTAGTGCACCAACCACTGCACCAACCCCTAAACCACCAACCAAGAAGCCATAATAAGTAAATCCTACATTGATTCTGCATGACCATCAAACCACATGAATTATCTATCGTAATGTGATGTTTATATTACACATGATCTCTCTACAAATGGAAGGCATTATAAAATATATAAATTTAAATATATATTTATATATATAAAATTTATATGTATATATGATATATATATATATATATATATATATATATATATATATATATATATATATATATATATATATATATATACATATATATATGTATATGTATATATATGTATATACAGAGTGTAAAAAAATTTTAATAAGGCAATCCAAATGGAAGGAAAAGGTTCCTATGAACAATACGTAGATTTTTGCTCGTTCTGCAGCCATAGCCACTTTTAAAAAATGTCAAAAACACCACGAAAATGTGCATATTATTTTATATTTAAGCCAGAACTATAAACTAAGCTCTATTTTAAAACGCGTAAAATTCCCTTTAAATAATTTAAATACACTTGCTCCTTTAGCTGTTGCTTCCTTAGCTGAGTTTACATGCTTTGAAATCAAAAATTGTTTTCTTTATTTTAATATGGTCACAAATTTCCTTTATAACCAGGCAGTGGCGTAACTATAGGCCCGCACGGGCCCACATTGCGGGAGGGCCCCTGGTGCTATGGGTGCCCCCAAATCCAATGTACCAATGTCGATAGGGGCCCCCTTTAAAGCATAATACATTCTAACTACCTGGGATTCATACTTCTATACTATACTATTGTCAGGGGGGCCCCATTCAGTTCTGAACGCAGCAAGTCTTTCTTTTTTATTTTGCTCATTAATTTTCTTTGGGCTCCCAAAAAATTCTTGCGGGGGAGGGGGGGAGGCAATGTCCTAGCTACGCCACTGTAACCAGGGGTGTATTCTGATGCCGGAACGCCATTCTGTTACTGCATTAGTGGATGAAAATGTTTGCGTAAAATGTGTTCCATAAACTAAGGAAATTCGTGTGCTGTTTATACGTTTTACGTGATATTTCAATGTAATTTCGTTGCTTGATTTTATGTATTGTTTAAGTAGCATAAAAATAAATAAATCATGTACGTGTAAGTACTGTCTAGGTGGTTTAACATTGTAGTTAGTTTACACTTAAAATAACTAAATAAAACAAAAATCTAAAAAAAAAAAATAAAATATTATAGATTTATCAATTTCTCTTTTATCCATTGCGCATGGCCGTGACGCTTCCTCTGACGGTTCCCAGTTTGGTTGGAACAAACCTTATATTCATATATTATAAATAAACTTTAGTGACCTAAATTTATTTGATTTAATTTAATTACTGTAATATTTAAAAACTGTTTAATAAATATTTTTAATACAAATTTTAATAAATATTTGGTTGTTTTATTTTTAGGTTAATAACCTTAAGCATGATTCCTTGTTTTTATAAATTTAGAGTTTTTATAATCCCTTTTTCTTTTCCATCATTTGATTTTCTACGTTAATTTCCATCAATATTTCTAAGATTGTTTCTATTTTTCTCACTAATTTCTCTTTTCCTCCTTAAAAAAAAAGCTTTAATCTTAAATAAGCTTTAAAACGATACCAAATACTCTAAAACATTGGTTCCCAAAGTGGG